>CM026389.1:52441785-52468193 GCA_014843695.1 Archivesica marissinica
CCGTCCGTCCGTCCGTCCCCGCATATTGCTAATGGATATAGTAATAGTGAATGTCCGTCCGTCCGTCCCCGTATATTGCTAATGGATATAGTAATAGTGAATGTCCGTCCGTCCCCGCATATTGCTAATGGATATAGTAATAGTGAATGTCCATCCGTCCGTCCGCACCGCATATTGCTAATGGATATAGTAATAGTGAATGTCCGTCCGTCCGTCCCCGCATATTGCTAATGGATATAGTAATAGTGAATGTCCGTCCGTCCGTCCGTGTACCCGCATATTGCTAATGGATATAGTAATAGTGAATGTCCGTCCGCACCCGCATATTGCTAATGGATATAGTAATAGTGAATGTCCGTCCGCACCCGCATATTGCTAATGGATATAGTAAATAATAGTACATCCGCATACATGAATCGCGAATGGGTATACAGTCAAACTTGTCTTAAGCAGCCAGTCAGTGGGCATAGTTGCAATGAATGTCCACTTGGTGCTCTCCCCTAGATTCTATTCCATTACTTGCCTCCCCTTGATTATATGCCATTACTTGCCTCCCCTTTATTCTATTCCGTTACTTGCCTCCCCTTGATTCTATTCCGTTACTTGCCTCGTCTTGATTCTATTCCGTTACTTGTCTCCCCTTGATTCTATGTCATTACTTGCCTCCCCTTGATTCTATTCCATTACTTGCCTCCCCTTGATTCTATTCCGTTACTTGCTTCCCCTTGATTCTATGCCATTACTTGCCTCCCCTTGATTCTATGCCATTACTTGTCTCCCCTTGATTCTATTCCGTTACTTGCCTCCCCTTGATTCTATTCCGTTACTTGCCTCCCCTTGATTCTATTCCGTTACTTGCCTCCCCTTGATTCTATGCCATTACTTGCCTCCCCTTGATTCTATGCCATTACTTGTCTCCCCTTGATTCTATGCCATTACTTGTCTACCCTTGATTCTATTCCGTTACTTGCCTCCCCTTGATTCTATTCTGTTACTTGCCTCCCCTTGATTCTATGCCATTACTTGTCTCCCCTTGATTCTATTCCATTACTTGCCTCCCCTTGATTCTATTCCATTACTTGCCTCCCCTTGATTCTATTCCATTAATTGCCTCCCCTTGATTCTATTCTGTTACTTGCCTCCCCTTGATTCTATTCCATTACTTGCCTCCCCTTGATTCTATTCCCTTACTTGCCTCCCCTTGATTCTATTTCGTTACTTGCTTCCCCTTGATTCTATTCCGTTACTTGCCTCCCCTTGATTCTATTCCATTACTTGTCTCCCCTTGATTCTATTCCATTACTTGTCTCCCCTTGATTCTATTCCATTACTTGCCTCCCCTTGATTCTATTCCATTACTTGTCTCCCCTTGATTCTATTCCATTACTTGCCTCCCCTTGATTCTATTCCATTACTTGCCTCCCCTTGATTCTATTCCATTACTTGCCTCCCCTTGATTCTATTCCATTACTTGCCTCCCCTTGATTCTATGCCATTACTTGTCTCCCCTTGATTATATTCCATTACATGCCTCCCCTTGTTAGGTAATCTGCCCGCTGGCAATATAGTGGTTCTACCCGGGGTCTTGCTCCGCCAATAACAGCTGGAGAGTCGCCATAAGACCATAGCTGTTGGGGCAACTTTAAACCCAAAAACATTTTTACACCATGAATGAATTTATTAAGAGTTGCATAAAATCGTGCATTTTTATAATTTACAGAAAATACAGCCTGGGATGGAAATCCATGAGTTTCCTGAAATAGGTATGTGTAGTTTATACTGAAATAGGTATGTGTAGTTTATACTGAAATAGGTATGTGTAGTTTATACTGAAATAGGTATGTGTAGTTTATGCTGAAATAGGTATGTGTAGTTTATGCTGAAATAGGTATGTGTAGTTTATGCTGAAATAGGTATGTGTAGTTTATGCTGAAATAGGTATGTATAGTTTATGCTGAAATAGGTATGTGTAGTTTATGCTGAAATAGGTATGTGTAGTTTATGCTGAAATAGGTATGTGTAGTTTATGCTGAAATAGGTATGTGTAGTTTATGCTGAAATAGGTATGTGTAGTTTATGCTGAAATAGGTATGTGTGGTTTATGCTGAAATAGGTATGTGTGGTTTATGCTGAAATAGGTATGTGTAGTTTATGCTGAAATAGGTATGTGTGGTTTATGCTGAAATAGGTATGTGTGATTTATACTGAAATAGGTATGTGTGGTTTATACTGAAATAGGTATGTGTGGTTTATACTGAAATAGGTATGTGTGGTTTATGCTGAAATAGGTATGTGTGGTTTATGCTGAAATAGGTATGTGTAGTTTATGCTGAAATAGGTATGTGTAGTTTATGCTGAAATAGGTATGTGTAGTTTATGCTGAAATAGGTATGTGTAGTTTATGCTGAAATAGGTATGTGTAGTTTATGCTGAAATAGGTATGTGTGTTTATGCTGAAATAGGTATGTGTGTTTATGCTGAAATAGGTATGTGTAGTTTATGCTGAAATAGGTATGTGTGGTTTATGCTGAAATAGGTATGTGTGATTTATACTGAAATAGGTATGTGTGGTTTATACTGAAATAGGTATGTGTGGTTTATACTGAAATAGGTATGTGTGGTTTATGCTGAAATAGGTATGTGTGGTTTATGCTGAAATAGGTATGTGTAGTTTATGCTGAAATAGGTATGTGTAGTTTATGCTGAAATATGTATGTGTAGTTTATACTGAAATAGGTATGTGTAGTTATACTGAAATAGGTATGTGTGGTTTATACTGAAATAGGTATGTGTAGTTTATACTAAAATAGGTATGTGTAGTTTATACTGAAATAGGTATGTGTAGTTTATGCTGAAATAGGTATGTGTAGTTTATGCTGAAATAGGTATGTGTAGTTTATGCTGAAATAGGTATGTGTAGTTTATGCTGAAATAGGTATGTGTAGTTTATGCTGAAATAGGTATGTGTAGTTTATGCTGAAATAGGTATGTGTAGTTTATACTGAAATAGGTATGTGTAGTTTATACTGAAATAGGTATGTGTAGTTTATGCTGAAATAGGTATGTGTAGTTTATGCTGAAATAGGTATGTGTAGTTTATGCTGAAATAGGTATGTGTAGTTTATGCTGAAATAGGTATGTGTAGTTTATGCTGAAATAGGTATGTGTAGTTTATACTGAAATAGGTATGTGTAGTTTATGCTGAAATAGGTATGTGTGGTTTATACTGAAATAGGTATGTGTAGTTTATGCTGAAATAGGTATGTGTTAGTTTATGCTGAAATAGGTATGTGTAGTTTATACTGAAATAGGTATGTGTAGTTTATGCTGAAATAGGTATGTGTAGTTTTATGTGCTGAAATAGTATGGAGTTTATGCTGAAATAGGTATGTGTAGTTTATGCTGAAATAGGTATGTGTAGTTTATGCTGAAATAGGTATGTGTAGTTTATACTGAACAGAGACATTGGTCAGTTAATGGCCTCGTTATGGACGATAGATCTGTGTAACCCTTTCCTTCATAGAGATTTAGATTGTATTATAGGCATTTAGCTATCATGCAGTGGATAAGTAGTCGCCATATCTATCGCACCTCCATAAATATTACTGGGACTACAGGAGATATAGGTTAATATACTATTATATCTCCATACAAACGACAGCCATTTAGCTATCATGCAGTGGATAAGTAGTGGCCATATCTATCCCACCTCCATAGATATTACTGGGACTTCATAGAGATTTAGGTTAATATACTATTATATCTCCATACAAACGACAGCATTTAGCTATCATGCAGTGGATAAGTAGTCGCCATATCTATCCCCTCATAGATATTACTGGGACTTCATAGAGATTTAGGTTAATATACTATTTTTCTCAATACACGACAGCCATTTAGCTGTCATGCAGTGGATAAGTAGTCTCCTATCTATCCCACCTCCATAGATATTACTGGGACTTCATAGAGATTTAGGTTATATACTATTATATCTCCATACAAATGACAGCCATTTAGCTGTCATGCAGTGGATAAGTAGTCGCCATATCTATCCCACCTCCATAGATATTACTGGGACTTCATAGAGATTTAGGTTAATATACTATTATATCTCCATACAAATGACATCCATTTAGCTATAATGCAGTGGATGTGTAGTCGCCATATCTATCCCACCTCCATAGATATTACTGGGACTTCATAGAGATTTAGGTTAATATACTATTATATCTCCATACAAATGACATCCATTTAGCTATAATGCAGTGGATGTGTAGTCGCCATATCTATCCCACCTCCATATATATTTACTGGGACTTCATAGAGATTCTGGCCTTCATTATGAACATTGGTTTTGCTACTACATTGTCAATGTATGTCGTATTGGTAATGGCGTCGAGAGGTGCTTCTATGAGGGAAAGGGTTGATTGTTTTCCTCGATGTAACATTTGCACCACATGCTATCAATTTCCATCCGTTTTCTCATCTTATAATTATTATATTATTAAATCTCGACAGGTGTCCTACAGTATATCCAATGGATACTTTACAGTATATAATTGTTATTACTTAATTAACATTACTTTGATAAAAATCACATTTATCATACCGCAACTTCTGGTTAGGGAACAACAGTAAAAACAAAGGATTCCAACTAAATGGACCAATTTACTTGTTGGGTGTAATGTATTGAACTGTTGTTGGGTGTAATGTATTGAACTGATGTTTGGTGTAATGTATTGAACTGGTGTTGAGTGTAATGTATTGAACTGGTGTTGAGTGCAATGTATTGAACTGGTGTTGAGTGTAATGTATTGAACTGGTGTTGAGTGTAATGTATTGAACTGGTGTTGAGTGTAATGTATTGAACTGGTGTTGAGTGTAATGTATTGAACTGCTGTTGGGTGTAGTGTATTGAACTGATGTTGGGTGTAGTGTATTGAACTGCTGTTAAATGTATTGTTTGAATTACTGCTAAGTGTAATGTATTGAAGTACTGTTAGGTGTAATGTATTGAGTTACTGCTAAGTGTAATGTATTTAGTTACTGCTAAGTGTAATGTATTTAGTTACTGCTAAGTGTAATGTATTTAGTTACTGCTAAGTGTAATGTATTTAGTTACTGCTAAGTGTAATGTATTGAGTTACTGCTAAGTGTAATGTATTTAGTTACTGCTAAGTGTAATGTATTTAGTTACTGCTAAGTGTAATGTATTTAGTTACTGCTAAGTGTAATGTATTGAGTTACTGCTAAGTGTAATGTATTTAGTTACTGCTAAGTGTAATGTATTTAGTTACTGCTAAGTGTAATGTATTTAGTTACTGCTAAGTGTAATGTATTTAGTTACTGCTAAGTGTAATGTATTGGTTACTGCTAAGTGTAATGTATTTAGTTACTGCTAAGTGTAATGTATTTAGTTACTGCTAAGTGTAATGTATTTAGTTACTGCTAAGTGTAATGTATTTAGTTACTGCTAAGTGTAATGTATTGAGTTACTGCTAAGTGTAATGTATTGAGTTACATTTAAAGCAGCATTACATCGTAATAAAGGATGTTTTGCGTAAAATATAAATACTAATGTGTGTGTGTTTACAAAAATCGATATAGTCGCTCAGAAACGATAAAATTCCAATAAATTTAAACCGTCGTATACGCGAATTTGTTTACAAACACCAAAACGTCAACACGCACTGTTTATCAACAAACCAAAATGTAAACATGCACAATGCGCATGCGTGAAATAGCGGATGTAGAAAAGCACGTTGAACATGACAGAAGTGTATAATTTTTTATGTATGTCCCATTGATGTCAAACCCCTTGCGAGAACCTATACAACAGTGGTTATGAATCGACATATCAAGTAATTGAATTAAAACAGACAACGTGGGGCAAATGGGGAGGATTTAGAAAGACAAAGACATTGAAATTCACCAATGCCGTCGCGTATTATCTACTAAACTGCTAAACACAAGGTTTGTTGCTATGTTTTATTTTGTAAGAATTATTTTAGTTTTGAGCACTAACGATGTATCTTATAACTACCAGTAGTTGTTTAGTCATTGTAGGGCTTCAAATCAACATACTATGGTATATGTCAGTGGACAAACTGGACATACTTTTTGTCAAACAATCGTTATAATTTATGGGGCCCCCCACAGGGTATAAAACCAAGACATATTTGAGAAGACAGTTACGTTTCGTAAATACCAAATTGGTTGTGCTTAGAATACATTTGATATTCAAAGTAACAATGAATGTATTTGTTTTTACAGTTAATACGCTATTAATTCTAAATGTAATATATACATGCAGGAGACAAGTGGAAAATGGTGTTTAGCAATATCAAAGACTGTGCCATAACAAAGATTGATACACAATTATTACGAATCATTGCATACATTTCTATTACTGATTCTCATGCATTAAAGGCTATTCGGAAAAATAGCCCCCCCCCCCCCTGGACGTTCTTTTGTCGGGGGTGGCGTCAAAACCAGTTTGCATTTTGGGTGGTTTTTTTTCTGGCAACACATCTACATGTTACTCCACTTATCATACACCTTTCTAAAATGGCGAGGGTGGGGGGCAAGGTTGACAACCTGCTTCAACAGGGGGGTCTTTGTTTAGGGACAGCTGCAAATTACATATTTGTACCTTAACATATGGTCTGCTAGGCATCTGTTGTTCGTTTTGCCAGGAATCTAATTAACACCCATTTCATTTTGTGAGTTTGCATACCCACATGTATGCAATAACCTTTACATGTAATTTGAAAGGTTTTAATAATATACCATAATGGTGTGAGTTTGCGCCCCACCAGAACCATAGTGATGATGTATGTAGTGAAGCCGTTTAAATCAACACGGCCTCTTCCTCGTGACAATGTGTTCCATTAAGGGGATGAGGCAGCGAGATCAATTAAACTAATGATGAAATAACTTGTTTCGCAATCAAGCAATTTGAATAAACTAGATAAGATATTCACCCAGCTAAAATTAAGAATTGTTATGGGTATGTGTCATTCTTGTTGCAGAATTAGATCAGAACTGTGTATTATTGAAGACATGTCAGGCATCAGGGTACTGTCGAGTGTCCACAAGATGAACGAGGACGGAAACACCACAATATTGAATAACAGAGAGATCATTCATAAGGTAACTTCATTAATACATTGAATCTACACTAAAGCAGCTGTGTCGCATATTAATTATTTTATTTTAATAGACCAGATTCTCACACCTTATTTAATTTATTATTATTATATAAACAGGTATAAATTTATAATGCCTGAATGACCATGTAATAGTTTATTCTATTGACTGTATATCGATACTTTGGACACTATATAACCCTCCTCAAAGGGTCGTGAATATGCCACCACCTAAAGAAATGTTCATATTACTTGGAGAATGTAATTTGTTTTTTCCATCAATCAATAATTAACCATGTAATAGGAATGGTGCTAATGTTTATAGCTACGTCTGTCTGGGGACAGGGTATCTCAAAAATATGTTGATAGACTTTGTGGATGTTTGCTGGTGTATGATTTGTGTGAATTCGGTCAAATGTCTTGTGTGATCAGCGATGAGTCCACTCCAATTGATTTCTATAGTAGGAAACCTCGTATGAACTGTCAAATAAACAATACCATGCGTTTGACCTGTCAATGTCGAATCGGGGTCATGCTAATCTTTTGTCAAATACCAGCAATCCAAGTGCTATTCCCTAGTTTTATGGTCATTCTGAAATTTGTATATTACCGACAGCATAACAGCTTATGTATACAGGTGCCCTCTGAGCAGTATTGTATGCACCTGGTAAAACCACCAACCTGATATAATTGGACACCACCAGTGGAACTGAACCTATAGAGTTGAGAAGCAGGTGACTTGACTACCTTAGATACTCATCCACTGAGATATAATGGCTGTTGCAGACAGATAGTGGATGTCGCATTCTGTCAATAGCTTCATATAAACTTCCGAGTTAAAATGGGATCATTGTGTAAAACTAGGCCAGCTTACAATACTGAATTGTGTGATAACTCATTTACACAACAGTTGCTTCGTACTAAGCCAGATCAGTAGTTTGACGATAATTTTAACCATTGTCTGGTTTGTCAGGGTAAACTGGTTCAAGTTTGGTTTAGTACCAGTATTATTGAAATTGTATTTTATTTACAGGCTATGAAGAACAACTGGACACGTTATGCTGTGAAAGAACCGAAGTAGTATGGATATATATGCGATAATGCCAATCATATCCAGACACTATGCAGTGAAGAAAAACAGACAGAACAACCTGTGCCGACTCAACATGATTCGAGGATTACTGACTGTAACTTATCTCCCCCTCAAACTAAAACTTTATTTGAAACAAAGAAATGAAAGAGAACAATTGTCATTTAATGCATTTTTATTCCAGATGATTATACAGCAATTCATTTCATTAAGATCCATAATATCAAATTTATTTGGTTATTAGTTTGTTCCATTGCGTCCCAACATTTCCATGTATATTCCATTGCGTCCCAACATTTCCATGTATATTCCATTGCGTCCCAACATTTCCATGTATTTTTGGTAACATTTCCATGTATATTCCATTGCGTCCCAACATTTCCATGTAGTACCGAAGACACTGTCAGAACCTGTCCGTCTAGGACCAACCGTTCAATCTGAAACAAGAGTAAATTATTATAAAAGTCTGAATGTATTAGTGACATTTGAGGTTAGTAATTTCTAGGATGCAAGTTAATTTAAACAAGAGCACCATGAACTTTTGAAGGCCTCAGTGTGCTCACCAGAGTTCAAAGGGTTATACAAACACAGTATCTGGAACGTTTGTATATTCTCGGTGGCCTAGTGGTTAAGGCGTCCGTCCACATATGTAGCGGGAGGTCGAAAATTCGAACCTCGCCAGAAATGGCTGGCCCTTTCAATAGGGGTGACATTAAAATAAACAATACTTTACACTATTTGTATTCTATTTAAAGCTAGTTTAACAGGTCGCCCAATGAATGGTTATAGTTGCAACACTGCTAGTACACATATCCACTAGCCACATTATCTGAGAATTATGGTTTCTGATATTAAAGATGATTTTTAAAATGTTGAAGTTTCGTCAATTAACATTATGACATAAGGGATGGGGGATGAGGTATATCACTGATGTCCAATGGAATCGCTCACCTGTGACAACTGTATGAGGTTAAGTTTAAACTTTATTTATTTAACAATGACTGGGAAACAAGCTGTAACATCTTATATTAATCACTCTTGTTGGAGCGGATGACATAGTATCTGTGGTCATTCGTGTCGGAGGAAACCGGAGTACCCGGAGAAAACCCACTTGTCTGATCTGTTGACCACCGTACCATCTCACATACTTCCAAGTGTGAGGATGATCGAACTCGGGTTGCATTTGTGAGAAGCGAACGCATTAACCACTGCGCCAACTATATACGTGAGATTACTTATAAACAAATGAATAATAATTTGTGTTCAGAATCAACTTCAATTATGTAGCGGTCCAGTGGTTAACACGCAGGTTGAATTCACCACTATACCATACTAAAATGATTCACATCATAGTCTTTCGGATAACACTCTAAACCGTGTACGTAAACGAGGCAGAGGACACTGGAATGCGTCTCTGTATGTATCATTGCATAATCCACTAAAATCACTAATCTCTTCAAGAGGTGTAGCTCATATGGGCAACCGGTAGCGATGTTAAATATTCATAAAATACACACACAATCAACTTCCATTTGTAACACTTTAAGTGATGCAAATATCATCCAAACATTTATGACTTGCATTGGCACAGTCATATTTGACTGATAATCTATATATGACTGGAATATATTCTTACCTTGCGCATTGAAATGCAGTTGCTGGGCAGACATCCACACTATTTGTTCAAGTATGCCCCCATCTCATTGCAATGTCCACACCTGCACCAATATTGTGTACTAACAGCTGGTTATAGAGGTTATGGTGATGGAGATTGAGTACCAGATTCTGCAACTTCTCAACACCCATGTGCTCAATGACAATCTGTAAATGTAATGAATTTTCTATGAGGTACATATATAAACAGACATAATCCCATTAAGAAAAAAATACAGTATCTTATTAAAACATTTTAAACAAATACATCCTTCTCTTTTTTCCAATGTGACTTCATTGTGATGGTGCGTCACTCACTGTATGTGTGACGTGACCCTGTGTGACATCCATGATTCAGTGATGAACACTTTTTATACCATTGATACGCATCCGAATGAGCAAATGTACCTCTAAAAGGACTACATCTTGCGCACAATACTGTATTATAATGGCCATGTATGTCTGCAAATCAAACATCATCAAAGGTATTGCAAAAACAACAAAAAGCTATGTTGCTACTGATGTTTTGATGGTTTAGATTTCAAGATATGTTAGTTATAATACATAAAGCTGGAATGTGTATTTAATTGTGTGACACCCATGGTAGAGCGCCATATTTAGAATAGAATGCCTGAAGGGTACCAGGTTCGATACTCGGTCACAGATCAAATGTAGTGTCATTGAGCAAGGCTCCCTCATACACAATGCTTAGTACTGATTAATCGCTTATGTCGATCAAGCTTGCCCAGAAAAACATGTCTAGGTCCTGCAACATTTTTCTTCGAAATAAATGGAACATTCATAATTACCTCTTCCTATACTTCTACTCCTAGAACTTCCTCTCTGCCACCCCTACCACAACCCCTCTGCACTTTTACCTCCCTGCCAGGCTCTTCTCCGTCTTTTCACTATAATGGCTGTGAAAAGTAAATAATACATGTTCATTATTATATACGGTTGCAACAATAGGCGACATGTAATATATGTATATACTAAGTCTTGTACAATTTGCATGTAGTTGCATTTAGAATGAGTGGCAGAAAATCATTGATTGCCACTGAATTACATTTATTGCAATTCTGTTCTTTCTAATTCTTCCTTTAACATTTAAGCATTCACATTTGTACACGTTTATAGACTATGTTGTATATATACAATGTAGCTTGTGCCAGCTGTGGTTAACTCGGTTCGGTACCGGGCAACAAACAGTTCTCACCTATGGTCGCCTTAGTAATATTATAGTGGTAATCCATGTATGAATCCCGGGCAAGTGCGACATTTTCCAAAACAAACCAATTTGTATGTATGTTCCATTAATGTCAAACCCCTTGTGGGCCTATTATGTTGTCCTGGACAGGCTTAGCTGACTTAAGCGGTTAAACAGTACTAAGCCATGTGTGTAAGGTGCCTTGCTCAATGACACTTGGGACCGTTCAATTTCAAATGCGATGCTGTCTCACGGACGAAAGGTCCGGAGTTCGAGCCCCACTGGAGCTGTTACATTATGCCCTTAGGCAAGGCATTTAAATTCCACGTTGCCTCTTCTCTCTCCCTCGTGGCGATGGATTCCATCAGGAATGAGGTCTCGAGAGTGATTAATGTAAGTTTAAGAACTTGTTTCGCAATTGAGCTAAAATAAAAAACAGGATATGTAAGCAAACCCTCCGCCCCCCCCCCACGAAGCTATTAATTAATAAAGATAAGATTATCCAGATACTTGATGCTCACATTCTGCAAAACAATCGTGAGAAACGATATATTTTCTTTATAATGATTTATGAAAATTATGTTAAAAATATCCCATGTGCGCCCCAATGACAATTTCTGAAGTTGTTTCACATTAATTTAATACTTATTCGGCATATGAAACATTTTACACGGTTTCCAATTAAATCACAATCACATTTACATCATTTGAGATACATTGTAATAATAACTGAGGCCGTTTCAACTTACTGTAATCGTTCATACTTCAATCTGACGGCAAAACTCCACATTTTTTTTTATCATTGCCGAATGTACATCCTGTTCCGATTGTAAACAAATGCGCGTTACCTGATCGACTGGGAAAGTCCTACTTTCGGTTTCGAGTTTGTTTTATTGCAAAAAAACAATGTTTACTAACTGAACATAATTATACAAATTATAATATAAGAATGTGTTGCAGCTTTGCTACCCATACGTAAAATTTGAATTTTTCAAATATATTTTATGTCATACGATGTAATGCTGCTTTAACCCTACCACCGCAAATCATCTATATATATTTATATGACGTATATGTGTTAATCCTATTCTTAATGTGTGTATATGTGTATTGTAGAACAAGAGCGTTCGAGAGCCTTGTTGTCTACACGGAGATTCAATAGATTGATGAAACGTATAGAGTTTTGTCATTCTGACCAACTGACCGCCCCCCCCCCCGAATCAGAACCCTACCACACCAAATATAAAATATTACCAAGTGAATAGCATAATCCATATATAAGTAACACAATCTGAAGTTCCATACTCGTTAATTTGTTTAATTGCTTTAAAATCTGTTGATAATGTCCTACATGTAGGTATGCACATCTCGCACTATCTAAACTTCCTTGTCGCTTGTACCCAGCGTAATGCAAGCCAAAGAATATACATGTAAATAGTATAAACAGTGAGTGAAGGTTTAAACCATCGTATATATAAGCTTATTTAACGTCGCTACCGGTTGCTCATATAGGCGACGGGCAGTTTAAAAAATAAACACATTTCATGGGCAGGCTCCAGCGGTTAACCAATACGTGGTGCACAAGCCTCCTTAAAAACTACCAACATTTTTATATAAGATACACTGATTGAACGGGGCTCGAATCCGTGACCATCAGTGATGATAGATTACAGTGGTATACAAGTCAGCGACCGTAACCACTTAACCACGGAGGCGGACCAGAAGTATATAGGCGGGTACCCACTTACTTAAGCATCCTTGAGAAGACCCATGCTATTAAACTCTAATATTCATATATTTAAAGAATATATTTTAATGAATCGTGGGCTAATAGTTTCCATCGGGTATGAACTACATTGGGCGTGATAACGTAGTTCATACAGTTCATTCTTTGTATTTACGTGAATTCTTTTTTCAATGACACAAAGAAAATATAGCACACGTTGTGCTTAACATATTTTAAAGTCCATAATTGTAACTTACCTAGTGTCGTAACAAGTAAATAGAATATTCTTGGAACAGAGTAAATTTTACATAGACAGAGGGTCCGCCTCCGTGGTCGAGTGGTTAAGGTGGCTGACTTGTATACCACTGTAACCTATCATCACTGATGGCCACGGGTTCGAGCCACGCTCAGACCGTGTTTCATTTATATGGAAAAGTTGGCAGTTTCTTACGGATGTTTGTGCACCCAATTACTGGTTAACCGCTGGAGCCTGCCCAGAAAAGGTGTTGTTAGGTAAACTGCCCGCCGGCGATATAGCCCAAAAATGGTGCTGATGCAGGCGTAAAACCGAAATATAAATATAACATAGACGGAGGTAGGGATTATTAGCGAACCCAGACATAAAAGCAGACTATTTAATGGCTACCGGGGTAGTACCAAGAGCAAGAGTAGTGTAAGATATTATTTTAGTATCAGTCCATTTGTTCTATTTAGTTAATACAAATTTATTTTAGCTCGATTGCGAAACAAGTTCTTACAACTTATATTAATCACTCTCGATACCGCATTCCTGGTGGAATCCATCGCCACGAGGGAGAGAGAAGAGGTAACATGGAATTTAAATACCTTACATGAGGGCACCACACTTGTAACGGCTCCAGCCGAACGCACTACCACTGCGCTATCACGACTTCCACTTCTCCTATTTACATAGCGGTGTCCCATTTATATTTCCAATCTCACAATGATCAGTTCCCTATACTATATACATATATGTACGTCGATACCTCAACGGACACGTCTAGAAATTACGTAGGTACTGAGGTACCGTCACGATACACCACAGCACTTCACTATATACATATATATATATCACCCAGGCCATTATATAATCTCTTTAGGTACTGCTGTTCCATAGTGTATGCATGCGATGGAATGAGGTCTCAACAGCGATTCAAATAATGTTGTAAGTACTAATTTTTAAATAAGTGTGTGTACATAATTGTCTAATCTAACTATTCTCCAAGTACCGGAGTACCTCAACCAATGCATGTGCTAACTCAATAGGACTTATAGTATGTGTATTTCTGCACTGGACTCCCAAAAAATAAGTGTTTTTCATTATATTTTTTTTCTGTATTTTAATATGTGTAATTGTGTGCATTGTTCAAATTATAATATTGGGAAATAAAATACGCTTAGACTAAACCTGGCAAGTCATTAGTCTGTTTATCACTGTGTTTTCATATCGTTATCTAATCTACTGTAGTATTGACGCAGTCAACCATACATTTTCCTACTGTTTACTGTTTGTACTTGCTACCACCACCAGTTCACCTAGTAGAGTGGAGCACTGAGTAACCCTACCAGGTCTTTCCTTTGTTGTTTCAGTAGGCGCACACCACATCCCGGTCCCTCTCAGTATATCTAAGCATTGTGGTAACCCCCCCCCCCCCCAAACCCTACGCTGTTCTACACAAGTATGGGATACTGCTACACGAACTTTACTATGCAGCACATACTTTAGTTTGTTCAATACTGGGGAAAATAGCATTTTCTAATATATTTATGCGAAAATAAATGTTGCTTGTTTATTCGGGTTTTGCGCCTGCATCAGCACCATGTTGGGCTATATCGCCGAAGGCGGGCAGTTTACCTAACAACTAATTTGCTGGACAGGCTCCAGCGGTTACCCAGTACTTGGTGCATCAACCTCCGTAAGAAACTGCCAACCTTTTCATATAAATGAGACACGGCTTTCTTGAGTCTCGTGACCATCGGTGATGACACGTTACAGTGGTATGCAAATAATCTATAAGTAGTATACACAATGGGGGTTCTGGCGCAGAATCCCGACACCGCATTTATAAGACCCCATTTCCGCAATGTGGGCTGTCAGCACCCCTATGCTGGAGATATATAAGACTTACAACGCCTTATCGTGTGTTGGTGGTACGCATTCTTATTCGGATAACCGTAATTTACTTTGCTGCGTTTCTCTTATTGTATGCTGGGGTACGCATTCATACTCGGATAACCGTAGTTTACTTTAATGCGTTTCCTTATTGTATGCGGAAAAATGTTTATATAAGCCCAGTATCCGCACTGAGAGTGAGAGTTGCTGACACCCCCAAACCTATCCATACACATGTGTATTTTCTTGTTTAAGCCGACGCGACCAAGTAATAGTTTTTACTGCCGTGTAGGAAATGTTAATCAAGGTTATCAGCCGAATGCAAACACATCTAGCTATTTAAATCATGTTCGGCCACGCGCACCTGTTAGTGTTTGTTATTGCACAACACTATTGTAAATTTTATATATGAGTTTTGAAATAAATTCATCAGTAGTTCGCCCATGCAATCATTACGAGTACAGATTGATCACTATGTTTGGCAATGCGTGGTGGGTCGTAGTCCGTGCCCCGGAAAGATGCTTCGGTGTTGTAACCTGGGGTATGCAGTCGGAGAATACAGAGCGATGCTGTGTGTATAACCCGCCTCTGCAACAGACATGTTTAAGACACACTAGCATTTACAATAACTAGACATTTTACTCAGGTTATCCGGCAGTCACAAGTTCGAAACCCAGCTGCAGCTGATTTTTATTTATTAATTCAGTTTCGGAAGTTACTATTTTATTAATTTAACATTAAAGGCGCACTTGGGACTCGAGGTGTATATTCTGGCGGTTGTTCATTAAGATCCCCGTGATTGCACTTACATGAATAGATTGTTACCCGAGACGGCCTAACAGTTCTTGCCGCTCTTCTTCCCTGCCCCGTAGTATAAGTTTTTTATATATCTTCGTCCGCTATCATTTGAGGAGAAGAAGTTTTTGATATAGTCCGGATGTTATCTTTCAAGGCTTGATACCTATCCCATTCGTCACTGACAGTCTTAAACTCGGCATCCGATATTTCATTGTCTTGAATAGCACTGCTAATTATAGCATCAATACTATTCTTTTTTGCACGTGCCGCGACTGCGATGAGGTCATGCTTTTTACCATAGCTTCAAACCGCCGGTGTCTTAACAGAATTGACATCCCCGTAAGAACTGAAAGTTGCGCATGCGCATAATGGTCTATAATAGTACATCTTAGCGGCCGTGAGGAATGAGAGACATTCGCTTTATTTTCAATAGTTGTGCTAATTATCAGTATTATGTGACATGTATGAACCTATAGATATTTATAAAGTGTGTCTGTGAAGCGGATTTTCCAATTTCTATATAGATTACTCCGGTGTATGCTTTATCCTTGCTTACCGGATACGAATACACGCGGTCAATTGATGGAACAGCCTACTTTATTGACATCTAGCTAAATGAGGTAAATAATTATATTAGAAATCTACTGTTTGGTTTTATTATTTTTATTAATTGAAGCAGTTATCACATTCCATTATTCAATAATGATGTTAGTGACTTGTTTGTAACGGGTGTCACTGTGTTATCAGTTGTAATTTGACTGTAAATGTTTCGAAACTCCGAAACCACACACTAGCTCATTTTTCAACCCAATTTAACCCAAATCTACATGAGCTTTGTACAGGTAAAGTTTTATCCCAAATTAATGTGACAATTAACACACATTATGTCATTTTTAGTTTTGTTTTGTACAAATAACTGAATAATGCACACTATTTTAATTTTGTTTACAAAGATGATCAAATGACACGGTCCCTAGAACAGGTTGGAGAACAGTCCAGAACAAGCTATAATAGCTCGATCAAGATATAATAGCTTGATCGAGCAATAATCTAATGAATAGAAACGTTAAAAATCATATATATTTTCACATTTATCCGAAATATCGAACGAGGACGGAAAGTATGCCACTTACATTTTTTGTAGAAATAGATTGTTCTCCAACATATAGAAATACCGAAAGACACCGGAAAAAAGTATATAACAACAATATAAGAACGAGGCAGCTTGTGTTTAACTATTTATTAAGCTAAATACACCTTATTGACTTAATATCTGCCAATAATGTCAAACCCCTTGCGAGGAACTACGCTTGTTTTCCTGGACACGCTTAGCCAACCTGACTAGGCAGGCTTAGCCGACCTGACTGGGCAGTCTTAGCCGACCTAAGCGATTAACAGTACTAAGCAATGTGTGTGAGACGCCTACCTCGATGACACTACATATGTGGCCTGACCGAGTATTGAACCTGGTGTATAGAATATTGACCACCCTCAAAATAATGTCTCTCGGGTTATTAGTCGGTCATGGAATATTGACCCCCTTGCGGAACAATTACTCCCCATGCGAATGGCAATATATAGTGGGAACATATTAAATTTATTATAATTAAATGTTAATTAACACTGTTTAAGGCCTAGCAACATTTATTTTGAATCAATCAATGATGTACAGAATAACATAAATATATTGAATATGAAAATATAAGTACACATATAATTTGTCTCTATCAATTTCTAACGATGATATGGTGGGTGCTGTATAACTAGGAGGTTCACATAATGTATATGCATAATATTTACACAGACAAGCATACAACAAATAATAACAATGACCCTAACCCCCTATGTATACACTGAACAAGTGAGGGCAGGTCACTTTTCGATGCCATGGATTAATGACTACCCTATGATTTAGGGTGACAGGTGGACTGTAGTCCAGCGGTTAACTATTGGACTGGTAATCCAGGGATCGCAGGTTCGATCCCCCATCTGACATAATAAAATAACAGTCTTTCATATGGGACTTTAAACCGAGGTCTCGTGTCGGTGCTTTACACCGTGCATGTAAAAGAACCAGAGGAGATTCTGGAATGGGTCTCTGTCGGTATCATTGCACTATCCAAAAATGACTAATCTCTTCAGGTGGCGTCGCTCATATGGGCAACTTGTAGCGACAATAAATAAACGTAAAACCCACACACACATCAAGTTAAAATGCTAGTTGGATGCTTATTCAGCAGAAATTGATGTATATTTCTTTAATAAATTTAATTAATATGTCTGACTAATAAGTTTATTTAAAGTCACCACCGCATAAATGCATTTGGGCGAGTTTTCTAAGATAATTAAAATGCCCATCATCTAAGTGATGGTTTTGCCTATCGCAATTATTATAACTAGATGTTTAGTGGGCTATGAGGGCTGCTGTAATCTCAGTGTGTGTTTGGTTTTCATATCGCCAACTGTCACTCACACAGGAATTTGTGTCAGCGACAGTCAGGGGTAGACCGGGTGAATACAATACCCGGTGCACATATACTTCTAAGATGTCTAAGATTGCATATATATAAAAATATGTTTACCATTTCTAATACGACGAGAATACCTTGTTACATGTGCAATATCGCGTTATACTGTAATACTGTGATCTACATGTCACAAGACAATAAAGTCTTGCACCCATATCCATGGATCCAGCATCCAACATTATGCATTAAAATTACAGAGTTATGGACTAAAATACTTTTAGTTAAGACTACGAAGTTTAAAATATGTGTACTAAGAAGATTAAGAGCAAGTGGACTGTCTTAATATGTATCTGTACTATGATAGTTCATAACTTATCCCCCGAGTACATATAATTATAACCAGTCATACAGATATATAGCCGGTAATAACAAATCTCCCATATACATGGGAAATTATAATTCAAATTGTGTTTATATATTACATTTGTGTCCTTGGCCCACTATGTCGTTTGGACATATTTTTTAACATTTTAAGAAAGATCAAACTAATATGGGTTACCCCTAAAAACATAAATATATAACTAAACCCATATTTCTTTGCAGTAAGCTGCAATAAGTGAAAGTTCATTTTCACTTGAAACATAGTAGGTTACTGAGGATGTGATTTTGTGTTCCCTCCCTCATATTCCCGCTCCCATGTTTTATATTTCCCTGTGTACTGGGATCATTAATTGTTATAAAATAACAACTATACCCCTGTGTGACAACATTTATGATCAGTACGTTAAAAAACACTTCCGTAGCAATTCCAACGGTCTCCTTAGTAGAGCCAGTAAAATTGTAATAATGTTTGAAATATACTCAAGTATTTACATTAAAAAGACAGTCACACAGGGAATAGCCAAACAAATAATAACCGTAGATCCTTGTCGAATGAAAAAACTTGTATGGCAGTAATCGGTTCGGTTGTTCATGCTTACTTGGAGATAGACCGACAGCACGCAGGCATTTTTCGCGACAAGACTATTCCCATTGATAGGCGGTTTGCTGTCATAATGTTCCTATCTATGCTTCTTTTACTAAATTAAACTAAACTGGATTCTTGCATGGATTTGGACAATGAAGAATTACATAAAAAGGTGACCTGAAATGATAATTGAAATTTCCTCGAACACCCTAGTATAATTCCAGGGATAAAGTATCATTTTTGCAAGAATTTTGAGATATATGTTCATATTATCATTCCTCTGCCTCAGGAATGTGTACCGAGTTGACCTTTGTTAGCGTGGGGATCAAAATACAGACCAGAAAGGGTTATTTCAGGTGCGGGTCTAGGGGGTAAGGGGAAATTATAACAGCTTGCAATAAGTATAGTGTTATATTCTATACATTTTAGGATATTTATCCCAAGAAGCACTCACAGGATAGTTTGACTGAGCACATATAATCCCAAAACAAAAAGTCAGAATTGGACAACATTGCCCATATATATGTCACAGCATAAGGGCCTCAACTGTGGTAATAATACAGTTATGTAACCGTATTTAATTGTTTGAAGTCAATATCATATTGATGTTTATAGAAAGGCATAAACATTCTGTGGATATTAGATAAATGATCATAAAAACTAGGTTATGTATGCATGACACATGTGGTATAATAAATCAGATTTCTCACTTTATATGGAGAAAATCTCAAAGGGCATTTTCTTGGAAATTTTACCAACCTCACTCTAGTTTGTTTAATTATGTATATAATATTTTATTATGTATACATGGGGATTTTTATCCCTTTATACGTTTCAACCTTTTGTGTAATTGACCAAAAACTGAACAAAAACACTACGTTTTGACATTACACATATGTCATAGCATTAGGGCCTCAACTGTGGTAATAATACAGTTAGGTATCCTTATTTGATTATTTGAAGTCAATAGCATGTTTATGTTTATAGAAAAGCATAAACATTCTGTGGATATTAGATAAATGATCATAAAAACTAGGTTATGTATGCATTTGTTTTTTGTTTGTTTGTTTTTTTTTTTTGTTTTGGGGTTTTTGTGTTTTTTTTGGTTTTTGTTTTGTTTTTGGTGTTTTGTTGGTGTGGGGTTTTTTTTTTTTTTTTTTGTGTTTGTGTTTTTGTTTTGTTGTTGGGTTGTGGTTTGTTGGTTTTTTTGTTTTTGGTTTTTTGTGTTTTGGTTTTGTGGTTTGTTGTTTGGTTTGTTGTATAATCCCAAAAAGTCAGAATTGGACAACATTGCCCATATGTCATAGCATAAGGGCCTCAACTGTGGTAATAATACAGTTATGTAACCATATTTAATTGTTTGAAGTCCATATCATATTGATGTTTATAGAAAGGCATAAACATTCTGTGGATATTAGATAAATTTCTAGGTTATGGTGTATGCATGACACATGTGGTATAATAAATCGGATTTCTCACTTTATATGGCAACAATCTCAAAGGGCATTTTCTTGGAAATTTTACCAACCTCACATGGGGATTTTTTTTATCCCTTTATACTTTCAATCTTTTGTGTAATTGACCAAAAACTGAACAAACACACTATGTTTTGACATTACACATATGTCATAGCATAGGGGCCTCAATTATGACCCTACTATAATCAGGCTACCTTAATTGATCATTTTGGGTCAATAACATGTTAATGCTTCTGAAAAATATACAAATAATCTGGATAAATCAGATAATTTGAGAAAATACTGGGTTCAAAATTGTGCTAAATATTTGTTTTTGAAGAAATCTCTATGTTTGGTCAGTTTTGATAAGGGATATTCAAATTTCTATTATCATGATCTGGTCAGGATAACCAGGGACAGGTACACTAAGTGTACCATCCTATTAGGTACATAGAACACCCAATAGGTAGAGAGTATTCCTCGCCTCAGACTAGCCCAAATGAGAAGGTCGAAAACCGCAGCCCCTGGCATCCCGATACAATTGATCATTGGTTTGGTACCTAGCCTGGCTGTACTTATCAATTGTTCTGCGTGCTATCTTACCTACTACTCTGGGTGGATTGGACCAGGGGCTCTGGATTTCACCTGGTCTGACTCAGACAATATTATTCCCATATATATGATTAAATCTATTAGTTTAGGGCAGATTTTATGAAGAGATGAACAAATGTTTGTCTCCTACATATTTGGTCACAGGGGGGAGAGGCGATATTAATACAAAAATCATATAAGTAATTACTTATATTACTGAAACTATTGTATTAACTGATAAGTAGTTATTTATTTTCATAATATATTAACGTGGCTGTGTGGACAGAGGCATAAGCGTGGGATCTGTCCGAAGGGTTCTATTAGCGGGGGTATTGATCCTACTATAATCAGGCTACCTTAATTGATAATTTTGGGTCAATAACATGTTAATGCTTCTGAAAAATATACAAATAATCTGGATAAATCAGATAATTTTTGAGAAAATACTGGGTTCAAAATTGTGCTAAATATTTGTTTTTGAAGAAATCGCTATGTTTGGTCAGTTTTGATAAGGGATATTCAAATTTCTATTATCATGATCTGGTCAGGATAACCAGGGACAGGTACACTAAGTGTACCATCATATTAGGTACATAGAACACCCAATAGGTAGAGAGTATTCCTCGCCTCAGACTAGCCCAAATGAGAAGGTCGAAAACCGCAGCCTCTGGCATCCCGATACAATTGATCATTGGTTTGGTACCTAGCCTGGCTGTACTTATCAATTGTTCTGCATGCTATCTTACCTACTACTCTGGGTGGATTGGACCAGGGGCTCTGGATTTCACCTGGTCTGACTCAGACAATATTATTCCCATATATATGATTCAATCTATTAGTTTAGGGCAGACTTTATGAAGAGATGAACAAATGTTTGTCTCCTACATATTTGGTCACAGGGGGGAGAGGCGATATTAATACAAAAATAGGGGATCATATAAGTAATTACTTATATTACTGAAACTATTGTATTAACTGATAAGTAGTTATTTATTTTCATAATATATTAACGTGGCTGTGTGGACAGAGGCATAAGCGTGGGATCTGTCCGATTGATATATATATATAAATTAATTTTTTCCAGGTCGTTGTAGATTTTCCCAAATTTATATTGATTTAAGTTACAGTAGCCCTAATATGAAATTTAAGTAAACTCTTTCACCTGGGGTCAAAAATCTCCCACTCAAATGATGAGAAACCGGCAATAAAATTGCTTTTCGGAAAGGACTCTAGTGAGGCTAGTTTCTGCACTACTAACTGGTTTATTGATCTACTAACAAGCTACAAAAGTATGGGAACTTGTGTCTGAGCCAGCCATAACTGCACAGGTCCTCTATATTTTGTCTGACATCTGACAGTCTAAGATGTAGGTCTCCAGAGCTTTGTATACTGATGTTTGGGCAGCCTTTCTGGGGTTGAGGACATTCTCAAGATTGCAACAGCAGCCCGCAGGTCAGCTCGATGAGTTCCGTGCACACTACAGTCGAGCGGGAAATGTTCGGTGGTGTACTTCACCCGACATGTGGGACAAACCGGATCCAATTTAAGTATATGTTGTCCATCATTACCAGGCAACAGATTTGTCCCCAGTCTCAGTCTACTAATGCACTTATCTATTTTTATAGAATGGGAATATTAGGCACCGGTCAACTGAGCCCCACAGAGCTCAACTTATAGGTTTGTTTAAAAGGCCTATTATATAAAGTTTGGCTCCAACGGGTAATTGTTTCAGCCCTGATAAATGAGTAGATCTCCATGGGTGCGAGCTTCACATTATTTTCTACATTTGTATGCTCCAGGCCCGACTTGGCTGCCCTGTCAGCCAGCTCATTTCCAGTGATACCTATATGTGCACTGCTGCACACCATGCTATGGTAACCTGAAGGTCCAAGTTCAAACCCTCATTATGTAATTTACCTATGTCTTTGATTAGATCTGGTCTAGACTTACAATTCCTTGATTGTAATGAGACCAATAAGTGATGAAAGTGAGTCAGATAATATCACATTTTTCGGTGAATTATTATCTACTATCCAGCAACTTTCTACATATTCACATTGTAGGGATGGCATGACTACAGCTGCAGCTACTTTGTCAGAATCGGGGCATTTTGATCCATCTGTATAATTATATTTTGAGGTGATTGCTGTAGTTTTCCTCAATATGACATTGTACTTCCAATCTGGCGAGGTGACCCAGATCGGATTTCTTCACTTTGCTCGATATTATAATATCTATCACTGGATCTCAGGTAACTACCGGTAGCATCCAGGGCGGTGCCAGGTCCGCTGGTCCGGTCTGAAGTCTGCTACCTGAACACCCTTGAGGCCGTGTGCCACCACAAGTTCTGACTATTGTGGACCAAATTAAGCCTTATCCTGTTTGCCACAGGTGTGAAAAGCAATAAAACCTTATTTTTAGGGATCTGCAACAAACAGTGACACTTCCTGTGTTCCCAATACACTGGTTACATGTTTTATATCATTTATAATAAGTTCTCAGGTTCTGAATCCCCCATCTGACCCTAATAAAATTAACAGTCTTTCAGATGTGATGATAAACCGAGGTCTCGTGTCGTTGCTTTACACCGTGCACGTAAAAGAAACAGAGCAGACGCTGGAATGGGTCTCTGTCTGTATCATTGAACTATCATCCAAAAATCTAAAATGTCTAATCTCTTCAGGAGGCGTCGCTCATATGGGCAAACGGTAGCGACGATAAATTGAACGTAAATAAGTAATATTTTATTATTGTATGAGCAAGGACAGACAACATTATGTTTTATGACGTGTGCCTCCCTATGTGTAGGAAACTGGTCCATGCATAGAATATGACACCCTTAATGTAGATTATCCGAGTGAAGGCAGGCCCTAATCTGAATGTAGTGATTATGTTATTACCTGGACTATTGTATGAGGGGTATGTCTATAATACTCATACCATAAATGATATAAGTGACTTATCCGGCTGAAACTTATGCAGAAGATCTTTGTATTGGACATACCCATGGATGGGTAGGGCTGTCATAATCATTTAATTTTAAGTAGATTTACAACAATATGAAATGTGGTGATGATGAACATGGGCTAACTTGCCCAGCTCATTTGCTACACAATATATATCTGGACTCGCGCATGGTACTCTCTCAGTTTGATAATGTAATAACAAGGATCTTGGGAGATATGAAGAACACATTATGAGCTGTCAACATCTCTCCGACAGACACGTGTCCTTTTAACAACCTTCATATAAGTTCATACTTTCTGTGTATTTCAAACTTATCTTTCTTCATTATGTATTCCCATAATAAGTCACTTTCTCTAAATAGTGTAAATATTAGTGACCGGGAATGCTAATATGAACACCATATGTCTCAAGATTCTTGCACAAATGTTCCTTTAATAATGTATCCCTGAATTATGCTAGGGTATTAGAGGACATTTCGGATATCATTTCTTGTCACCGTTTTATGTAAATCTTCAAGATCCATGCAAGTGTCCAGTTTAGTTTAGTAAAATTAGTACATGTAGTTTTAGTTTATACAAATATATTTTAGCTTGATTGCGAAACAAGTTCTTTTACAACTTATTTTAATCACTACCGAGACCTCATTCCTGATTTAATTCATCGCCACGAGGGAGAGAGAAGAGGCAACATGGAATTTAAATGCCTTGCCTAAGGACACAATCGTAACGGCTCCAGCGGGGCTCGAACTACAGGCCTTTCGCACCTGAGGCGAACGCGCTACCATTGCGCTATCATGACTTTCACTAAAATTGCTTTTGTGTACTGACAAAACGGCATTTGTGTTCTCTGACACATTTTGTAACTTAACAGTTATATTTGTTATCTATGTATTTTGACAACAGTTTGTTCTTTATTTCAGGCAATGTATTATGTAAGAGAGATACTGCGAACCTAATATAACTTATGAGAGACGCACCAATATCTTAAATAAAGAAGTTTCATGGCAGCCCACTGGGTGGTCACAGTGGTGTCACCAAGACCATATCATCAATCACCTTACGATACTGGTGGTATGGCCTTACTGAATATGTCAAGAACTACGTAAGTTCTCTCCAATATACATATATTAGCTTACACAACAACCATGTACAGGTTATATATAGTGGTCTTGTAGGATTTCCACTGGATAAAATCAAATTGCCACCACTTTTTACCCCCCCCCACCCCTGCTGATCCGGCTACCCCCACCCAAAACCCATTTATTTTGTTTTCTTTTTACATTTTATTGTGTTGCTCCATTCTCTGTTCTATTACAGTTGTTGCCATCTGTTTGCAATTGACTCAGTAATATTAGTATAATGGTCATGTACTATAAGTTTATATTATGCAAGATATCCACATCTTTCGCTACTGTTATAGGGGTGTGAAGCAATTTAATATAAGCTGAACATACATACCGGTATACAATGAACGTAAACAAATCTATCACCTAAATATTAACTGAAAACAGTGACGTCAATTTTAAATAGCTTTTAATAATAATGAAACATTTAATTATTCCAGTACAGAACATATTTTTGACAGACAGACACGGAGCTTGTCCCCTCTAAAAATAGACAAGCCGTAATTTATTATGCAAATTATTAGCGACGTCTCCTGGAGACATTAGTCATTTTAGATTTGTGGAGGATAGTGCAATGATACAGACAGACAGAGACCCATTCCAGAGTCTCCTCTGGTTCTTTTACGTGCACTGTGTACAGCACCGATACAAGACTTCGGTTTAACGTCCCATCTGAAAGACTGTTAATTGTATTAGGGTCAGACGGGGGATCTAACCTGCGATCCCTGGATTACCAGTCCAGCGTGTTACCACTGGACTACATATCCGTCTGTAGAATTATTCAATTGTAGAGTAACTTTTCTTAACCCATTTGATTCTGGATACCGTTCAAACAGTATATGCAAAGAATATAGCGCCATATCAGCCACCACGAAACATGCCGTCTGATCAGGCTCTATGCTGTTTACTATTCAGATGATCTTGCTAAGACACTTAGCTATGTAGCAAACAACATAGATCTATGTTGTTTGCAAAAACTTTAAATGTATCCAGAATGAAATGGGTGAAATACGCCTCTCATTTCTCCAAAGATATGATGAGTGACATAAAATCGTTGTGCCAGCAGTTGGCTGTTATTA
>CM026389.1:52469193-52591789 GCA_014843695.1 Archivesica marissinica
CCTCTGATTAGAATTGTTGCCATAACCTGTTTTATATTCTCCAAAGACGCTCTTTTTATTTATGTAAATAATGTAATTAATTGTGTTCCTCTTATCCATTCCGAGAAACAGCTGCTAATTAGTTTTACCGCGATTTGATCGAGGCTGATAACTGATTTTTTAAAACATTTCTTAATTGCACATTAGTGCTTTATTTCCATTTCAAAATTTCGGGTTTTAATAAGTATTTAATTTTCAATTAGCAACTGTTCCTCGCTTTCAATGTGTAAATATAATAATATGTCGATAGACTGTGATAATTTGATTATCTGTGATTAGAGTAGTCTCTTATAAATATTTTATAATGAATGGTGTTGTGCTTTTTATATTATATTGTGTATATTTTATGTATTGTTTTTTAAAGTTTTAAATCTGTATTAACCCTTTCAACACCAAGTAACTCACATGGACTGGTCCATGATATTCATAAACCAATAAATGAATCAGAAAATCACATTTGGACAAGTTCATTTATCAAAATGGGTAATTATGTCTAAAAATAGTCATATCACTGGCAAAAAGTGCAGATCCTGATGAGACGGCTCGTCATCTGGATCTACACGTTTTGTAAGCCTATTTAGAGGTATGTGGTGTTGAAAGGGTTAAAGTCTCATCATGTACATCACATAAAATATATACAGATATACCTAAACACTAACAACAGTACACGGCCATTCCTCCGAGAATTACAAGACTATCACATGGTTACAGTACAATTCAGCAGGTATTTACAACACAAAACCAAGAAATAGTTGCTAATTCTCTTATTAAAAAGAATTAAAATAGATATGTTTAAGCACATTGAAATGAAACAAATGCACTAATATGAAGAAGAAGAAGAAGAAGAAGAAGAATCGTTTATTAAGACACAAACATAAACAGTTTATGGTCTACAAACAAATGAATATAATAATACTAAATACTAACCAATCAATATTGTATTACATTTGTAAATCTCTGACATACATTACCCATTTATATATACATATAAGGTATTATTATAAGTGTGTTTACTAATTGGAGCTTTTAAATGTTTTATATTAATAATGTTGATTATATTGGAGGATAATCTCAAAACATCCTAAAAGTATAATTCAAGGGATTAGTGCAAAACTACCGCAACCCCTTCTCTGTATCCATGTGGTTACACTAGTTTTGCACCAAGCACTCGATTTGACTTAAATTGAAGTGTATGCAGTTAATTGAAGGTTCGTTTTAGCTCAAATGTGTAACACAGTATATATTTTCTTAAAATGTGTTAAATTTCTAAACATGCTTTAGGTAATAAGTAAATATCGGTTGAAGAAAAGTTTATATTCTTACATACTATATGCTTTCATACTTCACACGTACTCATTGACACAGTTTATGGTCAAAGTGGAAATACTCTCTGTAAAAACGTTGAAAATTGAACCAGTGCTTCTACCTACATGTTGGCAAGGTACACTATCATGTTAAACTTAAACAAAGCGAGCTAAAATATGCAGATCAAGACATATTTTAATAGATCACGTACGAAATTATTCCAATCAACCTCAATAATAATATCTTATTATTATCAGATTCTATATGCCACATGACCACGATAAAATTGTTGTATATATTTACATCATATATAGTTGTATATATGTATTTGACGATGTACCATGTACAAGTCTTAATACAATTTCTGTTCTGTTCTTCTCAATAATAATATCAATGCTCTAAGATCGACCTCAGTGTTAGCTTATATAGGAAAAAGAACACAAGTAAAACGTCTACAGATAAAACCAAATGGTACGCAATAAATACGATTGCTTTTCCCAGCAATGTGACATAACCATTGCTTTCCGAGGAGAAAACATACCGAGGCATTTTACCGCATTCTAAAAACATTACCTCCCCCCCCCCCCCGATATCAATCATCAGTTTCATTACAGTTTATCATAGGTTCTGAGAACCGTAACCATGTACATATCGCAACAATTCCAAACATAAAATGACCATGCACAATGCATAGCTGTAAACATTGACCCAGTTCGTGTTTTCTCGCTGACACGTGCAATAGAAATCAAATGAACACACTTGCATAATTGTGTACGGTATACGATTAGTGTGTACGGTATACGATTCGTGTGTACGGTATACGATTCGTGCGTACGGTATACGATTCGTGTGTACGGTATACGATTCGTGCGTACGGTATACGATTCGTGTGTACGATTCGTGCGTACGGTATACGATTCGTGTGTACGGTATACGATTCGTGTGTACGGTATACGATTCGTGTGTACGGTATACGATTCGTGTGTACGGTATACGATTCGTGTGTACGGTATACGATTCGTGTGTACGGTATACGATTCGTGTGTACGGTATACGATTCGTGTGTACGGTATACGATTCGTGCGTACGGTATAATAATTGGTGTGAACGGTATACGATTCGCTATATATGCTTAATGCGACACTACATCGATCGATGAAAGAATCACATTTCTACAGAATGTACTTTCCTATTACAGTTATACTATTATCGTATAAGTAAGTAGGTAATTGTTTTAAAGTGAAATATACAAACATAAACATTCAATACAAAATAGTGTTGACACCCAATGTCACCCGTTATGGCAAGTATATATGATCAACTCGGTGAACGCCTAAGACGTATCGAATCGCCCGGTGCTGCACGTTATCGATCGACTGAAACTTTTTTTAAAAACCCAGAACAGTAATCCATAATTGGCACAATACAAGACTTATACAATTTTTCAAAGGTCATGATCCCATATTCCTTCAATTCTCTAGATGTGTAGGTTACTTTACCGAGTCTTCCGGCGCTTTTTGCAAGGATTTCGGCATTTATCGAGAAATCACTTTTACAGTGGCATGTCACGCCTAGGTATTTATTTGTAACTATCGACTAATTCCAAAGCGTTTTAACAGATCTTGAATAAGTGTTCAGTACAGTTTGCACGGCCTCGTCGGAAATGAATACATTTCGATTTGTCAGTGTTTATAAGTACGCGCCAACGTCTGAACCAATCAGGTAATATATCCAGGATGCGTTGTAGGTCTGTTTCTGTCTGCAATACAGACAATGTCATCTGCATATAGTAACATGGATATCTTCCTGCCGTCAATTTCAAAACCAAGGTCAAGGTCATTCATCCCCTTAACTAGATCGTTAGCGAAGATCGAAAATAACGTAGGTGGTGCCGTGTCCTTGTTTTACGCCAGTTGTGCACGTAAACCAGTCCGTAAACTTGTTGTTTAGTCACACACTGGCGGTGGAGTACTGCTAAATGCTATTTATAGACTTATACAAATTGCCATCTATTCCATTTAGCAACAGTTTGTAAAAGAGCATGTCGATATCAATGAAATCGAAACATTTACGCAAGTCTATGAACGCCGTAAACACTGTTGGGTTGTTGCGAATGATGCCATTTAATGATAAAACATGGTCTTCACAGGAGCGATTGCGTCTGAATCAATTCTGCTCATCTTCTAAGATATAGTGTATAATGTGTTTCTAATTGTTTGCCACCCACATAATCAGAGTATTTCAGCTAATAAACAAAAGTCGTATATCTACCACGTGTGATTACGCATATTTAGATTAAGACTAATCGTTGTATGAAATCCTACTTTCACGTTGGGAGTATGTAGACCGCAATAACACTATTTATTGATTCAATGTTTGTGTTCGAATTATTTCGGAAGAATTTTAAGTAGCAATGCAATTTATATGTACAATACATTTTTACTGCTTTTTTAGATAATACACCGCTTTAACACGTTTCATCATCATGTTGGTAAAATAAAGGCTATAAATAGTTATAATCAGTGTAGCAGCCGACAGTTTATTAATGTGTATTTCTTATGTGTAGTTAAGTATATGAAAAGTGTACTGGACCAGTATAGGATATAAGTCGAACAGGATCCAATATACGATCCAATATGTAAAATATTGGATTTTATTGGATCAGTTTGAGGCTTATATCTTACTTCAAACACAAACTTATACAACAAGATCCTACCAATTAAGGGTGTTCGATTAGCGCAGTGGTTAGCGCGTTCGCTACTTACCAATGCAACCCGGGTTCGATCCTCGGACCGGGAAGCATGTGAGATGTACTGTACGGTGGTCGCCCGATCGGAAGGTGGGTTTTCTCCGGGTACTCCGGTTTCCTCCCACACGAATGACCACATAATTATACGCTTGCATCCGCGTCAACGAGAGTGATTAATATAAGTTGTTAAAACTTGATTCGCAATCATTGTAAAATAAATCAAGTTTGAACATGTCAGTGTGTAACAGTTTTATGTGGACATGTCTATGTACGTGTAACACATTATATTTATACAAGAAACATATTATTGAAAATATACAATTATAATTGACACATCCAGTAGTTTACTGTCCAGTGGTAACATGTTGGACTGGTAATCCAGGGATCGCAGGTTCGATCCCCCGTCTGACCCTAATAAAATTATCTTTCAGATGGGACGTTAAACCGAGGTCTCGTGTCGGTGCTTTACGCCGTACACGTAAAAGAAAAGAGAAGACTGGAATGTGTCTCTGTCTGTATCATTGTACTATCCTCCAAAACTCTAAAATGAATAATCTCTTCAGGAGGCGTCGCTCATATGGGCAACCGGTAGCGACGATAAATAAACGTAAAACACACACACTCAAATCAAATCGTACCTTTAAACTATGTTGTAGATCATGGATTATTTCTGCAAAGCGGCACCATACCATATTGGAGAAGAGTGTCATTTAAATGTATCCCACTTTCTGATATTGGTTGTTAAATAACACGCCGTACCATCTACAAATAGAGAAAAGAATAACTGGGATCCTTGCCTTAATCCAAAAGCTATCTCCATGAAAGAAATGTACAATGTTTCACACGGCACCAAACGTCACCACACATTGAGCATACAACACGCAATATTTTACCGTTAAGTCCAAGTCTGAATATTTGATACAATAGTCTGCGGGCATTTCTGTTTACTCAGTCGAAACATTTTTTCATATCCACGAAGGCACAATAAAGTCGTTTACTGTTAATCATAAAGTGATCAATTAATAAACGGAGACTGAAACCAGTTCGGAATACGAACTGGGCATAGAATACCATCTGATGAGACTCACATGCATCTGCCAGTCGATTAATTATAATTGTTGCAAACAATTTCGAAATACAACCAACAAATGATAGCCCTCTGAAATTGTTCACATCGTATTCATCTACTTTTCTAAATACATGTATAGTAATACCATCCATTAAAAATTCAGACAAATGGCCACTTTCAAATATCAATCTAAGCCAGTAGACTAGATGCGATGACAAAATATATCTACTGACTGTGGCCACACATTTTCAATTTCATTCAATCCTTCAAATTTAAACGTTTCCGTTTTGTTGCTGTAAAGTTTTGATACAGTTTCCATTTCAACTATAATTGACGCTTCGTGTTTTCTCGGCATCATTAAACCCATTTAATGCTTCTATGTTTCAGTCTTAAAACGCTTACAGTCAGTGTTAATCCAATTCGCTGATTGGTTTAGAAATGCTACAGTATTATGTTTATTATCCATTAAATGTACATCAAAATACAGACGGATCTGTAGTCCAGTGGTAACACGATGGACTGGTAATCCAGGGATCGCAGGTTCGATACCCCGTCTGACCCTAATAAAATTAACAGTTTTTCAGATGGGACTTTAAACCGAGGTCTCGTGTCGGTGCTGTACACCGTGTACGTAAAAAGAACCAGAGGAGACTCTGAAATGAGTCTCTGTCTGCATCATTGCACTATCCTCCAAAAATCTAAAATGACTAATCTCTTCAGGAGGCGTCGCTCATATGGGCAACTGGTAGCGACGATAAATAAACTTAAGACACACACACACACTTCATTTAAATAACGTCTGAGCTGCAATATTGCTCAAATCAAAGAACTAGCACACAGCTCTATTAATCGTTCAAGGATAACTATTTTAAACGCAGCCAATAACTCAGTGGAAATCAGGTACTTTCGAAATAAATATACATCTGAATTCATCTCGTTTATCGCTGTTCCGATGTTCGATTAATCCAGTTAATATATCAATGCATAGTTTCGTTAAATACAGCAGCACGTCTATCTGTTGCATTCATACAACCTAAATATGCATATAAAAACAGATATCAAAATAAAATAACATTCTTCAGCTAACTGCAGACCAATCACGGATGTCTCATCGCATTGGCAAATGTAGACGTACAATAACCATAGTCAATGCTAATTCAACCCTTATATATCCCCCGTCTGACCATAATAAAATTAACAGTCTTTCAGATGGGACGTTAACCCGAGGTCTCGTGTCGGTGCTTTACACCGTGCACGTAACAGAACCAGAGGATACTCTGGAATGGGTCTCTGTCTGTATTATTGCACTATCCTCCAAAAATCTAAAATGACTAATCTCTTCAGGAGGCGTCGCTCATATGGGCAACCGGTAGCGACGATAAATAAACGTAAAACACACACATTATATATAAGTGTAGCGAAATTGGTATTTGATGTATTTCGCAGGGCTTGATTGAAGTCTGATCCCGCGATGCGGTCAAGTACTTACCAGTCCTGTTTACTCCGATGGATTACTCCTTCCATGGATTATTCCCTCTGTGGATTGCTTCTTCCATTGATTGCTCCTTCCATGGACTGCTCCTTCTGTGGACTGTTCCTTCTGTGGATTGCTCCTTCCGTGGATTGCTCCTTCCATGGATTGCTCCTGCCATGGACTGTTCCTTCTGTGGATTGCTCCTTCCATGGATTGCTCCTTCCATGGATTGCTCGTTCCTTCTGTGAATTGCTCCTTCCGTGGACTGTTCCTTCTTTGGATTGCTCCTTCCGTGGATTGCTCCTTCCATGGACTGTTCCTTCTGTGGATTGCTCCTTCCATGGACTGCTCCTTCCATGGATTGCTCCTTCTGTGGATTGCTCCTTCCATGGACTGTTCCTTCTATGGATTGCTCCTTCCATGGACTGTTCCTTCTGTGGATTGCTCCTTCCATGGACTGTTCCCTCTGTAGATTGCTCCTTCTGTGGATTGATCCTTCTGTGGATTGCTCCTTGCATTGATTGCTCCTTCCATGGACTGTTCCTTCTGTGGATTGCTCCTTCTGTGGATTGATCCTTCTGTGGATTGCTCCTTCCATTGATTGCTCCTTCCATGGACTGTTCCTTCTGTGGATTGCTCCTTCCATGGACTGTTCCCTCTGTAGATTGCTCCTTCCATGGACTGCTCCTTCTGTGGATTGATCCTTCTGTGGATTATTGCTCCTTCCATGGACTGTTCCTTCCATGGATTGCTCCTTCCAATGGACTGTTCCTTCCATCGATTGCTCCTTCTGTGGATTGATCCTTCTGTGGATTGCTCCTTCTGTGGATTGCTCCTTCAGGACTGTTCCTTCTGTGGATTGATCCTTCCATGGACTGTTCCTTCTGTGGATTGCTCCTTCCATGGACTGCTCCTTCTGTGGATTTCTCCTTCCATTGAGTGCTCCTTCCATGGACTGTTCCTTCTGTGGATTGATCCTTCCATGGACTGCTCCTTCTGTGGATGATCCTTCCATGGACTGCTCCTTCTGTGGATTGATCCTTCCTGATGTTTCCTTCTGTGGATTGATCCTTCTGTGATTGCTCCTTCCATGGACTGTTCCTTCTGTGGATTGCTCCTTCCATGGATTGCTCCTTCCATGGATTGCTCCTCCCCTCCCATGGACTGTTCCCTCTGTGGATTGCTCCTTCCATGGACTGCTCCTTCCATGGATTGCTCCTTCCATGGATTGCTCCCCATGGACTGTTCCTTCTGTGGATTGCTCCTTCCATGACTGTTCCCTCTGTAGATGCTCCTTCTGGGATTGATCATTCTGTGGATTGCTCCTTCCATTGATTGCTCCTTCTGTGGATTGTTCCTTCTGTGGATTGCTCCTTCCATTGATTGCTCCTTCCATGGACTGTTCCTTCTGTGGATTGCTCCTTTCATGGTCTGTTCCTTCTGTGGATTCTCCTTCCATGGATTGCTCCTTCTGTGGATTGCTCCTTCCATGGATTGCTCCTTCTGTGGATTGCTCCTTCCTGGATTGTTCCTTCCAGGATTGCTCTTTCTGTGGATTGCTCCTTCTGTGGATTGCTCCTTTCATGGACTGCTCCTTCTGTGGATTGCTCCTTCCATGGATCCTTCCATGGATTGCTCCTTCTGTGGATTGTTCCTTCCATTGACTGCTCCTTCGTGGATTGCTCCTTCCATGGACTGCTCCTTCTGTGGATTTCTCCTTCCATGGATTGCTCCTTCTGTGGATTGCTCCTTCTGTGGATTGCTCCTTCCATGGATTGCTCCTTCTGTGGATTACTCCTTCTGTGGATTGCTCCTTGGATTGCTCCTTCCATGGACTGTTCCTTCTGCGGATTGCTCCTTCCGGATTGCTCCTTCCATGAATTGCTCCTTCCATGGACTGTTCCTTCTGTGGATTGCTCCTTCCATGGATTGCTCCTTCCATGGACTGTTCCTTCTGTGGATTGCTCCTTCCATGGATGCTTCTTCCATGGATTGCCCTCCCATGGACTGTTCCCTCTGTGGATTGCTCCTTCCATGGATTGCTCCTTCAATGGATTGTTCCTTCTGTGGATTGCTCCTTCCATGGATGCTCCTTCCATGGATTGTTCCTTCTGTGGATTGCTCCTTCCATGGATTGCTCCTCCCATGGACTGTTCCTCTGTGGATTGCTCCTTCCATGGATTGCTCCTTCCATGGACTGTTCCCTCTGTGGATTGCTCCTTCCATGGATTGCTCCTCCCATGGACTGTTCCCTCTGTGGATTGCTCCTCCCATGGATTGTTTCCTCTTGGATTGTCCCTCTGTGGATTGCTCCTCCCATGGACTGTTCCTTCTGTGGATTGCTCCTTCCATGGATTGCTCCTCCCATGGACTGTTCCCTCTGTGGATTGCTCCTTCCAAGGATTGCTCCTCCAATGGACTGTTCCGTCTGTGGATTGCTCCTTCCATGGATTGCTCCTCCCATGGACTGTTCCCTCTGTGGATTGCTCCTTCCATGGATTGCTCCTCCCATGGACTGTTCCTTCTGTGGATTGCTCCTTCCACGGACTGTTCCCTCTTTGGATTGCTCCTTCCATGGATCGCTCCTTCCATGAGATCCTTCCATTGTCTATGTTCATACCTGTTTTCTTTAGTACCATGATGTTTTCATGATTTCATGCATATTAGTTCAGAAGGAACTACCATATATATACTCTCGCATTGCATATTAGTTCAGAAGGAACTACCATATATATACTCTCGCATTGTATTATTTTGGTGAATTGAGTTTATGTAGCAGTAAGTGTGTGTGAGGAATAAATTGATAAGTAGCAGAATCGTGTTGTATTCAAAAGAGAAACGGCTAGCACTCGTTACATATATATATATATATAATGTACGCATTGATTACATACAGACGTCTAACATCTTTATTCCGAAGTTGTTGCTTCTACTATATTGTCAGTATCGCTGTTGTTGTGTAGCATGGGTGGGGTTTGGTGTTCTCCTAACAATGACCAACAACTCCATGGGTCCATTCATTCTCCATGTAGATAGCGTGGAGTATGATTCAACAGAATAAATACAAACAAAACGGTCTGTATAAGCGTAGTGTAGATCCTCCAATAAACGTATATATAGAAAAGCTCTGTATATTAACCGCTATGGTCGGCTAAGCATGCCCAGGAAAACATGTCTAGGTCCCCGCAAGGGGTTTGACATTAATGGTACATACATACAAAATGTGCGGGGACCGTTCCGATTGATTAATACAGGTGAGCGAAATCTACGCTTGAATGTGTCTCAACTCGCATTAGCTATTGTTATGATAAAAGTATAAAATACGACCCTATTACAGTTGCATATCTAAAATATTAGTAATATTAAAATATAGTGTTTCCGTTTGACTGATAAAAACATCTATCTATCTATCTTCCGTTAATGTCAAACCCATCGCGGGGACGTAGACATGTTGCGTGTCAAAAACCGCAAAGAAGTTAAAAGTATGAGTAGTTAAAAGTATAATTTAAGAAGGTAATGAAAATAAGTTGTGGTAAAAGTTTAAAAGCAGCTACGCAAAACAACTAGGGACTGGCATGTTCAATATGGCAAACTGCCGTATTGAATTGCTCTATGGTAGGGAGATGGACAATGTCAGGAGGGAGGTGGTTCCAATGATAGATTGTTCTTGGAAAGAATGAAAACTTGTAGTAGTCTGTAGTTGCTGTAATTAACCTAGAGCTTAAGGAATGGCAATGGCGAGCAGGACGGGAGAGAGGAACTAGGTAATTTTCAATGGGAATAGCAACAAGATCATTTTGAATTTTATACATAAGGGATAACCTATTGTCAATACGCCGTTGATCTAGTCTGAGTAGATTTAGGGAATGTAGCATGTCTGTAACACTTGAGGTACGATAGAAGACAGCCTTTATCCACCCAGCCCGTTCTTCGCTGAACACCTTCAATTTGGTCTATCAATGTTTGGGTATGGGGCGACCAGATCTCGGAGCCATATTCAAGCTGGGGTCTCACTAGTGTCTGGTAAGCCATGGTCTTAAGGGGTTCAGATTTGACTTGGAGGTTTCTACGTAGAAATCCTAATGTTTGGTTTGCTTTCTTTGTTGACCTTTTTATGTGGGTGTCCCACGACAGGTTATTTGAGATATCCACGCCAAGGTATTTGGCTGAGGTGACCGACTCAAGTAGGACTCCATGGAGTTTATATTTGCTGGGAATAGGATGTTTCCTTCTGGTGACGTGGATAACATGACATTTGGAGGGGTTAAATTCCATGTCCCACTCCAACTCCCACTCTTCTAATCTCTTAAGATCGTTTTGGAGTGTGACCGATTCATTTGCAGATGTCAGTGATAGATAGACTGCAGTATCATCTGCAAAGATGCGGACTTTGGAACTGATGTTTTGTGGGAGATCGTTTATGTAGGCTATGAAAAGCAGTGGTCCAAGTACGGATCCATGTGGGACTCCAGAGGACACCGGAATGGCCTCTGAACTAATACCATTAAGGACAACTGACTGGAGTATATTATCTAGAAAACTCTTAATCCACCTTAATGTTTGACCTCTGACTCCATATTCATGCATATTTAGTAGTACTTTCTCGTGATTGACCTTATCGAAAGCCTTACTGAAGTCTAAAAGGATGAGATCTACCTGATGCTTATTGTAGACACAGGTAACCAAGTCATTGACTAGCATTACTAGTTGGGTCAAGCATGACCGTTTTTCTCTAAAACCATGCTGCAAATGGTACAGAATACTGTGGTTAGTGAAGTGTTTTACTATCGAGGAGGAAACTATATGTTCTAGTACCTTGCATAGAACACATGTCAGTGAGATAGTCCTATAGTTGGCGGGGTTTGACTTGTACCCTTTTTTTGTAAATGGGAGCAACATTTGCTGACTTCCACTGGGCCGGCAGTGATCCTTCGTTGAGGGATTTTTGGAATAAGACTTCAAGGATAGGTGAGAGTTCTTTAGACAGGGTTTTAAGTATGATTGGCTTAATTAAGTCAGGACCACTAATAATTTACAACTGTTATACTAGTCTTCACATTACATGCACAGGTGGCTAGACTGATGGTTACGTTTAATCCGCTATACACGAATAACAGACATTTCGTACGATTTTACACGGGTATTTCGTGTGCTTAGTTAGAAATTTATATAGCGCTTCTCGTCTCCTTTATAACTATATGAAGAGGTTATTGCATATATTATTTAGTGTTAGTATATGATATATAATATGCGGTGATGTACATTATTACTAAATACGGCTTTCACTCATCATTTATGTGCATTACATACTCAAAATCGGGTTAAAAAATTATGGTATTTCTGTTTATCATTACAAAACAAATTATTCTTTTTTTCCGCCTTGTTAGACAACAAGACGATGATAATTGTTCACATTTTGTGTTACCTCTCTTTCCTCTTAAATACAATCTACAGCTTTTGTGTGTCCAGTTCTCTGCAGTTGGTAGTCGGTTGTGTCACATCTGACCTTTTTGCCGCTATTTATAATATGTTTGGATGTGTGTGTCTATATCCGCATCGATAATGATTGATTTGAATTTATATAGAGCGGCAATAGGTTTATTTAACAATAGCACTCAGAAAATGTCTAAGATCGAATATTTTTACAGGTATCCTCTAACAATTATACTACTACTGACATTATTGAATTATCTTACACAGGGCCTTTATATCATTAGAAAGTTAGCTAAAATAATGAATTCCAGTATAGTAAATGTTCAGTTTGTACTGACAGTTTCATTAATTAATATCGATAATTACAATAGCTTAATATTCAGCGACTTTTTGGGCAACAATCTACATTTTCCTGTCCTCCTGTTTAAATTAATGTTATTAGCTGGTGATGTAGCAAGAAACCCAGGTCCTATTATTGATCAGGGCAAATGTCTCTCGATTCTCCATCAAAATATAAGAAGTATCCGAAACAAATTTGATCAGGGCAAATGTCTCTCGATTCTCCATCAAAATATAAGAAGTATCCGAAACAAATTGGAATTTATTTCTGATAACTGGCTGGATTTCGACTTAATTTGCCTCACTGAGACACTTAGATGGGACCGTTTGTACAGAATCATTGGCGCTTGAAGGCTTTGGTGAAATATACCGAAAAGATAATACCTGTCATTCAGGTGGACTTTTAATATATGTAACAGAACACTTGTCAAGTAAAAGAATTTTGGAGCTAGATAATTATTTACCTGAATCACTTTGGATTCAAATTAAATGCAGAAATGAGTTTTACTTGATTGCCAACTTATATACAACCTCATACAACAGTGGCTTTTTGGGACAGGTTAAACACATGTCTTGAGAAGGCGTTTGATCTTGGTGGAAAAGTATTGCTTTTAGGTGACATTAATGAGGACCAATTGAACATGAACAATCACAAATTTCGCGATATTTTAATTATAAATAATATGCACAATGTTATATCGGAACCAACACGAATCACAGCTCATTCGTCCACACTCATTGACCCCATTGCTATTTCCCATGACGTTTCGGTGTTACACTCTGGTACTTTTGACACGCCAGGTAATATTAGTGACCATCTTGGTACCTTCATTTATATTAAATTTGATCGACCAGCCTCAATTCCATACAAAAGACGTTTGTGGAATTATGAAAGAGCAGATTTTAATCAATTAAATGAGCTGATAACAAATACTGACTGGACCTTCCTACAATCGAATTCAATTCACGATGCAACCGCTCTATTTACTAAAAAGTTTATTGAATTATCCGAAAAATGTATCCCCTCAAACTATGTTACAATAAGACCTAACGATAAGCCTTGGTATGACTCTAAAATTCGCCGTACATCTCGCCAAAGAGATCGTCAAAAACAAAAGTCTATTAACACAAATAAACCAACAGACTGGATCAAATATAAACTTCTTCGAAACAAAGTAAATAATCTTAAAAAACATGCAAAAGAACGATTCTTTAATGACATAGAAACCACTTTAAGTGATAGTAGTTCAAATAATCCCCGATTTTATTGGAAGATGCTTAAAATGCTAGTTAAAGACAATACAAATTGTGAAACTATACCACCGTTATGCACAGAAGAAAACGATGTAGAGGTAAATTTCATTACTGACACCGAAAAAGCTAACTGTCTTAATAACTATTTTGTTTCAATCTCTACTGTCGACTCTTCACAAACGACACTACCACACTTCACTAGAAAAACTCCCAATACCTTGCAACCGTTTATCATTACTGAGCGAGAAGTTATAGATATTTTATCAACATTGTTAATTAATAAAGCCTCAGGTCCCGATGAGGTAAGTCACAGAATGCTAAAAGAATGCAAACTCACAATTTGTAAACCGTTAAGTATACTTTATAATAGATCACTGAGCGAAGGTAATTACCCTGATCCTTGGAAATCAGCTACTGTTATGCCTCTATTCAAAAAGGGCGACAGGAAGTCCCCTGCCAATTACAGGCCAATATCTCTGATAAGCTGTGTTGGTAAAGTCATGGAAAGAGTTGTTTTTAAGCACTTTTATAACCACTTGTATTTTAACAATCTTATATACCCTAAACAATCTGGCTTTCTTCCAGGTCATTCAACGGTTTACCAATTATTAGACATTTACCACCAGATTTGTCAGTCGTTTGATAATAACGTTCCCACGTGTATGGTGTATTGCGATATATCGAAAGCGTTCGATCGTGTTTGGCATGAAGGATTATTATTCAAACTAAGACAAAATGGAATTGATGGACACAATCTGCAATGGACAAAAACATACCTATCCAATCGTAGCCAAAGAGTATTTGTTGGATCCGAGCTTTCAAACTCAAAAATTGTATCTGCAGGTGTACCTCAAGGTTCAGTACTTGGACCCCTTCTTTTCTTAATCTATGTTAATGATATTGCTGATAGTTTGGTCAGCATTACTCGTCTCTTTGCAGATGACAGTTCTCTAGCTGTTTCATCTTCTGATATTACATACATGGAAACTACCCTTAATAGTGATCTCCAGAAAATTACAGACTGGTCCCGTCAGTGGCTTGTGAATTTTAACCCGAATAAAACAGAAGTAATGTTTTTTACCCTGGGGTCTGAACGCAGACCAGTTCTCAATTTTAACAATATTCAACTTGATTACGTGGAAAATCACAAACACTCAGGTGTTACCTTAAGTTCCGATGGTAAATGGCATACTCACGTTAACAATATAATAGCTTCAGCTTCTAGAGTTCTTGGTTCGATGAGAGCATTAAAGTTTAGAGTAAAACGTAATGCACTTAATCAAATTTATATTTCATATATGAGACCTATTTTAGAATATGCATCAATTGTTTGGGCTGGCTGCGCTGAATACGAAAACTATCCTTAGAAAGAATTCAGTATGAAGCTGCACGTATTGTTACTGGTCTTACAAGATCTGTTTCTATTGATCGTTTATTAACCGAAATAGGCTGGGTGTCTCTAACCAATAGACGTAACATACAGAAACTTATAACAATTTATAAAGCAAAACATGGAAATCTACCAGAATATTTAGCTAATATAATTCCCATTACCGTTTCTGAATCGGTACCATACCCACTCCGTAATAAAAATGATTACATCACAATGGCTCGTCGTACACACATTTTTTCAAATTCATTTATACCGGCTTCTACTGCCCTTTGGAATAACCTTGACCCAATCACAAGGAACTCTGCAACGCTCAATATTTTCAAATCCAAACTCAAGGATAAGTTTAAACCTCCGATAGTTCCCCAACATTTCCTTAATGGTGAAAGATCATATTCAGTTTACCATGCTCGAATACGAAATTTTTGTAGCAACTTGAATGGTGACCTCTATAGAAATCATTTACGCGATAGTCCCACATGTGACTGTGGTTTTCACACGGAAGATGCTGAACACTACTTCTTTAATTGCTGTCTATTCCGTGCTCAAAGACTACAATTATTTACAGCTACCATTACATATCACCCTCTGAGTACACAAACATTACTATATGGTAAGGATGACTATTCGGCAGATGAAAACAGATTACTTTTTACAGAAGTTCAATTATTCATAAAACACTCCAACAGATTCACATAATCATTGGTCTCTATCTGAATGCTATTTCGCTATGAGTAAACTTATATAGATATGTGCCCTAACATGGCGGCTGACTGCAGTGAACTGGACTTGAGCGCTGGACATTGTAATTAGAAAATTACCTTTTTTCATTCTCTCCTACGATCACAATCTCTCTCCTCCCTCATCGCCTCTCTCTGTCGCCCTCCCTATCTCATACGTCTTTCTTTATCTTATTCTTTATTATTTTGTTTTTATAATTATACAACATGTACTCTTTTCATAAATAGGAATTTGAGAAAAAATTCGCTATATTTCATTATTTATGCTTGAAATCATTAGTCGCTATTTCTCTTGAATTACTATCTGTCGGGAAGGGCCGTAACTAATGTTGCTAGAACTTGTGGCCCGACCCGTTTGCTTTTCTTTAATTTGTCATGTTTGTATTCACATGTATATATGTAAAAAAACTAATCGAGCAATAAAATATGATTAAACTAATTAAACTAGCCTTATGGGGGTTCAGGTTATTGAGAAGTTTCTCTATGCCATTTGAGCTTACTGTGATCTCATTCATGTTTGGCGTGAATTGACCATTCAGGTTTCCATTTGTGTCCTGAATTTTCATTTTACAAATGGAGGTAAGTCTTAGTGGGGATTTGGAGCTGAAGACAGACTGGAACAGTTTGTTCAGTGCTGTGGCTTTAGCAGCTTCTTCATGATGGAATTTGTGTTCATGCTTTAGGGTGGCATTGATTTGGAATCTTGCTTGGAATGCTTAAGGATGGAATAAAGTTTCTTGGTGTTTGGTCTGTAAGGATGGGAGGCATCAGCACTGTTTAGATTTAGGATGTTTTCTAGATATTGATGATAAGCCTCTTTGACCTTTTTCCGCACTAAATGTTTTAGATCCAGGAATTTCTTGCGATTTGAAGGCGTACTGGACTTCCTAGTATTTTAAAGGCCCTATTTCGCCTTCTAATCATTCGCTTAACACTCTGATTGACCCAGGGTAGGTGATCTCTTAACGATGACTGTTTGGATGGAATCCATTTATCTGTAAGGGTGTTTAGAGCATGAGAGAAATGTTCCCATAGCTCTTCAGTGTTTAGTGCGGTATATTTACATTCGTTGGTCATAACCTGGTGATAGTCACATAATGACTGTTTAATGGCCTGCCAGTTTGCTTTCTTATAGAGTGGAGTCCTGCGAGACTTTTGATAACATATCCTTGCGGATGTGTTGACTTTTAACATCACAAAGACTATAATCATGACGTCAACTAACGCGCTAAATCCAACTGCCTTTGAATGGCTCTGAATTGTTTTGAATTGAATTCAACTCCAATCGTCCACTCATGATCATTTAGCACAGTTTCAAATAAATCAACGATTGAAACAGCGTACGCTTGCGAATCCTGACCTAGTATGCGTAAGCCACACACATCAACACCATCCTCTAGATTAAATAATTGTTTGTCGGCAAATTGCAGTGGTCTCCTTTGCCGAGTGGTTAAGGTCGTTGACCTAAAATCAGAATATGATATGCTGTTCGAAGGGGCACGCCGGGTCTTCCTCCGCCAAGAATAGCTGGAGAGTCGTCACGTGACCTAATCTGTTGGTGTGACATTAAACCCCAAAACCAAACAAAGAAATGGTCAACTTGCAACCATTTGATAGTGTGATGATGTGTCCGGATTACACCCATCACCTATCCCGGGCAACCATTTGATAGTGTGATGATGTGTCCGGATACACCTATCCCGGGCAACCATTTGATAGTGTAATGATGTGTCCGGATTACACCCATCACCTATCCCGGGCAACCATTTGATAGTGTAACAATGTGTCCGGATTACACCATCACCTATCCCGGGCAACCATTTGATTGTGTGATGATGTGTCCGGATTACACCCATCACCTATCCCGGGCAACCATTTGATAGTGTGATGATGTGTCCGGATTACACCCTCACCTATCCCGGGCAAGCATTTGATAGTGTAACAATGTGTCCGGATTACACCATCACCTATCCCGGGCAACCATTTGATTGTGTGATGATGTGTCCGGATTACATCCATCACCTATCCCGGGCAACCATTTGATAGTGTGATGATGTGTCCGGATTACACCCATCACCTATCCCGGGCAACCATTTGATAGTGTGATGATGTGTCCGGATTACACCCATCACCTATCCCGGGCAACCATTTGATAGTCTGATGGTGTGTCCGGATTACACCCATCACCTATCCCGGACAACTATTTGATAGTGTGATGGTGTGTCCGGATTACACCCATCACCTATCCCGGACAACCATTTGATAGTGTGATGATGTGTCCGGATTACACCCATCACCTATCCCGGGCAACCATTTGATAGTCTGATGGTGTGTCCGGATTACATCCATCACCTATCCCGGACAACCATTTGATAGTGTGATGATGTGTCCGGATTACATCCATCACCTATCCCGGGCAACCATTTGGTAGTGTGATGATGTGTCCGGATACACCCATCACCTATTTTGGGCTTATAGTGCGTCTGTGTAGCATAATACAATGATGTCGTCGGGGGTTACTATATCGAGTGTCCTGTAAACGTTATGGTCAATGTAACAATATATGTTACCGGCACCTGCCCTATATGTTGAACACAGTTCAAGCTTCATATGGAAACAACTATATATTGCTCTGATTCTTTCTGTTTAAGTAGAATTGAAACTTCCAATTAATTATGCAACAATAGGCAATCAGAACGAATCAGTGGTGGTCCAGCGGAAGACTTAGTGGATACACATTTAGTTTAGCTCTATTGCGAAACAGATTCTTGCAACTTATATTAATCACTCTATAGACCTCATTCCTGATGGAATTCATCGTCACGAGGGAAAGAGAAGAGGCAACATGGAATTTAAATCTGATTGATTACTTCATCATCATCATCTCCATATTATTTTTACTTACACTTATAATTATCATTACAGTTGAATAAAACTTGTCATGTTCATAAATGTATATATATACACTGCCATAGTTTATGAAAATTATGTTTGTCATGGCGAAAATCTAAATAAGCTACTAGTTTCCGATTTAATCCATTTGTTCTTGTATATTAATGTTACAACATGATGTAAATATTGATAAAATAAAATATGTTTAAACTAAATGCCTTGCCTAAGCGCACAATCGTAACGACTCTAGCGGGGCTCGAACTCCGGATCTTTCGCACCTGAAGTGAACGGGCATCCACTGCGCTATCACGACTTCCAGCGGAAGACTTGTTGGGCGTGTTCAAATATGGGATTTAGTTCACACGAATGTAATACCGTCTAATTAATACTTTTGTTATTGTTTTATGTTGGCGCCCGTTTGACACAAGCTTCCATCTTATTGCTAAGGCTACACGTTGGCAATTTAGGCTTGCGGTGGGTTTGCGTTGGGTTTGTCTACCCATGTTTGGGAAACACAAATAGAACGCCAAGTAACGGCAATCTCATCGAAAACGAACGCTATGAAACGCGAAGAATCGCAAACTGATTGCATGCGTTCGAGAAATTTAGACTTGTTTGAAAATTTGCTTGGATCTCTATCTGATCGCCACCTCTCTTATTTCCCGCCAAATCTTCATGCACAGAGAGTAGACCACAAACCTACCGCAAACCTACTACAAATCCACCACAATTCCATTGCAACGAGGGCGCATTGAACGCGAATAACCGCAAACCTACCACAAATCACCACAATTCCATTGCAACGAGGGCGAATTGAACGCGAATAATCGCAAACCTACCACAAATCCACCACAATTCCATTGCAACGAGGGCGAATTGAACGCGAATAATCGCAAACCTACCACAAATCCACCACAATTCCATTGCAACGAGGGCGAATTGAACGCGAATAATCGCAAACCTACCACAAAAAGTACGCACGGAATATTACGATCAATACGGCAAACTGCCAACTTGTGCATACGTTTACCCCTCCGCTCGTGTTTTCTCTCATGTGACTGCTCTAGCTCGCTGTTAGTTGGCGATAATTTGCGATTGCCATGTTTACTTGCGTTTCTTGCGATTATAACGCAAGCTAATTTTAACGACAATCACCAGCGTCTGACCTAGGTATATATCTGGTACACTATACCGGATATTGTTCTGTTGTTTCCAGATTTCCGATAGCGGATAATCATAAGGCAGTGCCATAATGAATTGGAACCAGCACTGTGGCTTTCGTGTCTCTATTCAATTCCACGCAGATTACAAGTCGTACAGTAAATAACGGGTGCTAAGCATGAAAGCCGTCAGATTATGGTTTTAGCATAAAGCACACCAAAACCTGTTAACAGACTGACACCATAAAAATACAGTTTTAGAATATTAGAATAATGGATTTTACTATCATGAGTGAAGAAAATAATCCTTCACACACTAATTTACACAATATTTTGCACACTTTGATATCAAATTTGTCTATATTTTATTTCTAGAACGATATCAATTTTATCTCTAAGGCAAGTGCACCGTTTCTTTTTGGTGACAGTATAGTTATGCACGTGGTTTTTATACGCATAGTATAATGACAAAACTGTACATTAAATAATCCGCTGCACTATATTAAATGGTCCGATTAGTGCAGTGGTTAGCGCGCTCGTTTCTCACCAATGCAACCCGGGTTCGATCCTCGGACGGGAAGTATGCGAGATGTACGGTACGGTGGTCGCCATATCGGACAGGTGGGTTTTATCCGGGTACTATGATTCATCCCACACGAATGATCACATTTACGCGTTCATCCGCGCCAACGAGAGTGATTAATATAAGTTGTTAAAACTTGATTCGCAATCATTGTAAAATAAACTACTACTACTACTACTACTACCACCATTTCCATTTAGATTAGATGTCAAGATTGGTGAAACAATATGAATAGAGGCAGCTAGTCCGCTTCCGTGGTCGAGTGTTTAAGGTGGCTGACTTGTATACCACTGTAACATCATCTCTGGAGGTCACGCGTTCGAGCTTATCTCAGACCGTGTCTCTTTAAATGAAAATGTTGGCAGTTTCTTACGGAGGTTGGTGCATCAAGTATGTTAACCGCTGTAGCCTGCCAATGAAAGGTGTCGTTAGGTAAATTGTATGTAGCTCAAATGGGCAACCGGTAGCGACGTTAAATAAACTTAAATTAAAAAAAGAAAATAGATACAGCTGATCAATGTTCACCATCTACTAAAAAAAATTGCTTGCAAATAGTCGCATCTGAGGTCTAATGTAGTCAAAACTAATATTATATTATATACAAATTTATTTTAGCTCGATTGTGAAACAAGTTATTTCAACTTATATGAATCACTCTCGAGACCTCATTCCTGATGGAATCCATCGCCACGAGGGAGAGACAAGAGGCAACGTGGAATTTAAATGCCTTGCCTAAGGACACAGTCGTAACGGCTCCAGTGGGGCTCGAACTACGGACCTTTCGCACCTGAAGCGAACACGCATCCACTGCGCTATCAAGTCAAAACTAATATATATGTAGTTTTTTTTCTTTCTTGTTGGTAAAAAATGCATTTTAATGACAGGCAGTCTATAGTTTTTAAGTATTTTTGAGAAATTATGCGAGTTGAGAAGACTTCAGACTAGTTGATGTTTTAGAAAGGATGTGATAAAAGAAGCCAGGCAATTGCAAACAGAAGGTGGGGTATACTGTAATATTGTGCGGAGGAATATAGTGCCTAAACACAGTGACGTCATTCACAGGTGACCGGTGTCACTGTTCACCATAGCATTTGTTATATAGTTACTGTTTTACTCTTTGATTTTAATTTACAGACGGATCTGTAGTCCAGTGGTAACACGCTGGACTGATAATCCGGGGATCGCAGCTTCGATCCCCCGTCTGACCCTAATAAAATTAACAGTCTTTCAGATGGGACGTTAAACCGAGGTCTCGTGTCGGTGCTTTACACCGTGCACGTAAAAGAACCAGAGGAGACTCTGGAATGGGTCTCTGTCTGTATCACTGCACTATCCTCCAACATCTAAAATGTGTAATATCTTCAGGAGGCGTCGCTCATATGGGCAACCGGTAAGGACGATAAATAAACGTAAACCACACATTGATTTGAATACCTCTTCATAGTGGATGTGGTATCGGAAGAAATGGAAGAATGGAAATATAAATGAAAAGACTGTTTTTACATTTTACTATGTATTTAATAGGCAATATATTTACTGCATTACAACCCTATATCACGAGGTAGCCATGCAAACTATATCGCTGAATGATGACAACAATTAAGTTGGTTTTGTACTACCGGTAGGAATACTTTCTCGGCACCATGGGTAATTTAAAGGAGCTTAGGAAATGTGGATAGTGTTTTTGACTGCTTAGTTTATACACATTTATTTTAGTTCGATTGCGAATAATAATTATATTAATCTGTCTCGATATCTCATTACTGATGTAATCCATCGCGACGAGGGAGAGAGAAGAGACAATGTGGCATTTAAATGCATTACCTAAGGACACAATCGTAACGGCTCCAACGGGGATCGAACTCCGGGCCTTTCGCACTTGAAGCGAACGTACGCACTATCTCGAAATCCAAACATGTAGAATTTGTTGATTTATGATTAAGGGGCCTCCGTGGTCGAGTGGCTAAGTTTGTGTTCAATCACATTCCCCTCACAGCTGTCATTCAGTCGATATTCCACTAGGGGTAGAATTATACCAAGTTATGAAGCTATCCAGCTGGCTTGTGGGAGGTCGGTGGTTCTATAAAGGTGCCTGTCCGTGCCTGGTATACCACTAGGAGGGGCACACAGGCTCTACCACCAATAATAGCTGGTGAATCGCCATATGACCTTAGCTTTTGGTGCAACTTTAAACCTCAAAAAATAAATGAGCTACGATTCGTTTTGAATTCCATTATTTTTTTTATTATTATCTTATCCATGTTCGGGAACACATAATCCATTTCCATTTAGATTAGATGTCAAGATTTAGATGTGAATCGGCATAGCGCAATCCACGTCCGCAGCATTTAAATCCCTATGAAGGCCTTACTTTAAAGATATTTTCCTGTTCAAAATCGCTGTCACAAGTTCTAAAATATGTGTTAGCATGTAATTGTACTCATTATTAAACCCTAATTACCCAAGTGCCTCGGTAACTAAATGAAATCAAAGATATTTTAAATGTATAATAAAATCGTTTTTGACTAACCTGGTATTTTTTAGAAAAATGTTATCCCGAATTTGGCCGAGATTCGTTCGGCTTTTTCCGGCAGCCACTTACTTTCTAGTCTCGTGATCATAATTTAAATACGAATGCAAATTAGTAGCACCGATAGTTTCCGAGTATTTTTGTGTGTTTTACGTTTATTTTTCGTCGCTACCGGTTGCCCATATGAGCGACGCCTCCTGAAGAGATTAGTAATTTTATATATTTGGAGGATAGTGCAATGATACAGACAGAGACGCATCCCAGAATCTCCTCTGGTTATTTTACGTGTGCGGTGTAAAGCACCGACATGAGACCTCGGTTTAAAGTCCCATGTGAAAGACTGTTCGTTTTATTAGGGTCAGACGGGGGATCGATCCTGCGAGTAACTTGCCAATGTTGTATATACATATATAGGCGGAAGTGCGACCGATGTCAAATGTCGACTGTAGTTCATCCAGCTTGACACTCCGCACTTGTCCATGAAGCATAGCAATCAGTCCTCTCTGCCGTTAATCTGTTAAGAATCAATTATTTCAAATATCACTCTGATAATTTGATAATAATTATTGTCAGATCTAACCAAAGTAACGTTTCAAATTTCAAGTTTCAAATTTATTGGCATAATCAGCAACTACATTGCCTTTGGCCATTTACAATGATAGAAATATGGCAAAGACATCACAAAACATGTTACATATATACATATATAAACAAATACAATACATTTAGGAAACAGTAGTAATTGACAGTGTATTACTACGTAATGACATTAATGACATACTTACAAACATTAATCAAATATTTTTTATTTTTGCATGACATGATAGATATATATTTATTTATTGATGGCCATGCTATGTAGCCCAAATAGTTCAATCTTATATCTCTGTATTTTTCACAACATAATATAAAATGGTATTCTGATTCAATTACATTTTGATTGCATAATCAATACCATTAAATCTTCCAAATTCAATTTCTAATTAACGTTATCAGATACAATAATTACAACTTCTTGCAATATGGCGATTCTGATTGGCTGATTCAGTCATGTTATGTTTTGTATGTTGTGACGAATCAAAAACACAACTTGTATTGTATTAGTTGTAATTATAACAATTTATCAAGGCGATGCACTGGTAACTCGTGAATACACTAAGTGGGTGCGGATTCATTTATCTTTGTTGCGGCTTATGAATATTCGTCCTACAGACGGATATGTAGTCCAGTGGTAACACACTGGACTGGTAATCCAGGGATCGCAGCTTCGATCCCCCGTCTGACCCTAATAAAATTAACAGTCTTTCAGATGGGACGTTAAACCGAGGTCTCGTGTCGGTGCGTTACACCGTGCACGTAAAAGAACCAGAGGATATTCTGGAATTGGTCTCTGTCTGTATCATGCACTATCCTCCAAAATCTAAAATAACTAATCTCTTCAGGAGGCGTCGCTCATATGGGCAACCGGTAGCGACGATAAATAAACGTAAAAACACACAATATTCGTCCATTTGTCCGGACAGGTGGGTGTGTTTTACGTTTATTAATCATCGCTACCGGTTACCCATATGAGCGACGCCTTCTGAAGAGTTTGTCATTTTAGATTTGTTTAAACATATTTATTCGTCATAATATACACACTATACATATACATAATTTACACACATATATTTGCAATAACTAGTGTATTGAATTGGAAGCTATAATAGCTTATTGAAATTCTCTCCACTCTCCATTTTAGATTTTGGAGGATAGTGCAATGATAAAACAGAGACCCATTCCAGAGTCTCCTCTGGTTCTTTTACGTACACGGTGTAAAGCACCGACACCAGACCTCTTTAAATTAGTAATATCATCCGATATATTACGATACTAGTTAGTATGGTATAGCGGGGGATGGAACCTGCGACCCCTGAATTACAGGTACAGTATAATTACAGCATGTTAAGCACTAACTCACTGATCCGCTACGCCATGGACATGTCAGCGATGACAAACTGTATATGTAAAGCACGTATGCATACCATTCAGTCCAACAAATCACTGGTGTTCGAGCCACCTTAGGCCGTGTCTCATTTATATGAAAAAGTTAGTTTCTTACGGAGGATGGTGCCCCAAGTACTGGTTAACCGCTGGAACCTGCCAGGGAAATGAATTGTTAGGTAAACTACCGTCGCTCAATTGGGCCATCGGGAGCAACGTTAGATACACTTAAACTAAAAAAAGACAATGTTCCGTATTGAGACGAAAAAAGATGACATCAGCAAACGTTCAAGCTGTACAATTATACATTTAGGTCTCGCAGTTTCTGAGAAATTTATATAACAAAAGTAATTTTATTCGAAACCGGAAACTGAGGATTGTAATCTCCATATTTTTGCCAGTAATAGAATATTTAATTATCTACTAAAGCTGCTTTCGGTGGAATAATGTGTAGTAGATAGTGACACAAATAAATACGAAAATAAACATGTACGGTCAACATGTTTATTGTCTACTAAATGTGAATGTCCGATTAGAGCAGTGGTTGGCGCTCTCGCTTCTCACCAATGCAACCCGGTTTCGATCCTCGGACCGGGAAGTATGTGAGATGGTACGGTGGTCGCAAGATCGGACAGGTGGGTTTTCTCCGGGTACTCCGGTTTTCCACCACACGAATGACCACATATATGCTTTCATCCGCGCCAACGAGAGTGATTAATATAAGTTGCTAGTTAGAACTTGCTTCACAATCGTTGTAAAATAAATATACTGTTTAAAGTTGACTAAATCACCTACTAGTTCAAATACATTCAATTCAATATATTTGGAAATAGAAATTATGAGAGATTCTACAGTTTGCAGAGTAATATTTTGGGTCAATGTTCTAGTGCATATTTGAGTATTGGTTTACACAGATTGCATAAAACAAGGATGTGAACGGACATTTGTGAAATGAGGGGAAATTTGTGAAATGAGGGAAACTTTGTGAAATGAGGGGAACTTTGTGAAATGAGGGGACATTTGTGAAATGAGGGGAAATTTGTGAAATGAGGGGAAATTTATGAAATGAGAGGAACTTTGTGAAATGAGGGGACATTTGTGAAATGAGGGGAAATTTGTGAAATGAGGGGAACTTTATGAAATGAGGGGACATTTGTGAAATGAGGGGACATTTGTGAAATGAGGGGAATTTTGTGAAATGAGGGGAACTTTGTGAAATGAGGGATTTGTGAAGAGGGGAATTTGTGAAATGAGGGGAACTTTATGAAATGAGGGGACATTTGTGAAATGAGGGGACATTTGTGAAATGAGGGGAATTTTGTGACATGAGGGGAACTTTGTGAAATGAGGGGACATTTGTGAAATGAGGGGAAATTTGTGAAATGAGGGGAACTTTATGAAATGAGGGGAACTTTGTGAAATGAGGGGACATTTGTGAAATGAGGGGACATTTGTGAAATGAGGGGAACTTTATGAAATGAGAGGAACTTTGTGAAATGAGGAGAACTTTGTGTAACCAGTAACACAGGCGAACCAGTAACAAAGGCGAACCAGTAACACACATGAACCAGTAACACACGTGAACCAGTAACAAAGGCGAACAAGTAACACAGGCGAACCAGTAACACACATGAACCAGTAACAAAGGCGAACAAGTAACACAGGCGAACCAGTAACACACATGAACCAGTAACACACGTGAACCAGTAACACACGCGAACCAGTAACACACGTGAACCAGTAACACACGTGAACCAGTAAAACAAGTGAACCAGTAACACAAACGAACCAGTAACACACGTGAACCAGTAACACACGTGAACCAGTAACACACGGGAACCAGTAACACAAGCGAACCAGGCAACACAGGTGAACCAGTAACACACGTGAACCAGTAACACAAGCGAACCAGTAAAACACGTGAACCAGTAACACAAGCGAACAAGTAACACACGTGAACCAGTAACACAAGCGAACCAGTAAAACACGTGAACTAGTAACACAAGCGAACCAGTAACACACGTGAACCAGTAACACACGTGAACCAGTAACACAGGCGAACCAGTAACACAGGTGAACCAGTAACGCACGTGAACCAGTAACACACGTGAACCAGTAACACACGTGAACCAGTAACACAAGCGAACCAGTAACACACGTGAACCAGTAACACACATGAACCAGTAACAAAGGCGAACAAGTAACACAGGCGAACCAGTAACACAGGTGAACCAGTAACACAGGTGAACCAGTAACACAAGCGAACCAGTAACACACATGAACCAGTAAAACACATGAACCAGTAACACAGGTGAACCAGTAACACAAGCGAACCAGTAACACACATTAACCAGTAACACACGTGAACCAGTAACACAGGTGAACCAGTAACACAAGCGAACCAGTAACACACATGAACCAGTAACACAAGCGAACCAGTAACACACATGAACCAGTAACACACGTGAATCAGTAACACAAGCGAACCAGTAACACACATGAACCAGTAACACAGGTGAACCAGTAACACAAGCGAACCAGTAACACAAATGAACCAGTAACACACGTGAACCAGTAACACAGGTGAACCAGTAACACAAGCGAACCAGTAACACACATGAACCAGTAACACAAGCGAACCAGTAACACACATGAACCAGTAACACACGTGAATCAGTAACACAAGCGAACGAGTAACACACATGAACCAGTAACACACAAGAACCAGTAACACAAGCGAACAAGTAACACAGGTGAACCAGTAACACACATGAACCAGTAACACAAGCGAACCAGTAACGTAAGCCAACCAGTAACACAGGTGAACCAGTAACACACGTGAACCAGTAACACATGTGAACCAGTAACACACGTGAACCAGTAACACACGTGAACCAGTAACACAAGCGAACCAGTAACACACGTGAACCAGTAACACAAGCGAACCAGTAACACACATGAACCAGTAACACACATGAACCAGTAACAAAGGCGAACAAGTAACACAGGCAAACCAGTAACACAGGTGAACCAGTAACACAGGTGAACCAGTAACACAAGCGAACCAGTAACACACATGAACCAGTAACACACGTGAACCAGTAACACAAGCGAACCAGTAACACAAGTGAACCAGTAACACAAGCGAACCAGTAACACACGTGAACCAGTAACACAAGCGAACCAGTAACACACATGAACCAGTAACACACGTGAACCAGTAAAACACATGAACCAGTAACACAAGCGAACCAGTAACACACGTGAACCAGTAACACACGTGAACCAGTAACACAAGCGAGCCAGTAACACACGTGAACCAGTAACACACATGAACCAGTAACAAAGGCGAACAAGTAACACAGGCGAACCAGTAACACAGGTGAACCAGTAACACAGGTGAACCAGTAACACAAGCGAACCAGTAACACACATGAACCAGTAACACACGTGAACCAGTAACACACGTGAACCAGTAACACACGTGAACCAGTAACACAAGCGAACAAGTAAAACAAGTGAACCAGTAACACAAGCGAACAATTAACACACGTGAACCAGTAACACAAGCGAACCAGTAAAACACGTGAACCAGTAACACAAGCGAACCAGTAACACACGTGAACCAGTAACACACGTGAACCAGTAACACACGTGAACCAGTAACACAGGCGAACCAGTAACACAGGTGAACCAGTAACACACGTGAACCAGTAACACACGTGAACCAGTAACACACGTGAACCAGTAACACAAGCGAACCAGTAACACACGTGAACCAGTAACACACATGAACCAGTAACAAAGGCGAACAAGTAACACAGGCGAACCAGTAACACAGGTGAACCAGTAACTCAGGTGAACCAGTAACACAAGCGAACCAGTAACACACATGAACCAGTAACACAGGTGAAACAGTAACACAAGCGAACCAGTAACACAGGTGAACCAGTAACACAAGCGAACCAGTAACACACATGAACCAGTAACACAAGCGAACCAGTAACACACATGAACCAGTAACACACGTGAATCAGTAACACAAGCGAACCAGTAACACACATGAACCAGTAACACAGGTGAACCAGTAACACAAGCGAACCAGTAACACACATGAACCAGTAACACACGTGAACCAGTAACACAGGTGAACCAGTAACACAAGCGAACCAGTAACACACATGAACCAGTAACACAAGCGAACCAGTAACACACATGAACCAGTAACGCACGTGAATCAGTAACACAAGCGAACCAGTAACACAGGTGAACCAGTAACACACATGAACCAGTAACACAAGCGAACCAGTAACGCAAGCGAACCAGAAACACAGGTGAACCAGTAACACACGTGAACCAGTAACACATGTGAACCAGTAACACACGTGAACCAGTAACACACGTGAACCAGTAACACAAGCGAACCAGTAACACACGTGAACCAGTAACACACATGAACCAGTAACAAAGGCGAACAAGTAACACAGGCGAACCAGTAACACAGGTGAACCAGTAACACAGGTGAACCAGTAACACAAGCGAACCAGTAACACACATGAACCAGTAACACACGTGAACCAGTAACACAAGCGAACCAGTACCACAAGTGAACCAGTAACACAAGCGAACCAGTAACACACGTGAACCAGTAACACAAGCGAACCAGTAACACACATGAACCAGTAACACACGTGAACCAGTAAAACACGTGAACCAGTAACACAAGCGAACCAGTAACACACGTGAACCAGTAAAACACGTGAACCAGTAACACAAGCGAACCAGTAACACACGTGAACCAGTAACACACGTGAACCAGTAACACAAGCGAACCAGTAACACACGTGAACCAGTAACACACATGAACCAGTAACAAAGGCGAACAAGTAACACAGGCGAACCAGTAACACAGGTGAACCAGTAACACAGGTGAACCAGTAACACAAGCGAACCAGTAACACACATGAACCAGTAACACACGTGAACCAGTAACACAGGTGAACCAGTAACACAAAGCGAACCAGTAACACACGTGAACCAGTAACACAAGCGAACCAGTAACAAACATGAACCAGTAACACAAGCGAACCAGTAACACACATGAACCAGTAACACACGTGAACCAGTAACACACGTGAATCAGTAACACAAGCGAACCAGTAACACACATGAACCAGTAACACACGTGAACCAGTAACACAAGCGAACCAGTAACACAGGTGAACCAGTAACATACATGAACCAGTAACACAGGCGAACCAGTAACACATGTGAACCAGTAACACAAGTGAACCAGTAACACACGTGAACCAGTAACAAAGGCGAACAAGTAACACAGGCGAACCAGTAATACAGGTGAACCAGTAACACAGGTGAACCAGTAACACAAGCGAACCAGTAACACACATGAACCAGTAACACAAGCGAACCAGTAACACACATGAACCAGTAACACATGTGAACCAGTAAAACACGTGAACCAGTAACACAAGCGAACCAGTAACACACGTAAACCAGTAAAACACGTGAACCAGTAACACAAGCGAACCAGTAACACACGTGAACCAGTAACACACGTGAACCAGTAACACAAGCGAACCAGTAACACACGTGAACCAGTAACACACATGAACCAGTAACAAAGGCGAACAAGTAACACAGGCGAACCAGTAACACAGGTGAACCAGTAACACAGGTGAACCAGTAACACAAGCGAACCAGTAACACACATGAACCAGTAACACACGTGAACCAGTAACACAGGTGAACCAGTAACAAAAGCGAACCAGTAACACAAACGAACCAGTAACACACATGAACCAGTAACACAAGCGAACCAGTAACACAAGCGAACCAGTAACACACGTGAACCAGTAACACACGTGAATCAGTAACACAAGCGAACCAGTAACACACATGAACCAGTAACACACGTGAACCAGTAACACAAGCGAACCAGTAACACAGGTGAACCAGTAACATACATGAACCAGTAACACAGGCGAACCAGTAACACATGTGAACCAGTAACACAAATGAACCAGTAACACACGTGAACCAGTAACACATGTGAACCAGTAACACATGTGAACCAGTAACACAAGCGAACCAGTAACACAAGCGAACCAGTAACACAAGCGAACCAGTAACGCAAGCGAACCAGTAACACAGGTGAACCAGTAACACACGTGAACCAGTAATACATGTGAACCAGTAACACACGTGAACCAGTAACACACGTGAACCAGTAACACAAGCGAACCAGTAACACACGTGAACCAGTAACACAGACGAACCAGTAACACACGTGAACCAGTAACACATGTGAACCAGTAACACATGTGAACCAGTAACACAGGTGAACCAGTAACACACGTGAACCAGTAACACACGCGAACCAGTAACACAGGCGAACCAGTAACACACGTGAACCAGTATCACAAGCGAACCAGTAACACACGTGAACCAGTAACACACGCGAACCAGTAACACACGCGAACCAGTAACACACGTGAACCAGTAACACACATGAACCAGTAACACACGTGAACCAGTAACACACGTGAACCAGTAACACAGGCGAACCAGTAACACAAGTGAACCAGTAACACACGTGAACCAGTAACACAAGTGAACCAGTAACACAGGCGAACCAGTAACACACGTGAACCAGTAACACAGGCGAACCAGTAACACATGTGAACCAGTAACACACGTGAACCAGTAACACACGTGAACCAGTAACACACGTGAACCAGTAACACACGCGAACCAGTAACACACGCATGAACCAGTAACACGGCGAACCAGTAACACACGTGAACCAGTAACACAAGTGAACCAGTAACACACGTGAACCAGTAAAACACGTGAACCAGTAACACACGCGAACCAGTAACACACGCGAACCAGTAACACACGTGAACCAGTAACACACGCGAACCAGTAACACACGTGAACCAGTAACACATGTGAACCAGTAACACACGCGAACCAGTAACATACGCGAACCAGTAACACAAGCGAACCTGTAACACACATGAACCAGTAACACAGGTGAACCAGTAACACACGTGAACCAGTAAAACATGTGAACCAGTAACACACGCGAACCAGTAACATACGCGAACCAGTAACACAAGCGAACCAGTAACACACGTGAACCAGTAACACAAACGAACCAGTAACACAAGTGAACCAGTAACACAAACGAACCAGTAACACAAGTGAACCAGTAACACAAGCGAACCAGTAACACATGCGAACCAGTAACACAAGCGAACCAGTAACACAAGCGAACCAGTAACACAGGCGAACCAGTAACACATGCGAACCAGTAACACAAGCGAACCAGTAACACAAGCGAACCAGTAACACAAGCGAACCAGTAACACAGGCGAACCAGTAACACACGCGAAAGAGCATTAATAGTCTCCCGTTTTATGCCAGGCATACATTTTAAACTGTTTTTGATTCTGTGATTGAGGTCTGGGGAGAAAGTTTTGAGTTAACTCTAATTTTATCAAGAAGTTGCTAATATGTAAAATAATCCATCGATATGGGCGTCACTAGTTGTCATCTGGCATTCGACCTGAACTACACGGGTATTCACGCGCTGAACTAAGAACCTGTTATCTAAATAAGAGTGTATATATGTACGCCGATAAGGCGGTCGTTAACACCAACGAGTACATATTTTACGTATAATTGTCACGGCGCATCGCATGTAATAAAATATGTTGACACCTTGTGGACATCATTAGGAAGTTGTATTAGCGCAGTGGTAATGTATTCTTTTACGTCGTTAGCGGCCGGGGGTCAAGTTCGGGTCTAGCTGAATCCGTTAAGAGTGTGCTCTTAAAGTCCATATTTGCATCCCAAACGAGAAAACCTGCCTGCACATATTCAGAAATTGAATGTATCAAGTAGATTAACAAATGTATTTTATGGTCACATAAATATAGTTAATGTTTTCTTGTGATTTAATAGCTTATGACTCATTATTCATGTCATGGTGTTGTCAGCCGGGCTCACCCAATCAACTCCGTTATTATCATCACGTGTCCATTAACAGCCAATCACTACCGCCCATCCTCAGATTTAGCTTTTATTCGGGACAAGAAGGCAGTTTGCCAAATTTTAGCTGCAATTATTGTAAGTTATTACATGAACGAGACTCTATTTGGAATCGTTTGGATTACCATTTCACAGTGTAATTTGTCTCGCATTGTCACCATGTGGTGATGCAGTCTAATTAACACACACTCGCAGCTAATTAATACATACGGTGGAACGAATCTGTACTGGAATGATGTAATTCGTGACGTCAGATTACCACCCACAGATATAGAGGATATTTGTGTTTATTAGTATTTTAACTTTGGCTAATATATTTGGAAAAAAATTCAAATTATATTCTTTTTAACTGTCCTGTCTGGAGTCTTAGTGCACTGCGTGACACAACCGCACAACCACGTCTGGTAGTATGAACACACGTAATAAGAAATAAGAAATAGTTCCTGTATAAGTTTCAAGTTAGTTTCTTGTTTGCTGGCAAAATTAGAAACTACAGACAAAACAAATTCATTAGAATATATTACTTAATAATTAAATGTTCATTGTAGTCAGAAAATAGCTAAAATACAAAAGTACATCTAACCGCGCAGGAATACGAAACGAAACGGGTGGCTGAGGAAATGCCATATTTCACTGTTTCAAAGCGATGTAAGATGGAGTTTTATTTCACTGCGACAACTCTATCATCATTGGAAAGCATAAAAGACAAGATATTGATTGGTCTGTCCAAATTTCTATGAACCAAACGCAACGTTTTCAGTCCGAATACCAAACCGTAAATAGAAACTGTATGTATATCCTTACACATACCCTTACACATATCCTTACACATACCCTTACATATATCCTTACATATATCCTTACACATACCCTTACATATATCCTTACATATATCCTTACATATATCCTTACACATACCCTTACATATACCCTTACACATACCCTTACATATATCCTTACATATATCCTTACATATATCCTTACACATACCCTTACATATATCCTTACATATATCCTTACATATATCCTTACACATACCCTTACATATATGCTTACATATATGCTTACATATATCCTTACATATATCCTTACACATACCCTTACACATACCCTTACATATACCCTTACACATACCCTTACATATATCCTTACATATATCCTTACACATACCCTTACACATATCCTTACACATATCCTTACACATACCCTTACATATACCCTTACATATATCCTTACACATATCCTTACACATATCCTTACACATACCCTTACATATACCCTTACATATATCCTTACACATACACTTACATATATCCTTACACATATCCTTACACATATCCTTACACATACCCTTACACATATCCGTACACATATCCTTACATATATCCTTACCTTACATATATCCTTACATATATCCTTACACATACCCTTACATATATCCTTACATATACCCTTACACATACCCTTACATATATCCTTACCTTACATATATCCTTACACATACCCTTACATATATCCTTACACATATCCTTACACATATCCTTACATATATCTTTACACATACCCTTACACATATCCTTACATATATCCTTACACATATCCTTACACATATCCTTACACATACCCTTACATATACCCTTACATATACCCTTACATATATCCTTATCTTTACACATACCCTTACACATATCCTTACATATATCCTTACACATATCCTTACACATATCCTTACACATACCCTTACATATACCCTTACATATACCCTTACATATATCCTTACATATACCCTTACACATATCCTTACACATACCCTTACATATATCCTTACCTTACATATATCCTTACACATACCCTTACTCATATCCTTACATATATCCTTAAACATATCCTTACACATATCCTTACATATATCCTTACATATACCCTTACACATATCCTTACATATATCCTTACACATATCCTTACATATATCCTTACATATATCCTTACATATATCCTTACACATATCCGTACATATACCCTTACATATATCCTTACACATATCCTTACATATATCCTTACATATATCCTTACACATATCCTTACACATATCCGTACATATACCCTTACATATATCCTTACATATATCCGTACATATATCCTTACATATATCCTTACACATACCCTTACATATATCCGTACACATATCCTTACACATATCCTTACATATATCCTTACATATATCCTTACATATATCCTTACACATACACTTACATATATCCTTACACATATCCGTACATATACCCTTACACATATCCTTACATATATCCTTACATATATCCTTACATATATCCTTACATATATCCTTACACATATCCTTACATATATCCTTACACATACCCTTACACATATCCTTACATATATCCTTACATATATCCTTACATATATCCTTACATATATCCTTACATATATCCTTACACACACCCTTACACATATCCTTACATATATCCTTACACATATCCTTACACACACCCTTACATATATCCTTACATATATCCTTACATATATCCTTACACATACCCTTACACATACCCTTACATATATCCTTACATATATCCTTACACATACCCTTACATATATCCTTACATATATCCTTACATATATCCTTACATATATCCTTACATATATCCTTACCTTACATATATCCTTACACATATCCTTACATATATCCTTACCTTACATATATCCTTACACATACCCTTACACATATCCTTACATATATCCTTACATATATCCTTACACATACCCTTACACATATCCTTACATATATCTTTACATATACCCTTACATATACCCTTACACATACCCTTACATATATCCTTACCTTACATATATCCTTACACATACCCTTACACATATCCTTAGATATATCCTTACATATATCCGTACACATATCCTTACACATATCCTTACACATATCCTTACACATACCCTTACATATATCCTTACACATATCCTTACATATATCCTTACACATATCCTTACATATATCTTTACACATATCCGTACATATATCCTTACACATATCCTTACATATATCCTTACATATATCCGTACATATATCCTTACACATATCCTTACATATATCCTTACACATATCCTTACATATATCCTTACACATATCCTTACATATATCCTTACACATATCCTTACATATATCCTTACATATATCCTTACATATATCCTTACATATATCCTTACACATATCCTTACATATATCCTTACATATATCCTTACACATATCCTTACATATATCCTTACATATATCCTTACATATACCCTTACATATACCCTTACACATACCCTTACATATATCCTTACCTTACACATATCCTTACACATATCCTTACACATATCCTTACATATATCCTTACATATACCCTTACATATATCCTTACACATATCCTTACATATATCCTTACATATATCCTTACCTTACACATATCCTTACACATATCCTTACATATATCCTTACATATATCCTTACCTTACATATACCCTTACACATATCCTTACACATATCCTTACATATACCCTTACATATATCCTTACATATACCCTTACACATATCCTTACATATATCCTTACATATACCCTTACACATATCCTTACACATATCCTTACATATATCCTTACATATATCCTTACATATATCCTTACCTTACATATATCCTTACACATACCCTTACATATATCCTTACACATATCCTTACATATACCCTTACATATATCCTTACATATACCCTTACATATATCCTTACCTTACATATATCCTTACATATATCCTTACATATACCCTTACATATATCCTTACCTTACATATATCCTTACATATATCCTTACATATATCCTTACATATACCCTTACACATACCCTTACACATACCCTTACATATATCCTTACACATATCCTTACATATATCCTTACACATACCCTTACATATATCCTTACACATATCCTTACACATATCCTTACATATATCCTTACACATATCCTTACATATACCCTTACATATACCCTTACACATACCCTTACACATACCCTTACATATATCCTTACACATATCCTTACATATATCCTTACACATACCCTTACATATATCCTTACACATATCCTTACATATATCCTTACATATATCCTTACACATACCCTTACACATACCCTTACATATATCCTTACACATATCCTTACATATATCCTTACACATATCCGTACATATATCCTTACATATATCCTTACACATATCCTTACACATATCCTTACATATACCCTTACACATACCCTTACATATATCCTTACACATATCCTTACATATATCCTTACACATATCCTTACATATATCCTTACACATATCCTTACATATATCCTTACACATATCCTTACATATATCCTTACACATATCCTTACATATACCCTTACACATACCCTTACATATATCCTTACATATATCCTTACATATATCCTTACACATACCCTTACATATATCCTTACACATACCCTTACATATATCCTTACATATATCCTTACATATATCCTTACACATACACTTACATATATCCTTACACATACCATTACATATATCCTTACACATATCCTTACATATATCCTTACACATACCCTTACATATATCCTTACACATACCCTTACATATATCCTTACACATACCCTTACATATATCCTTACATATATCCTTACATATATCCTTACACATACCCTTACATATCCTTACACATACCCTTACATATATCCTTACATATATCCTTGCATATATCCTTACCTTACATATATCCTTACATATATCCTTGCATATATCCTTACACATATCCTTACACACACCCTTACATATACCCTTACATATACCCTTACACATATCCTTACATATTATTATTATTATATACCACACTTATATAGCGCTCTTTTCATCTAAATATAAAACGTTCAAAAGCGCTTTACAGCCTAAAATATCACAAATATTGATAAAAAACTTCCACATACAATGAGATAAAACAAGACAAAATTAGCAAACACAATTACAATGGAATCTAAATATGCTATAACATATTAGGATCTAAAATTATAACAATTAAAATATAGGTAATAATTAAATAAAATGTGTTCAATTGCAGTCTTAATCCTGATTGAGCACAGACACTGTTCGATATTTATGTTCCATATGAACATTTAAAAAGGTGTGTCTTCAAAGCCTTCTTGAAAGAACACAATGTTGTTGCACTTCTAAGATTTGATGGAAGAGAATTCCAAAGTTTTGGGGCAGCAGTCATGAAACTTCTATCTCCGTATGTGACAGTCCGACTTCTTGGTAACACAAGAGTAGCTGCTTCATTTTTAGACCGTAAGTCTCTCCTTGGTATATAAACCTCAAGCAAGTTTCTCAAATAAATCGGTGCTTCTCCATTCAATGCTTTATATGTGTGAGTCAGTATTTTATACTTTATTCTTTCTTGAACTGGTAGCCAATGAAGTTCTTTTAGAATGGGCGTTACATGACTGAAACGGGATGTTCTGGTTATGATGCGAGCTGCTGTGTTTTGAACAGTTTGTAATTTATTGGAAGTGTTTTTTGGCACGCCGTACAACAGTGAATTACAGTAGTCGAGCCTGGATGTAACGAGTGAGTTTATGAGAGTTTTCGTGGCGTCTGTTGTTAAATACTGCCGAATGTGTCCAATCCGCCGGATCTGCTCATAACATGATTTTGTCACGGAATTTACATGTTTGTCCATATCCATTCTTGAGTCTAGGAAAGCTCCTAGATTTCTCACACATGTTGATGGTTCTGTATTTGAGTCTCCTACTTTCACATTTATGTTTTCAATGTGTTGAAAATTTCGCTGACTAGAAAACATAATCATTTCAGTTTTATCAGTATTGAGTTTTAACATATTGGCATGCATCCAAGCAACAATGTCTTGTAGACAGTTTTCCATTCGAAGTAGTGTCTCTGCTTGTGAAGATTGAACGGTTGGTTTGAATGAAAGGTAAAGCTGGGAATCGTCAGCATAAAAGTGATGGTTCAGTCCATGGTGTTTACAAATGGCTCCTACAGGCTTGGTATACATAGTGTAAAATTTCGGGCCTAAAACAGACCCCTGTGGAACACTGAAATTCATGAGCACTGAGTTGGATAGTTTTCCATCGATACATACTGCTTGATAACGGTCGGTAAGATAAGATGATATCCATTGGAGAGGTTTTCCAGTAATTCCAAAATGAAATTCGAGACGCTGTAAAAGTGTTCTATGGTCGATGGTATCAAATGCAGCAGATAGGTCCAAAAGCACAAGGATTGTAGCATTGTTCTGGTCCAGAGATTGGAGTACATCGTTTTGGACTTTCAGTAAGGCAGTTTCTGTCACATATCCTTACACATACACTTACATATATCCTTACATATATCCTTACATATATCCTTACACATACACTTACATATATCCTTACACATATCCGTACATATATCCTTACATATATCCTTACATATATCCTTACACATACACTTACATATATCCTTACATATATCCTTACATATATCCTTACACATATCCTTACATATATCCTTACATATATCCTTACACATACACTTACATATACCCTTACACATACCCTTACATATACCCTTACACATATCCTTACACATATCCTTACATATATCCTTACACATACACTTACATATATCCTTACATATATCCTTACATATATCCTTACACATATCCTTACATATATCCTTACATATATCCTTACACATACACTTACATATACCCTTACACATACCCTTACATATACCCTTACACATATCCTTACACATATCCTTACATATATCCTTACACATACACTTACATATATCCTTACATATATCCTTACATATATCCTTACACATATCCTTACATATATCCTTACATATATCCTTACACATACACTTACATATACCCTTACACATACCCTTACATATATCCTTACACATATTCTTACATATATCCTTACACATACACTTACATATATCCTTACATATATCCTTACATATATCCTTACATATATCCTTACATATATCCTTACATATATCCTTACACATACACTTACATATATCCTTACACATACACTTACATATATCCTTACACATACACTTACATATATCCTTACATATACCCTTACATATATCCTTACATATACCCTTACACATATCCTTACATATATCCTTACATATATCCTTACACATATCCTTACACATACACTTACATATATCCTTACATATACCCTTACATATATCCTTACATATATCCTTACACATATCCTTACACATACACTTACATATATCCTTACATATACCCTTACATATATCCTTACATATACCCTTACACATACCCTTACATATATCCTTACACATACACTTACATATATCCTTACATATATCCTTACATATATCCTTACACATACACTTACATATATCCTTACATATATCCTTACATATATCCTTACATATATCCTTACATATATCCTTACACATACACTTACATATATCCTTACATATATCCTTACATATATCCTTACACATATCCTTACATATATCCTTACATATATCCTTACATATACACTTACATATATCCTTACATATACACTTACATATATCCGTACATATATCCGTACATATATCCGTACATATATCCGTACATATATCCGTACATATATCCGTACATATATCCGTACACATATCCTTACATATATCCTTACATATATCCTTACACATATCCTTACATATATCCTTACATATATCCTTACACATATTCTTACATATATCCTTACACATACACTTACATATATCCGTACATATATCCGTACATATATCCGTACATATATCCGTACATATATCCGTACATATATCCGTACATTTGTCATATCCTTACACATATCCTTACATATATCCTTACATATATCCTTACACATATCCTTACATATATCCGTACATATATCCGTACATATATCCTTACACATATCCTTACACATATCCTTACACATATCCGTACATATATCCTTACACATATCCGTACATATATCCTTACACATATCCTTACACATATCCTTACATATATCCTTACACATACACTTACATATATCCGTACATATATCCTTACACATATCCTTACACATATCCTTACATATATCCTTACACATATCCTTACATATACCCTTACACATACCCTTACACATACCCTTACACATATCCTTACACATATCCGTACACATATCCGTACATATACCCTTACATATATCCTTACACATATCCTTACATATATCCGTACATATATCCTTACACATGTCCTTACACATATTAACTCGCATGGATATTTTAAACTCGCGATAAATTCGCAGAAAATTATATGATCTCCCTGGAGAAATACTGACAAATACAAACGGTTTGTGCTTGCATTCGTATGGTATTCTTGCCATACTTGGTTTAAACATATTTATTCATTCATAATGTACAGTACATATCCATTGTATACATAATGAAAATGGATGTAATCGAAAGCGTAAAGCTTATTGAGATTATCTCCATTACATATATAAATGTGTGCACTATAGGCGACTAAGATGTAAACGTATTTTGTAGTAAGACCAAAATATATAATAAGTGTATGGAATTATAGCTAGATAAAAAGGGTATGGGAGGGGGTAGAAAGCGATGAAACAACACATATAATGTTCATGGTGTATCACTTTGCAAGCGCGTCAGTCCCTGTTTACATAAATATTGAAACGTTTAGATTTTCTATGAATCTATGGACAGCTAAGATTAGTATTTCATTATGCCCAGGTGTCAAAGTAATATCACCGAATAGGATCACTTTTAGAGATATTTGACTTAGTTGAGAAATCGTGTTGACTAGTTCAATGCGTATATATGGTAGGTAGTATCTGTAACATTCAAAGAAATAATGATAAGTTGCCATAATTAAGACAGGCTTACGCTTACTTATGAATGTTATGATGTGAAAACCACGAGAATAGCATGTGATGCGAAATGTTCACTTTTAAATTATTTTCTCAAAATATCGGCAATAGTATATCATTTAATATCATTTTTTAAATAATTGAATACAATTTCAAGCTGAAATAATTAAGTAATAAGATTACTTAAGATTTTTTTATTTGTTTTTAATGACCTTTTAAGTCGTGATAGCGCAGTAGTAGAGCGTTTCGCTTTAGATGCAAACGGCCCGGAGTTCCAGTCCCGCTGGAGATATAATTATGAGTGTGCCCTTAGGCAATGTACTTAAAGTCCGCATGCCTCTTCACTCTATTATCACCGCTATATGGATGCTGCTAATCAAGTCACCATTGACCTAATCAAAGGTGATACCTGGTCTTCTAAACTATGTTTAACAAGTGCACGCTAGTGCCTATATTGATAATTCAGAGTCTTACCCCCTCCTAGTTTTATTGCATTTTTTTTTAATTAGGAGATTAGCAACGTTCATATAGATGTATCAGTTTTAGATGTGTACATAGTTATAGTTATAAATGATAGAGTCTATCTTAAAATACTAATTGTGATATAATGTGTGTGTGTATCTAGAAGCATTATTATAACATCTCTTATAATTCTTCCAGAATGGCAATGTATATTTTATAGTGATAGTTTATTTTCCACATGTCTGTAATATTGTATTATACATTGATGAGACGAAAATACAGATATACTACTACTACTACTCTCCCTCGTGGCGATGGATTCCATCAGGAATGAGGTCTCAAGAGTGATTAATATAAGTTGTATGAACTTGTTTCGCAATCGAGCTAAAATAAATGTGTATGACTAAACACTAATGACCTTACTCCATCCATCCACGAACCATATAAATCTCCCTTTAATGAAATATCAGGATGGCCACGTATCGTGGAATATCTGCCATGATGTATGATACAGCTCAAACAATCTGCATTCCCCTGATGTACATGACACATATATCAGCGTATTAGTTTGATATTCTCTGACATGCTTGGTCTCTGGTCTGCTACAATCAAATAATTGGACTGCAGAGGAAGATAATTCCACGTAAGGGACTATAAAGTAGTATGGATTGGCTCTTGTATCGTGTGTGGTATTTTTGAGCACAGGTATTTGAAATCTCAACAATATGCTAAATTCCCATAGGCAACGTCAATAGTTTTTAATATTCGCCACCGAGATAATATTAACCGATCAATATATTCGATCATATTGATTGCCTTTGGTTCATAGTCTGAATCGGTAAAAAGCTCATTGGGAAATTGCTAAAATCAAAGCGCCTCTCTTAATAAGTAGACGCTTATTAAAATGCAATGCGTTTATAAAGACGCTTTCAGACTACTTACAGACGAGAGTAAAACTAATTAATGTAACACCTAAATGAATATTGATTGTCTGCTGAAACAAATTTTCCTTTCAAATACTTGTATCTGAGTTTGGTATAATAACATAACTATTGTAATATTTATATAAATATACCTTTATGGTGCTGCTTTCGCAGTACGAACTGGTATAGATGACTTCGGTAGAAGACTTTGTTGAAAATCAAAGCGTCTGCAGGACCACGACCCACAATATCACAATGCGGCACGGTTACAGCAGGTCAGACACCGCTATTGCAATTTCCATAGGCCACCATTATAACACACAGTGCCATTATATTTCCCCCCAAAATAGTTTGGCACAAAAGACAGTAGTTTTCAACAGAATGGCCTTTGAGCCACAGGAAAATGTCAAATTTCAATGGGTTGACCGATTGCGTTTTTTATTTCCCACTATAGGCACCCACCCCATACTCTGAAGGTAATTTGGTGGTGAATGTTGCACTGACACCTGCATTTATAATATGCTGTTTATTCGTCACCAAATAGTCTGCACATATTCTTAAATATTTCAAAAATGCAGCTCATATATTGTATTTTAATATTTAGAAGTCACTATTTATGACAATACCTACTCAGCCAATCAGTTCATGTATCAATAACTCTTGAGGGCTTCCCTGCACGTTTTCAACAAATCCCAGACCACTATATCAATAACACCGTCTGACCAATATATAAATCAAAACAACAAAAACATGGCTGTCCGATTAGCGCAGTGGTTATTACGCTCGCTTCTCACCAATGCAACCCAACCCGGATTAGATCCTCGGACCGAGAAGTATGTGAGATGGTACAGTGGTCACCAGATCGGACAGGTGGGTTTTCTCCGGGTATGGCCTACTCCGGTTTCCTCCCACACGAAATGAAAACATATACGCTTTCATCCGCGCCAACGAAAGTGATTTCACGATCGTTGTAAAAATTAATAAAGTTGTAAAATAAAAGACAACACAAATCGAGATATCACTTGGAGAGATGCTAACCCCAGAGCTGGTATTTTACACAGGAAAACATGCTTGATATCACATGAACTTGAGTGACCTTGAAAAGGTCAATCTCAGGATCACGGGGTGACCGTGTGGCTTCGCTTTAAAGTTATAAGAATGCATATATATGTCCATAAATTAATATGCAGGGAATAAGATTTGTGGAGTGAGCTGGAAGGCGCCAAAATAAATTATAAATTATTCCCAAGAAGTGTATCACAATTTTATGTTGAAACTTGAGAGTAGTTGGAAAATATGGCGGCTTTAAACTTTATTTATTTGACAACGATTGCGTAGCAAGTTTTAACAACTTATATTAATCACTCTCGTTGGCGCGGATGAAAGCGTATATGTTGTCATTCGTTTGGGAGGAAACCGGAGTACCCGGAAAAACCCACCTGTCCGATCTGGCGACCACTGTACCATCTCACATACTTCCCGGTCCGAGGATCGAGCCCGGATTGCATTGGGGAGAAACGAGCTCGCTAACCACTGCGCTAATCGGACAGCGGAAATAGGGCTAAATCGTAATGCTACTTTCATATCAAACTTGAGAAATAATAGTAAAGAATCACATATGTTATCATCATGTCAAGCTTGAGTTCAGTTTTCTGTTGTACGTACGTGTACTTTCGTGCAAAGGTTGAAATAATTAGTTCCGCACGTGTATATGTGATCGTTCCATGTTTACGTATCATGTATTTAGTGAGTTAATGGCACAGCTGACTAGCTAAATAGTATTATACGTTGTTCATTAGCTAATGACAAATATTAACATTAAGTTCTGATAGTACAGTCATGTAGTATATTGACCCAGGGTTGTTGACTTTTAGAATACAGTGGTTAGGCATGAAACCAGTATAACTGGCATTGCAATTAATGAAAACCGTGTGAGTAGTCCACGAAAACCGTGTGGGTATTCCATGAAAACCGTGTGGGTATTCCATGAAAACCGTGTGGGTATTCCATGACAACCGTGTGGGTATTCCATGAAAACCGTGTGGGTATTCCATGACAACCGTGTGAGTATTCCATGACAACCGTGTGAGTAGTCCATGAAGACCGTGTGAGTATTCCATGACAACCGTGTGAGTATTCCATGACAACCGTGTGAGTATTCCATGACAACCGTGTGAGTAGTCCATGAAAACCGTGTGAGTATTCCATGACAACCGTGTGAGTATTCCATGACAACCGTGTGAGTATTCCATGAAAACCGTGTGAGTAGTCCATGACAACCGTGTGAGTATTCCATGACAACCGTGTGAGTATTCCATGAAGACCGTGTGAGTATTCCATGACAACCGTGTGAGTATTCCATGACAATCGTGTGAGTATTCCATGATAACCGTGTGAGTATTCCATGAAAACCGTAGCTGTGTCCAATCAAGTAAATATATTAGCTGATTATACGCTTTCAGCATACAAATTGTTCAACTCTTTCAGCGCTGAATTCAAAGCAATGTGCAAACAACATAGATCCAGATCAGCCGCAGCGTAACGTGACGCCGCGTCTAATCAGGATCTATGTTGTTTGCTATTCGAACAGGTGCTTCATTGGTGGTTAACTAGTTAATCTGAAATGATCTTAGAGTACCGTCGCTTGGGGGCTCCGTGGTTAAGGTCGTTGATTTAAAATCACTTGACCCTCACCGCACAACACCAGGGGTCTGTCACCACCAATAATAACTGGACATTCCCATATGACCGAAGCTGTTGGTTCGAGTTTATACCCAAAAACAAATACTGTACCAATATCGTGCAGGGGGGAGGGGGTAATGTTATTTGGCGTTAATGGGGCGAGTGATAGAGTGGAAGAGAATTTCGTGTTTGGTGCGTTCGGCTGAATCTTCAGTGTGTTCTGTTAGTGTCTATACATAGTTCCCACGGCAGTCAAAAACACTGATAAAATCTTATCTTGGCAGCCATTTTGACTGGCAGGCAAGTTTTATTAACGGCAATTTCATGATTTTACTAGTAATTCTTTAATTGCAATAACTTTATTAATTTTGGTTTCTTAATATAAAATTTGGCATGATTTTAAAGGTATTGAATTGCACTTTTTAAATAATAATTTATTTTTTGACAATGATGTATGGATTATAAATTATAAGAACTTAACTTGCACCTATTTTTGAAAGTCTATTTTCACAGTTGAAATATTAATATACAGGTAACTTATTATGTATTCGTCATTGATACGAAATTTGTGAAATGATACAAAAAATATGTCCATTGAGAGCTTTCCAACAATGTATGAACCATGGTGATGGGATGAAAAATAAATATTTTATGAAAAAGCAAAATTACGCTACTATATATTATATATAATATCTGATCAACTTTGCCAGTCAAAATGGCAGCCACAGTAGGAATGATGACGTCACACGGGAACAATGTGTTCTAATATCACCCATAAATAGATGAAAACTTGTTACTATAGTCTTGAAGCAGAATGGGCCTCTTTGACTGGACCATGTTTTAGCGTACATGCAATGCTGTATTGTTGTTTCTGCTAGATTGGACCCTCTTGAACATATGTGGAAGTCGTGATAGCGCAGTGGATGCACGTTCGCTTCAGGTACGAAAGGTCCGGAGTTCGAGCCCCACTGGAGCCGTTACGATTGTGCCCTTAGGCAAGGCATTTAATGTCCACGTTGTCTCTTCTCTCTCCTTCATGGTGATGGATTCCATCAGGAATGAGGTCTCGAGAGTGATTAATATAAGTTATAAGAACTTAATTCGCAATCAAGCTATATTTGTATAAACATAGTTCAGTCGGGTGACACGATGTCACTCGGGAGCACTGTTGTATTTTTGTGAAACTTGATCTTCCACATTACTATCACGGAGGGCCAATAAATATAGAACAATATCAGACGTAACGCTATAATATATCACACCTAACACTGGCTGTCCGATTAGCGAAGTGGTTAGCGCGCTCGCTTCTCCCCAATGCAACCCGGGTTCGGTCCTCGGACCGGGAAGTATGTGCGATGGTACGGTGGTCGCCAGATCGGACAGGTGGGTTTTCTCCGGGTACTCCGGTTTCCTCCCACACGAATGACCACATATACACTTTCATCCGCGCCAACGAGAGCGATTAATATAAGTTGTTAATACTTGCTTCGCAATCGTTGTAAAATAAATAAAAGTTTACACTTTTAAACTAAACTTAATAGCATTTTAACATTAAGTGGAATACTGTGGAAGTGATAAGTTAGAAACGATTGGATCGACGAATGTAAGTACGAAGCGATTGGATCGACGAATATAAGTACGAACAGATTGGATAAGTAGTTATGTTACCGTCTTCGCTCATGAAAATAAAGACTATGTATGTTCCTTTAATGTCAAACCCCTCGCAGACTACTGCTAAACAACTGTAGAATTTAAAAGTACACGTGCCACTGGACCACTTGAGTGACATTTTCATTAAATACACATACAATGATGTTATGGCTGGTTTAAGATTACCATTGGAGTGTAGTTGTATAGAATTTAAAAGTACACATGCCACTGGAGTTACCACTACTGTGACATTTTCATTATTTGCACTTACAATACTGTTATGGTTGGTTTAAGATTACAGAGCGTTGTTGTGTAGGCGCTGTGGCTGTTGGCAGTAGAAACATAATGTAGAACATGTGCATGACCCTCTGAATCAGAATATGTTAGACCTACAGGCAGTATTCGGAGGAATATTATTTGAGATACATCATTATTTGGTCACGTACACTCTGCTTGGAATTGTTAAATGTACTTGGAGTACAATGCTATTAAGCTTATTCATACATGGCATGAAATCCGTGAGTGTGGGTTTCTTTCCTTTTCTTTTACTTTAAGATTATTTATCGTCGCTACCGGTTGCCCGTTTGAGCGATGGGCAGTTTATCAAGCAACACCTTTCCTGACCAGGCTCCAGCGGGTAATCAGTTCTTGGTGCACCAACCTCGGTAAGAAACTGCCAACATTTCATATATAGAAACACGGTCTGAGCGGGGCTCGAACCCGTGCCCAGCAGTGTTGATAGGTTACTGTGGTATACAAGACAGCGGCCTTAACTACTCGACCACCATCTAATCAATCTTGGTTATAAGTGGTTGTCAAAGTAAATTCTAACTGATTTAATTATTATAATACTTTATGTGTGTTTTGCGTTTATTTATCGTCGCTACCGGTTGCCCATATGTGCGACGCCTCATGAAGAGATTAGTCATTTTAGATTTTGGAGGATAGTGCAATGATACAGACAGACCCATTACAGAGTCTCCTCTGGTTCTTTTACGTGCACGGTGTAAAGCACCGACACGAGACCTCGGTTTAACGTCCCATCTGAAAGACTGTTAATTTTATTAGGGTCAGACGGGGGATCGAACCTGCGATCCCTCCTGGATTACCAGTCCAGCGTTTTACCACTGGGCTACAGATCCGTCTGTATGGACAACCATACGTGTGGGTGTAAGTGCTGTGAAATGGTGTGACGCAATCATGGTATGACCAATGATGGATGACAGGACCTGCACTGCCTAATTTATTGTACAATATACTAGAGGACATAGAAAACGCACACCTACATTATATGATTAGTATTACATGAACACGAAATACGAAAGATTCCATCAAAGATATATCGCATCTTTATTACAAAACACCAACTGAACAACTGATAATATTCCACAATGTTTAAAACTATGTATTTATATAGTTATTGTTTTTCATGTAAAACACACTTATCCGAAATGTGCGTTTTCTATGTCCTCTAGTATATAACCAAGTATTGTCTTAGTAGTGTATGATTAAAACATAATATTTAAACCATAATGTTTAAAACATAATACTCTGACCCATAACACTCAGCCGCCCGATTAGCGCAGTGGTTAGCGCGCTCGCTTCTCACAAATGCAACCCGGGTTCGATCCTCGGACCGGGAGGTATGTGAGATGGTATGGTGGTCGCCAGATCGGACAGGTGGGTTTTCTCCGGGTACTCCGGTTTCCTTCCACACGAATGACCACATTTACGCTTTCGACCGTGCCAACGAGAGTGATTAATAAAGTTGTTAAAACTTGCTTCGTTTCATAGAAACGCCATCCCGACACATAACACACAGAGAAACCCCACTCCGACCCATAACACGCAGAGAAACCCCACTCCGACCCATAACACACAGAGAAACCCCACTCCGACCCATAACACACAGAGAAACTCCACTCCGACCCATAACACGCAGAGAAACTCCACTCCGACCCATAACACGCAGAGAAACCCCACTCCGACCCATAACACACAGAGAAACTCCACTCCGACACATAACACTCAGAGAAACGCCATCCCGACACATAACACTCAGAGAAACGCCATCCCGACACATAACACTCAGAGAAACGCCATCCCGACACATAACACGCAGAGAAACGCCACCCCGACCCATAACACGCAGAGAAACGCCACTCCGACCCATAACTCTCAGAGAAGCGCCACCCCGACCCATAACTCTCAGATAAACGCCACCCTGACCCATAACTCTCAGAGAAACGCCACCCCGACCCATAACTCTCAGAGAAACGCCACCCCGACCATAACTCTCAGAGAAACGCCACCCCGACCCATAACTCTCAGAGAAACGCCACTCCGACCCATAACTCTCAGAGAAACGCCACCCCGACCCATAACTCTCAGAGAAACGCCACCCCGACCCATAACTCTCAGAGAAACACCACCCTGACCCCCTCTAGTATTTGACATAAGAATAAATGCTGACTTTTACAATGGTATGTATGAATCACATCATGGCGTGTATTTATATGATCTTGAATTTGACAGCATAATAAATGTAGTACATTATTATCATTATTATATTGCTTTCTCATTTATATTCCTAAAACGATGGAAAAGGGATAACATGTATGATTTTGGTTTGAACAGTTCCCACCTGACCCTATATTCTGAACCCTATACCTTTTTTAAAATCTGTTTTTGCTTTATACAATATAAAACTGTATCATTTAAAAATGATAGAGTATGCATAGTTTAACCCGTATACATTATATAATTGCTATTGTCAGTATTATACATTCTAACACGACCCAGCTAATAACATACATACTTATAGAGTACAATCTACCTCGGGTTATTCTGCGATATACCTACCTTGAACTATGCTGCGCGCGCACCGTGTTTTGGCTATTCCATTTATACAATGAGTGTAAAGTTTTATGAATGAAAGTCACGTGATGTTTGTAAATATTATCGTGGGAATTCGCGGAAGTGAGCTATTTTTAGAATCAGATAATCTCGTGTCCGTCTTGTTTTTCTGTTAAGTAACGTTTCAGTTACTATTCTGTACAGTTTTATTTGACAAAATAAATAAAATTATTGATCAGTTACAACTTTTGTTCATTTATGAACTTGATTGATATTTTCCATAAAAAATAACGTCATCACCCCTTACGCGGGAGGACATTTCGAAGGCCAAATGCAGCGGAGTACAACAGCGTTTGAAGAAAATACTCCTTTGATTCTTAAACTTATTAGAAGTATGTCGTGTTAGAATCGAAATAATAAGTATCAACGTGGATGGTGTCGTGGTATATCGCAGAATAACCCGAGTTTGTATAACCGTGGTATATCGCAGAATAACCCGAGTTTGTATAACCGTGGTATATCGCAGAATAACCCGAGTTTGTATAACCGTGGTATATCGCAGAATAACCCGAGTTTGTATAACCGTGGTATATCGCAGAATAACCCGAGTTTGTATAACCGTGGTATATCGCAGAATAACCCGAGTTTGTATAACCGTGGTATATCGCAGAATAACCCGAGTTTGTATAACCGTGGTATATCGCAGAATAACCCGAGTTTGTATAACCGTGGTATATCGCAGAATAACCCGAGTTTGTATAACCGTGGTATATCGCAGAATAACCCGAGTTTGTATAACCGTGGTATATCGCAGAATAACCCTCGTTTGAAGTTCTTATGCGTAGAAATATATCACGAAGGCCTGTTTGAACTTCAAACGAGGGTTATTCTGCGATATATACCACGGTTGATACTTATTATTTCTTAATTATACGTAGAGAGATGATACAAGAAACAGAAATATAGTTTACCTAATAAAATGATCTCAACCCCCAATACAATATTACCCTGTAATCTTTCTATCAGGGCCTCAAACAGTTAGTTTTTCATCCAGGAAAGAACAGCTTGATAAGTGTGACTAGCTGCAAACTTGCACTCGGCAAGCATTTTCGGTTATAAAACTGGCTTACAAGTATGTCGTGTGAAAGTCCGCCTCCGTGGTCGAGTGGTTACTGTCGCTGACTTGTATACCACTGTAACCTATCATCACTGATGGTCACGGGTTCGAGCCCCGCTCAGGCCGTGTCTCATTTATATGAAAACGTTGGCAGTTTCTTACGGAGGTTGGTGCACGCAAGTACTGGTTAACCGCTGGAGCCTGCCCAGGAAAGGTGTTGTTATGTAAACTGCCCGCCGACGATATAGCCCAAAATGGTGCTGATGCAGGCATTAAACCCGAAATATAACATAAGATCGTGTGATATCTTTACACCAAATTGCGTCAGAGTATATTTAAAGAATTTTCACCAACATTCAGGTATTTCACTGATAAAATGGAAATGATTAAGTGGGTCGCAGGGTACATGTCATTAGGTGTCATTACACGAGGTGACAATCGACTTGCAGCTTTGGGTGCGTATGCCCTAATGAAGTAATATTTACACCCGATAATGAGGTATTCAGAAAGATAATTAAAAGATGTGCTTGTTCCATGAAAAATACATTGAACTTTGGCAGCCAATTATTGGTATTACCCCAATTGTTATCCACTTGGATAACGTCGTGGAAGACGTGATAGCGCAGTGGTAGAGTGTTCGCTTCATGTGCGAAAGGCCCGGAGTTCGCGCCCCGGTGGAGCCGTTACGAGTGGCACACTCTTCTCTCCCTCGTGGCGATGGATTCTATCAGGAATGAAGTATCGAGACTATTATTGATATAAGTTCTACGAACTTGTTTCGCTATCGAGTTAAAATAAATGTGTATCAACTAATTGTTATCCGGCGCAATTCTAATAACGCACTTGGGGACACACATTCACTATATATAGCAAGGACCTACGTGCTCGAGGTGTTAAGGTCGTTGACTTCAAATCACTTTCCTCTCACCGTTGGAGTATCGAATCAAATTGTTTCATGTCATGAAGCTATCCAGCTGGCTTGTGAACAGTCGGTGGTTCTACCTGGTACCCATGAAATACTGAACGGAAGGGAGCCCGGTGTCGTCCTCCAGTAATAACTTGAATAGCTTGAATGTTGCCATATGGACTAACTAAGCGTACCAGGACCAACTACATGAACCATGATACTGTTCTAGCATGTCTATTTATAGAGCATGTATATTTATAGAATAGACATAAATGTGTTCTTACTGAACATTCGTTTGAAACAGACAGATATGTAGGCCAGTGGTTAACACGTTGGACTGGTAATCCAGGGATTGCATGTTCGATCTGATGTTCTCAGAGAAAGCCTCATTATATGAATATGACTTTCGGGACAATAATAACTGTTTATTTCCTCCAATTATAGGAGAGCACAATAGTAAACATTTACATATGCGAATATACAAATTACGCAAGAGCGCACACATTTACAGAATATACAATGCGATATATATATATACAACATATACATACACACGTGCATAAACGTATACATACAAGGAACGTTAATTATACATGATGTTGAGGACTGAATCTATATCACGAGTCTGCAGACTGATCCAGTTAGACAACATATAATTATTATGACATTAAAATGTATTCGCACAGTACCACGGAGTTACATTTATATCAATTTGGTATAAAGGAGATCCAAGTACGGTGTGGATATTGGGTTTATGCAGGCATCATGGTATATGTGCCGCGAGATAACTTGATCATCATCAGAGATGACCCTTGCCGAAACGAAATACAAAGGAACATAAATAGTGTCGATCGTTGAGGCCATATGATACAGTACCATGAGTCTACCATGTATACAGAGTGTGCAACTTTGTATCATTCTATGTAGCACTGATAACGCTATAACATTTCTAAACATGACCACTAAACATCTTATAGAGTATATCAATAGCAATACATAGCATGATACCATAATCATCCTCAGTTTTATAATGACACAACCCTAATAGAAGATGTAACACTTGATTGCATGGACTGCTTTTTACAAACTGACAGAAGATGTGTATTTGTATTTATGTAAATAATGTATCCATTTGTTTTATTAATTCAGTTTCAAAGTTTATTCGGCAAATCAGCAATATATGACCATGCGTTTGGCCATTAACAAATAATAATTGTATTTATTTATATTTCGGGTTTTACGCCTGCATCAGCACCATTTCGGGCTATATCGCCGGCGGGCAGTTTACCTAACAACACCTTTCCTGGGCAGGCTCCAGCGGCTAACCAGTACTTGGGTGCACCAACCTCCATAAGAAACTGCCAACTTTTTCATATAAATGAGACACGCCTGAGCGGGGCTCGAACACGTGACCATCAGTGATGATAGGTTACAGTGGTATACAAGTCAGTGACCTTAACCACTCGACCACGTAGGCTGACCAAGTAATAATTGTAATATGGCAGAGATAAATATAATCATATAAACATGCATTTAACTTGGAATTTAATACAGACAAAATAACAAACAATTACACAAATTAGTATAATTTCCGGAACAGTTAGCATGGTAAGGGTATGTTCACGTATTGCAATTGCTTCTTTGATATATTTGGCAAGATTATGTAATCTTCTTTGATTGGTTGTTGACATTATAATTATACAAAACATTTCCAAATGTAGGCCATGCAGAATTTAATGAATATGTTCTTCTCAAATGAATATATAGAGGACAACACAATAAGAAATGGTATTCATCCTCAATTGAGTTCATACTACAAAGTTTACCAATGTGTTGGTTTCTATCGATGTCTGCGTATCGGCCATATTCTATTTCCAGATAATGTTATGTTATATTTCGGGTTTTACGCCTGCATCAGCACCATTTTTGGCTATATCGCCGGCGGGCAGTTTACCTAACAACACCTTTCCTGGGCAGGCTCCAGCGGTTAACCAGTACTTGGGTACACCAACCTCCGTAAGAAACTGCCAACTTGTTCATATAAATGAGACACGACCTGAGCGAGGCTCGAACCCGTGACCATCAGTGATGATAGGTTACAGTGGTATACAAGTCAGCGACCTTAAAGGCCTGCAGTTTGACCCCGTCCAATTGTAAAGATTTATACTTTACTACCTGTTCCATGTGATTAGTGGCTTGTATCAACAATGTAGCAGTACATTCAGTATAATTTGGCGTATGTAGGTATTTTCTAACGGTTAATATGCACGATCACTCTGTGAGCTGAGAATTAGTCAAAATGAGGCCCTGACAATTTAAGTAAACGTATATTATTGATTGTAAAGAAAATTGATAGTTATGAGTATTCAAACTACATAATCCAGATCAGCCCAGGGACATAGATTACATGTTATGTAGGTGCCTCATCAGCCGTAGCGTAATCACTGAGACTGATAATTTGTATGCATGTATATAATATGTATGTATTTATATGAATAAACTATATGTGTTCGTTATATGGTAACCTTCATACTTCATTTAATTATATATCTACAGTATTATTCGCAAGTTTTCTGTTATATTTTAAATATTTCTCTGTGTCAGTGTGTGTTTACCGATATTGATGCTACATAATAATCACAGTGAATGCTATGAGTACATGTATAATATTATAATTATAATCTCTTGAACATACGAGTATTACACATATTCTGCCGATTTCTACAAGATGCCATTGAGTAAAATAACAATGTATGTAACTGATGAGCAGAGAAAAGAATTGCTGACTTTCTTGCAAAATAAGAACTGGGACGTAGAGATGGAAATAGAAGAAACAGCCACCGCCATGCCCGTTGCAGAGGCTGCTTACGTACCTCCCCCTATGCCTCAGCATGCTGAAGGTGTTGCTGAGTGTCCACTGTGCTTGTGTTCCCCTTGCATAATAAATGAACAGAACAAACAACTTTGGTGGCCTGCTAATAATCGTCCACCGCATAATCTAAATTCACATGAGAGAAAGCTTCTATACAGGAGGTTTTGGGCAATGCTATATAATTGTGGCGCATGGAAAGATGTCAGATATATAGAGAGAAAAGTAGCGGCTAGAAGAGGAGACTGTACTTGGCATAAGAGGGAACTGATGCCTGAATGTGTGGTACAGCAATGCAGGAACTGGCTGCCTAACCCGCGCAACCAGCCTTATTTGGGCCATAAGTGGAGTTGAATTGTTTATACCAGTTGTAAGTACTATAAAAATACAGAACTTCAATTTCAGCAATTTATAACCTCTGATATGTACGTGGGTCATAATAGATATAAGTGGTGCTCATGTATTAGATGTATACCATGCAGGGCCTCGCATGTGGCAAATACGATGTGCGTCGACCGTCAGATTTGTACCGCTATTCCTCGTGTGTTTAGTGCGTCGACCGTCAGATTTGTACCGCTATTCCTCGTGTGTTTAAGGTCAAATATAGGTCAACCTGCAGGCCTTTAACCACTCGACCACGGAGGCGGAGTATTTCCAGATAATGTGTAAAGAGCCTAAATCGGGTTGGTTCCCTCCTTAAAGAATCATTTACAAAAGTATTAATGTATGCTTCACATTTAAATGGCAATTTAAATTTGCTGAAGCAACCAACATAGTTTAAACATTGAATTAACAGATTTATGCCAATCCTGTATGAATTGGTCTCGGACACGACGGTTAAAACTAGGCAAATAGTTCATATTTTCATTAAAATTATATCTAATGTTAGTAAAACCAAGATTATCAATGATAGATAATATTCTATTAGACTAACACTTACCATGTACGGAGCTGCATTGCTCTAAATAAACATTGTTAATATAAGAGAATTATGATTTTTCATAAGTCTAATCCAAATTTGTAATGATCTTTCCTTTGCAATAATAGACAGGGAAAATCTACCAAGCTCACCTAATATAGCATTGGCATTACGGAGTGCAAAAATCCGCTTACAGAATTTAATGTGTAATTTATCAATTTTCGTAAAGTTATAGGCACCCCAAACTTCAGCACCATACAATAAAATGGGGCAATCATAGTGTCGAACATAGGTAACTTAGTTTTGATGTCAAAATTCACGTTATCAAAAAGAGAAAAAAAGACTATGGTACGCTCTTAGAGCTTGTTCGGCTAACACTTTTACAGCACTTGACATCTTGCAAGTGTGTGAAAAGTGTATACCCAAATAAATGAAATTGTCAACAAATTCTACTATTTCCTTATTCATACATATATCCACATTCTAATCTGCTTCCTTTTTTCAAAAACACATAGAAACATTACTTGTCAAGCCCCATCTTAATGAATACATATATATCTTATATATTTGAGCTTGGAGACTCTTTGGATCAGTCGTAAACAAAACAATAGCATCAGCAAATAGAATCAGAAATCTTGACAACATGTCTAGATCAGTTTCTGTTAACGTGTTCATGTTAATAACATTTACAAACAACACAAATAATAAGGGAGAAAGAGGTTCATCCTGTTTTAATCCGAGGGTGACATTAAAAACATCTGATATATCTAGGTTACTAGATGATAGCATTTATTATACACACCATTTAACGTTATAATATAATAGATTTCAACATAACAATCAGTTTGCAGATGAGTACCATTTTATCATTGAGTGTAATATGTATGCTAATATTAGAAACTTGTATATATCTAGAAAATACTGGATCAGACCGAATATGTTAACATTTTCTGAACTCATGAACTCAGTAAATAAGCAGGAAATACGAAATTTAGGTCTGTATATTTATAAGGCATTCATAATTAGAAATACAGTCATGTGTAGAAGTTAGTTGAATTACAATTATGCTTTTGCTTTGAGTACAAATGATGCTATGTATTATACATATTTAAAACGTTATATAGGTGTATACTATATATGATAATGTTGTACAGGTATACTTGTGATGCTATATACTATTGAAAAATGTATTTAATAATTTGTTATATAGCCGAGGTATGTAATACATATAATAATGCTGTATATGTATACTTGTTATCCACTGGCCGAATCTTGTTATCTTCGCTTTCGAACAAGATAGACTGATGGTGGAACAGCGTTGTAGCGTTGCATAGTATTCAGAATGTGCATATGGAGTGCAACATTTTGATCCTGAGATGGCATTTATCATTACGATTAAGATACAAATGGAGAATTATTTTCGCTATGATTTGGAGAAAATAGCAATTAAGAACAGTTATAAATGCGTATGTTTTCTATATGTTTGTGCTAGCTTACATACTATTTATGTTGTATTAGGTGTGTTCTCATGTGATTGGAAAGTTGAATGGAATTTAATTAATTAATCTATGTATATGTCATGTAATATTAATCTACAAAGCCGCTCTGAATTAAATAAATGGATGCGTTCTGATTTACAAATAAGACCACATGTTAAATTTATTTTATTTAACATTTAGCAATGAATATGGTTACGAAGGGTTTACTAATCGGCCATGTTATACAACTTTGCAACAACTTCAAGTTTGTATGTTTGGTTTTGTGTTTTGTTGTGTCTTTTGACCTTCTCCTTGTTAGAAATAAAGAACTATTTTGCTTTAATTATAAGACACATATCAGATAAATATTACATGTATTTACACATAGATATAAATATAAATGGCTGTGGGAGCTCATTTGTATAAAATGTATGCTTTATGTTTGCACTGTTCGCTAACTGTATATAATATGTATGTATGTCCTCATGGGCTTGACAGCCTATTGGAATTTAATAAAATAAACTAAACTAAACATGTTAATAACATTTACAAACAACACAAATAATAAGGGAGAAAGAGGTTCATCCTGTTTTAATCCGAGGGTGACATTAAAAACATCTGATATATCTAGGTTACTAGATGATAGCATTTATTATACACACCATTTAACGTTATAATATAATAGATTTCAACATAACAATCAGTTTGCAGCTGAGACCAGATTTAATCAATTTTATCCATAATGCCTATCTAATTACAGTATCAAAAGCGCGTTCATAATCAGTGAAAATGTTTACACCATCGTTTTTTTAATTTGGGATGAGATGTTTTGTATTACGGAATGTAGAATAAACACGGCATCACAAGTGGAGCGAGTATCTCTAAAACCAAACTGAGCATCATTGAAAACCTTTTCAGTTTCACATCATTTAATATTAATTCTGTTTCTTAGTGTTAGCGAATTAATTGTGTATCTCTTATCCATTTAGAGAACAGCTGCTAATTAGTTCAAGCGCGATCTGATCGAGGATGATTTTTTTAAACATTTCTTAATTGCGCATTAGTGCTTTATTTCCATTTCAAAGTTTCTGGTTTTAATAAGTATTTAATTTTCAATTAGCGACTGTTCCTCGGTTTTAATATGTAAATATAATAATATGTCAGTAGAATGTGATAGTTTAATTATCTATGATTAGATTGAGAGCAGTGGTGAAGGCCCTATACCCCAACCGGGGTGAAGAGGATTGATGATGATGATGATGATGATGATGATGATGATTAGATCAGTCTCTTATACATCTATTATAATGAATGTTCCCACGGTAATGTGTTGTCTATATTTTATGTAGTGTACAACGATGAGACTGAAATAAAGAATACATTTGTGATTTACCTCAGATATTGTAAACATAATTACTATAGCTATAATTCAGGTGTATGGTTCCCGATCTATAGTATGGAATCCAATCAAATGGTAAGCTTTATGCCAATACTTATGTGATTTACGAGAAATGGAATAGCGTCGTTAAAACGGCATTATCGCGACTGACATATCTTAATTTGACATTGTGTAAAAAGAGATTAATCTATTTATTTACAACGATTGCTAAGCAAGTTTTAGCAGCTTATATTAATCACTCTCGATGGCGCGGATGAATGCGTAAATGTCGTCATTCATGTGGGAGGAAAATAATAATAACATTAATAAAATAATTATAAAGACTTTATTTAACCAGAAAACTCATTTGAACAATTAAGTCAATCTTCCAATGAGGCCCTCAAATCACTTGCACCTCTAGGACGTAGGCTCGAATCCGACTGGGTCCATGCCCATGCCTGAAATACTGTTAGAAGGGTCATCCGGGGTCTTCCTCCACCAATAGTAGAGAGTCCGGGATCTTCCTCCACCAATAGCTATAGAGAGTCGCACTATGACGTAATATGTTGATGCCACATTAAGCATCAAAAACAAACGAAAACAAATTAAGATACTTAGAAAAGACAATGTAGGATTTTTGCCAAAACAACCTTGAGATGTTGCTGGATGTTGGTAATGTGTCCAATCTGTGTTACTTATTGGTCTTTGTGTAGATTAATTTGTTGGGTGAAGTGCAATCTGTCAAAATTTGAGCAATAAATATATGCAAATTTAAGAAGAAAAAATGGTGCAGCGAAATTCCAAATTGCATTTAAATGTTACGCATAAATAATTTGTATTTCTTTGAGGTTGCTGATGCACGAGCTATTGATTCCAATGGCATTAATTTTATTCTTTATTTAGATCCTCTGTGGAGATATCTAAAAACTCATTTGTAATTGAATTTCTGAATTCCAATTATTTATTGAGATGGAATTCTAGAATATTCTTCTTTACAAAACAGGAATAAATGGCATGATGGGAGAAGATTTGTAACAAGTTAGTGGCCCTTCAAAGGTGTGCCTCATTTTATTTACGCAAAATCATACAAGTTAGCTTAAAGCGACACTATATCAGTGAACACGCAACCTTCTGCAGAAGGTATTTTCCTATTATATGGTATAATTTCCACCAACTATTTGCCTCAAAAACCGAGTATTTCAACTAATACACAATCTTCGTATACGCGGTTTGTTGACATAACCGAATAATATAACTAGAGTCGACATCCATGCGTAATACAACTCGTGTATCCTGAATAACCCGATTTATCGTACATATTTACCGTTATCTCTCACATTTGTGCATATGCATATTTATTTGTAGGCTAATCTTAGTTAAATTATCCTTAAACGACATTATCTCGCGTTTAGTATTGACTCCGATGTCAAACAAACGTTAATTCAGGAGCATGGATGACCGTTATATGAAATCCTACTTTCAATTTTTGAAAGTTTGTAGACCACAAAAACACTGTTTATTGATTCAATGTTAATGTTCGAATGTATTCAGAAGAATTTGTAGCAGCAATACATTTATACGTGAACAAATACATTTTATTTCCTTTTTGCGATATATTGTCGCTTTAAAGTCATGGTGCTTTTTCAGAAAGACGAAATTGCGCTGTATTCGAGTGTCCCATTTTTTGTATCTTGCAATGTTAATAAGACACGATAAAAGATCTACGCAATGTTCTGTTCTTACTGGAACCATTATTTTGAGGAGGATTTTGATTATTTTTATTTTTATAAATTCATCAATAGCCTATACGAATGTGGGTGAAGTTAGCAGTGAGCAGTGAGCAGTGTACTGCTGTACTGCTGGCAGTGAGCAGTGTACTGCTGTACTGCTAGCAGTGAGTAGTGTAATCCAGCAGTGAGTTATGTATTCTAGTAGTGAATGCTGTGTATATGCCAAATTTCGAAAATAAATAAATAAAAATAATAAAAAATGTTTTTTTATATTTTTTACTGCCAGTGTACTGCTGTACATGCTAGCAGTGAGTAGTGTAATCCAGCAGTGAGTGGCGTATTCTAGTAGTGTATGATGTGCAAATGTAAATTTTTGAATAAAATAATAAAAATAATAAAAATATTTTTTATATCTTTTTCTGCTTTTCTGGCAGTGAGCAGTGGGGAATATACGTGTATTCCAGCAGTGGGTAGTGTATTCCAGCAGTGAGTTATGTATTCTAGTAGTGAATGATGTGTATATGCCAAATTTCGAAGAAAAAAAACGAAATAAAAAACAAAAACATTTTTTATTATTTTTTTTCGAAAATTTGCATTTGCACATCATACACTACTAGAATACGCCACTCACTGCTGGATTACACTACCCACTGCTGGAATACACTACTCGTACATTCCCCACTGCTCACTGCCAGCAGTACAGCACTACATAACTGGAATGAGCCGCTCATCGCTAAATCACAACGCTCATCGCTGAAGTAAAGTATATGTGCCTGTTTCCGGTTACCCAACCTACCCGCAAACAATTTTCGAAAAACAAATCGAAATTCTTTTTATTTCCCCCCCCCCCCCCCGAAATTTGGCATTTGTACATCATTCACTACTAGAATTCACCACTCACTGCTGGATTACACTACACTACTCACTATCCCCAGTGCTCGAAAAAGATAAAAAAAATTATTATTTTGTTTTTCGAAAATTTGCATTTACACTTCATTCACTACTACAATACACACTCACTGCTGGTTACACTTCCCCCTGTTGGAATACACTGCTCGTACAGTCGTACATCCCCCCCCCAGTGCTCACTGCCAGAAAAGTAAGTATGGAAAATAATAAAAAAATGTTTTATTATTTTCCCAGACATTTGGCATTTGCACATCATACACTACTAGAATACGCCACTCACTGCTGGATTACACTACCCACTGCTGGAAACACTACTCGTACATTCCACACTGCTCACTGCCAGAAAAGCAGCAAGTACGGAACAAGATAAAAATATTATTATTATTTATTTCGAAAATTTGCATTTACACTTCATTCACTACAGTAAAAAACAAACTTTTTTATTTTTATTTTTATTTATTTATTTTCGAAATTTAGCATATACACATCATTCACAACTAGAATACATAACTCACTGCTGGATTACACTACTCACTGCTAGCAGTACAGCAGTACACTAACTTCACCCACATCCTATACGATAACAAAATTAAGCAATTTAGGTTAACAGAATTTTGGTTAACAGAATTGGTTAACAGGTTGGTTAACAGGTTGGTTAACAGAATTTTTCCCAGCAAAGAAACAAGATTTAAATGGAAAATGGAAACTAGCCCTAACTGTTCAATATGTAATGTAATAGAAACATATCAACACGTGTTTGTAGATTGTCCGGTGATAACAGAAGTATGGGATGTTATATCTAAATGTTTTAATGATATTGGCATTGGTTATGTTATATGCTATGTTATATTTCGGGTTTTACGCCTGCATCAGCACCATTTCGGGCTATATCGCCGGCGGGCAGTTTACCTAACAATACCTTTCCTGGGCAGGCTCCAGCGGTTAACCAGTACTTGGGTGCACCAACCTCCGTAAGAAACTGCCAACTTTCTCATATAAATGAGACACGGCCTGAGCGGGGCTCGAACCCGTGACCATCAGTGATGATAGGTTACAGTGGTATACAAGTCAGCGACCTTAACCACTCGACCACGGAGGCGGACTATTGGCATTGGTAAAAATATAAAGTCAATGAGAACAATGGTTATTGGGTACAAAATAGTATATCCAGATTAGCATTACATAAACACTATACTGGCACTATTTGGTGTCTGTATTTACAAGTCATTTTATAAGTGAAAGCAGAAGCAAACCCTTCAATGTTATTAAAGTATTCAAGACGGAGTTTGCAATTTATGTAAAATATCTAGAAAACAAAGGTGAATCCATTAATTTAATAAACAAATTTAAACTATCTCTTCAATGAATATATATATGTTAAAGATGGTGTACATATGTTTATCTATGCTTTGTACTGCACGTATATGTAAAATTCTGACTTCGCTTTTTGTAATTAGTTGTACTTGCAAATAAGGGCTTCAGTCTTTGTATTATGTTAAAAATTGTTGTACATTTGTAATGTTGTGTGACATAATAATTTGTTACGCATGTATATATAGAAAATAAACGGGTTATCTTTTGGTTTAACTAGGCGGACGGAACTGGATACAAAAATGTCAACGTACGAGTCCTGCACCATTGGCAAGCCACTCGGGAAAACTCGGAAATGATCGGTGATACTAATTTGCATACGGCGTAGCTATTGTAAGAACTTATTTAAATTATACATGCGTGACTAGAATGAGAGTGGCTGCGGACAAAGCCGGGCGACTTTTGGCCAGATTCGAGATAATATTACAATTTAAAGCAGAATTACATCGTAATAAAGGATGTTTTGTGTAAAATATAAATACTAATGGGTGTGTGTTTTCAAAAATCGAAATATTCGCTCAGAAACGATAAAATTCCAATAAATTTAAACCGTCGTATACGCGAATTGTTTACAAACATCGAAACGTAAACACGCACTATTTATCAACAAACCAAAATGTACACACGCACAACGCGCATGCGTGAAATAGCGGGTGTAGAAAAGCACGTTGAACATGACAGAAGTTTATGTATGTCCCATTAATGTCAAACCCCTTGCGAGAACCTATACAACAGTGGTTATGAATCGACATATCAAGTAATTCAATTAAAACAGACAACGTGGGGCAAATGGGGGAGGATTTAGAAAGACAAAGACATTGAAATTCACCAATTCCGTCGCGTATTATCTACTAAACTGCTAAACGCAAGGTTTGTTGCTATGTTTTATTTTGTAAGAATTATTTTAGTTTTGAGCACTAACGATGTATCTTATAACTACTAGTAGTTGCTTAGTCATTGTAGCGCTTAAAATCAACACACTATGGTATATGCCAGTGGACAAACTGGACATACCTTTTGTCAAACAATCGTTATAATTTATAGGGCCCCCACCGGGCATAAAACCAAGACATATTTGAGAAAGAAGACAGTTACTTTATCGCATATATATGTTCGTAAATACCAAATTGGTTGTGCTTAGAATACATTTGATATTCAAAGTAACAATGAATGTATTTGTTTTTACAGTTAATACGCTATTAATTCTAAATGTAATATATACATGCAGGAGACAAGTGGAAAATGGTGTTTAGCAATATCAAAGAATGTGCCATAACAAAGATTGATACATAATTATTACGAATCATTGCATACATTTCTATTACTGATTCTCATGCATTAAAGGCTATTCGGAAAAATAGCCCCCCCCCCCTGGACGTTCTTTTGTCGGGGGTGGCGTCAAAACCAGTTTGCATTTTGGGTGGGTTTTTTTCTGGCAACACATCTACATGTTACTCCACTTATCATACACCTTTCTAAAATGGCGAGGGTGGGGGGCAGGGTTGACAACCTGCTTCAACAGGGGGGGGGTCTTTGTTTAGGGACAGCTGCAAATTACATATTTGTACCTTAACAGATGGTCTGCTAGGCATCTGTTGTTCGTTTTGCCAGGAATCTAATTAACACCCATTTCATTTTGTGAGTTTGCATACCCACATGTATGCAATACCCTTTACATGTAATTTGAAAGGTTTTAATAATATACCATAATGGTGTGAGTTTGCGCCCCACCAGAACCATAGTGATGATGTATGTAGTGAAGCCGTTTAAATCAACACGGCCTCTTCCTCGTGACAATGTGTTCCATTAAGGGGATGAGGCAGCGAGATCAATTAAACTAATGATGAAATAACTTGTTTCGCAATCAAGCAATTTGAATAAACTAGATAAGATATTCACCCAGCTAAAATTAAGAATTGTTATGGGTATGTGTCATTCTTGTTGCAGAATTAGATCAGAACTGTGTATTATTGAAGACATGTCAGGCATCAGGGTACTGTCGAGTGTCCACAAGATGAACGAGGACGGAAACACCACAATATTGAATAACAGAGAGATCATTCATAAGGTAACTTCATTAATACATTGAATCTACACTAAAGCAGCTGTGTCGCATATTAATTATTTTATTTTAATAGACCAGATTCTCACACATTATTTAATTTATTATTATTATATAAACAGGTATAAATTTGTAATGCCTGAATGACCATGTAATAGTTTATTCTATCGACTATATATCGATACTTTGGACACTATATAACTCTCCTCAAAGGGTCGTGAATATGCCACCACCTAAAGAAATGTTCAAATTACTTGGAGAATGTAATTTGTTTTTTCCATCAATCAATAATTGCTGGTGTATGATTTGTGTGAATTCGGTCAAATGTCTGTGTGATCAGCGACGAGTCCACTCCAATTGATTTCTATAGTAGGAAACCTCGTATGAACTGTCAAATAAACAATACCATGCGTTTGACCTTTCAATGTCGAATCGGGGTCATGCTAATCTGTTGTCAAATACCAGCAATCCAAGTGCTATTCCCTAGTTTTATAGATCTAGATTGTATGGTCATTCTGAAATTTGTATATTACCGACAGCATAACAGCTTATGTATACAGGTGTCCTCGGAGCAGTATTGTATGCACCTGGTAAAACCACCAACCTGATATAATTGGACACCACCAGTGGAACTGAACCTATAGAGTTGAGAAGCAGGTGACTGACTACCTTAGATACTCATCCACGGAGATATAGTGGCTGTTGCAGACAGATAGTGGATGCAGCATTCTGTCAATAGCTTCATATAAACTTGCGAGTTAAAATGGGATCATTGTGTAAAACTAGGCCAGCTTACAATACTGAATTGTGTGATAACTCATTTACACAACATTTGCTTCGTATAAAGCCAGATCAGTAGTTTGACGATAATTTTAACCATTGTCTGGTTTGTCAGGGTAAACTGGTTCTAGTTTGGTTTAGTACCAGTATTATTGATATTGTATTTTATTTACAGGCTATGAAGAATATAGCAACAACTGGACACATTATGCTGTGAAAGAACCGAAGTAGTATGGATATATATGCGATAATGCCAATCATATCCAGACACTATGCAGTGAAGAAAAACGGACAGAACAAACTGTGCCGACTCAACATGATTCGAGGATTACTGACTGTAACTTATCTCCCCCTCAAACTAAAACTTTATTTGAAACAAAGAAATGAAAGAGAACAATTGTCATTTAATGCATTTTTATTCCAGATGATTAAACAGCAATTCATTTCATTAAGATCCATAATATCAAATTTATTTGGTTATTAGTTTGTTCCATTGCGTCCCAACATTTCCATGTATATTCCATTGCGTCCCAACATTTCCATGTAGTACCGAAGACACTGTCAGAACCTGTCCGTCTAGGACCAACCGTTCAATCTGAAACAAGAGTAAATTATCATAAAAGTCTGAATGTATTAGTGACATTTGAGGTTAGTAATATCTAGGATGCAAGTTAATTTAAACAAGAGCACCATGAACTTTTGAAGGCCTCAGTGTGCTCACCAGAGTTCAAAGGGTTATACAAACACAGTATCTGGAACGTTTGCATATTCTCCGTGGCCTAGTGGTTAAGGCGTCCGTCCACATATGTAGCGGGAGGTCGAAAATTCGAACCTCGCCAGAAATGGCTGGCCCTTTCAATAGGGGTGACATTAAAATAAACAATACTTTACACTATTTTTATTCTATTTAAAGCTAGTTTAACAGGTCGCCCAATGAATGGTTATAGTTGCAACACTGCTAGTACACATATCCACTAGCCACATTATCTGAGAATTATGGTTTCTGATATTAAAGATGATTTTTAAAATGTTGAAGTTTCGTCAATTAACATTATGACATAAGGGAGGGGGGATGAGGTATATCACTGATGTCCAATGGAATCGCTCACCTGTGACAACTGTATGAGGTTAAGTTTAAACTTTATTTATTTAACAATGACTGGGAAATAAGCTGTAACATCTTATATTAATCACTCTTGTTGGAGTGGATGACATAGTATTTGTGGTAATTCGTGTCGGAGGAAACCGGAGTACCCGGAGAAAACCCACTTGTCTGATCTGTTGACCACCGTACCATCTCACATACTTCCAAGTGTGAGGATGATCGAACTCGGGTTGCATTTGTGAGAAGCGAGCGCATTAACCACTGCGCCAATCGGACAGCCAACTATATACGTGAGGTTACTTATAAACAAATGAATAATAATTTGTGATCAGAATCAACTTCAATTATGTAGCGGTCCAGTGGTTAACACGCAGGTTAAACTCACCACTATACCATACTAAAATGATTCACATCATAGTCTTTCGGATAACACTCTAAACCGTGTACGTAAACGAGGCAGAGGACACTGGAATGCGTCTCTGTATGTATCATTGCACAATCCACTAAAATCACTAATCTCTTCAAGAGGTGTAGCTCATATGGGCAACCGGTAGCGATGTTAAATATCCATAAAACACACACACAATCAACTTCCATTTGTAACACTTCAAGTGATGCAAATATCATCCAATCATTTATGACTTGCATTGGCACAGTCATATTTGACTGATAATCTATATATGACTGGAATATATTCTTACCTTGCGCATTGAAATGCAGTTGCTGGGCAGACATCCACACTATTTGTTCAAGTCTGCCCCCATCTCATTGCAATGTCCACACCTGCACCAATAGTGTGTACTAACAGCTGGTTATAGAGGACCTGGTTATGGTGGTGGAGATTGAGTACCAGATTCTGCAACTTCTCAACACCCATGTGCTCAATGACAATCTGTAAATGTAATGAATTTTCTATGAGGTACATATATAAACAGACGGAATCCCATTAAGAAAAAAATACAGTATCTTATTAAAATAAATACATCCTTCGCTTTTTTCCAATGTGACTTCATTGTGATGGTGCGTCACTCACTGTATGTGTGACGTGACCCTGTGTGACATCCATGATTCAGTGATGAACACTTTTTATACCATTGATACGCATCCGAATGAGCAAATGTACCTCTAAAAGGACTACATCTTGCGCACAATACTGTATTATAAGAGCCATGTATGTCTGCAAATCAAACATCATCAAAGATATTGCACAAACAACAAAAAGCTATGTTGCTACTGATGTTTTGATGGTTTAGATTTCAAGATATGTTAGTTATAAGACATAAAGCTGGAATGTGTATTTAATTGTGTGACACCTATGGTAGAGCGCCATATTTAGAATAGAATGCCTGAAGGGTACCAGGTTCGATACTCGGTCACGGAACAAATGTAGTGTCATTGAGCAAGGCTCCCTCATACACAGTGCTTAGTACTGGTTAATCGCTTATGTTGATCAAGCTTGCCCAGAAAAACATGTCTAGGTCCTGCAAGGTTTTTCTTCGAAATAAATGGAACATTCATAATTACCTCTTCCTATACTTCTACTCCTAGAACTTCCTCTCTGCCACCCCTACCACAACCCCTCTGCACGTTTACCTCCCCGCCAGGCTCTTCTCCGTCTTTTCACTATAATGGCTGTGAAAAGTAAATAATACATGTAAGTGCGACATTTTCCAAAACAAACCAATTTGTATGTATGTTCCATTAATGTCAAACCCCTTGTGGGCCTATTATGTTGTCCTGGACAGGCTTAGCCGACTTAAGCGGTTAAACAGTACTAAGCCATGTGTGTAAGGTGCCTTGCTCAATGACACTTGGGACCGTTCAATTTCAAATGCGATGCTGTCACACGGACGAAAGGTCCGGAGTTCGAGTCCCGCTGGAGCTGTTACATTGTGCCCTTAGGCAAGGCATTTAAATTCCACGTTGCCTCTTCTCTCTCCCTCGTGGCGATGGATTACATCAGGAATGAGGTCTCGAGAGTGATTAATATAAGTTTAAGAACTTGTTTCGCAATTGAGCTAAAATAAAAAACAGGATATGTATGCAAACCCTCCGCCCCCCCCCCCACGAAGCTATTAATTAATAAAGATAAGATTATCCACATACTTGGTGCTCACATTCTGCAAAACAATCGCGAGAAACGATATATTTTCTTTATAATGATTTATGAAAATTATGTTAACAATATACCATATGCGCCCCAATGACAATTTCTGAAGTGGTTTCACATTAATTTAATACTTATTCGGCATATGAAACATTTTGCACGGTTTCCAATTAAAACCCAATCACATTTACATCATTTGAGATACATTGTAATAATAACTGAGGCCGTTTCAACTTACTGTAATCGTTCATACTTCAATCTGACGGCAAAACTCGACATTTTTTTTATCATCCCGAATGTACATCCGGTTCCGATTGTAAACAAATGCGTGTGACCTGATCGACTCGGAAAGTCCTACTTTCGGTTTCGAGTTTGTTTTATTGCAAAAAAACAATGTTTACTAATTGAACATAATTATACAAATTATAATATAAAAATGTGTTGCAGCATTGCTACCCATACGTAAAATTTGAATTTTTCAAATATATTTTATGTCATACGATGTAATGCTGCTGCTTTAATCTAAAAACGACTAGGATAGATAGTCAACACTGATTTTATTCTTTTCGAGTACATTTTTAAATGTTTTTGATTTCATTCGTTTACCGAGCCTCTTGGGTTTGATAATGAGTACAATTACATGTTAAACACCTTCGTAGAACTTGTGACAGATTTTGAACACAGATGCATTTGATATGGCGTACACAAGTAGGATACCCGTCATGGAAGTCGTTTGATAGCGCAGTGGATGCGCGTTCGCTTCAGGTGCGAACGATCCAGAGTTCGATCCCCGCTGGAGCCCTTACGAGTATTCCCATAGGCAAAACATTTAATTTCCACATTCCTTCTCTCTCCTTCGTGGCGATGGATTCCACCAGGAATGAGGTATCGAGAGTGATTAATATAAGTTGAAATAACTTGTTTCGCAATCGAGCTCAAATCATTTTTTATAAATTTGATGCGACTGTTTATGGTAAAATGGGGTTATCTCAGAGTATGTGGTAAAATAATGTATCATGATATTTGATTGGAAAACGTGCTATACAAAGACAAACTTAGGAGCACACTTAATAGTAGTATGTGTGTAGTTTGGGTTCCACTTCTGCCAAAATGTTTGATCAGAAACTGAATAAGGCCCAATTAATAGTCTCGGTGCTAAAATATATTTATTTGACTGACCAGGCAAAATATATCGACGACTGTTCCCAGGCTAGTATGCGTGGTGCATCACATGTTATTCAGAACTTCGGGGAAAATGGGTCACAAAATGACTCTTGAATGGTCTTTTTTAATTTAATTTCAATATGTTATTGCAACTTTATTCATAATGACGAATACAATTTACAAATCTCAATAACATTACTGTCACATTTATAGCATACATAAAACCTGTTAATATATATATACATGACATTTTCAAAGTGCAAAATGATTGAAATGAATGCTACAAGTTTTGAAAACATTAGCAACAGCCCTTTTCAAAAGGTCAAATTTGCTATCAATGTGTTCCGATGTATGTACTACTAATATAAGTAAGTCTTTCAATAAAATTATTGTTTGGATTGAAAGAGAAAATGAACGGATACGCTTAGAAGAATACTAAAAATGAACAAGAAGAATTGAAAAAAAGAAAGTTTAATAGCTGCCCTAATAAGCTGATTGACTGCCTCTCCCCGAAACCCCAAACCTCAGAACAATATCCGCCAAGTTAAAAAGACACAGATATATATGCTGAAATGCCCAGCGATTATCGCCGTACTAAAGGAGCTATTTCAACTCATGTTCGACACTGGCATTATACCTTCAATATGGAGAAAATCCATAATATGTCCTATATTGAAAGACAGTATGTCAGACCCACGTGTCCCTTTACACTACAGGGGAATTAGCTTGCTCTCATGTATCAGCAAACTTTATACCGGATTTATTAATAAACGCTTGACACGATATTTGGACGAGAATGAAATCCTAGCAGATGAGCAGAATGGGTTCAGGCGTAATCGCTCCTGTGAAGACCATGTTTTCTCATTAAATGGCATCATTCGCAACAACGCAACGGTGTTTACGGCGTTCATAGACTTACGTAAATGTTTCGATTTCATTGATATCGACATGCTCTTATACAAACTGTTGCTAAATGGACACTCCACCGCCAGTGTGCGTCTAAACAACAAGTTAACGGACTGGTTCACGTGTACCACTGGCGTAAAACAAGGGGACACGGCATCACCGACGCTATTTTCGATCTTCGCAAACGATCTAGTTAAGGAGGTGAATGACCTTGACCTTGGTTTTGAAATTGACGGCAGGAAGATATCCATGTTACTATATGCAGATGACATTGTTTGTATAGCAAAGACAGAAAAAGACCTACAACGCATCCTGGATATATTACGCGATTGGTGCAGACGTTGGCGCGTACTTATAAACACTGACAAATCGAAATGTATCCATTTCCGCCGAGGCCGTGCAAACTGTACTTAACATTTATTCAAGATCGGTGAAAAGTTTTGCAATTAGTTGACAGTTACAAATACCTAGGCATGACATTCCACTGTAAAAGTGATTTCTCGATAAATGCCGAAATCCTTGCAAAAAGCGCCGGAAGAGCTCTAGGTAAAATAATATCCAAATCTCGAGAGCTGAAAGAATTTGGGATCATGACCTTTGAAAAACTGTATAACTCTTGTGTTGTGCCAATTATGGATTACTGTTCCGGCGTGTGGGGTTTTAAAAAAGTTCAGTCGATTGATAACGTGCAGCACCGGGCGATTAGATACTTCTTAGGCGTTCACCGATTTACGCCAATACTTGCCATAACGGGGGACATTGGGTGGATTCCAACCAATCACAGACGCTGGGTAAATATGTTGAGAGTGTGGAATAGGCTTGTGTTACTTAATGATAACAGAATAACAAAACAAGTGTTCAATATGGACTACTTACAATGTCAAAATAACTGGTGTAGTGAAGTTAAAGAAGTAATGGCAAAGATTGGGTTGAGTGACACGTTTAACAATCGAGAGCCAGTTAGTTTAGAATCTGCTAAATTGTCAATGCTTAACCACTATAAAGCGGACTGGAATGAGAAAGTCACGCGTGTCGCAAAACTACGAACATACATACAATTTAAGAGTATCTTCGAAAAAGAAGCTTATCTGGACATAAACTTACAAAGAAACGAAAGGTCCGTTCTTGCACAGTTACGTTGTGGTACGTATAGAAACCGGAAGATATGTCGGAGAAGCGCCGGAACAAAGAATTTGTAAGTTGTGCAATTCAGGGTCAACCGAAGACGAGATTCACTTTGTACTGAAATGTTCTTTGTATCATGATATCAGACTTAATCACTTAAGTGACATTCTTACACGTGATCAATACGTTGGATTAACTGACACCGAACAATTTGTATATCTGGTAACATCTCAGCCCAGGAAATTGGCAAAATATCTGGTAGCTGCTTATCTGAAACGTAGAAATAATCTGTTTCAACGTCTTTAACTGTAATTTTGGTGCTTACATTGTTATGTTTGCTGGGTTGTCGTATGGTCGTCATTTACAAATCACCGCAGGTCGAAATAATTATTATTATATTACTGTTATTTATTGTCAAAACTCTGCATAACATCGAATATTATGAAATGAAGATAACTGTGATCAGGTTGTGTATTCGAAACTGTTATATAATGTTCTACTTATTTATAATCATCCAACTTTATAATCAACATAACTCTCTGAATGTTCTCATAATAGCTTTCTATATGAGAACATTCTGACAGTCGTTTAATTTCAATGTGATGAATCTTTATCATTGTTTTAACATTTTTATAATGTCTTGCTTTCATTTATATTGTTATGCATGCATTAGGTGACAAATAGGCCCATTGGGCATGTGGGTGAAGTTAGCAGTGAGCAGTATACTGCCAGTGTACTGCTGTACTGCTGGCAGTGAGCAGTGTACTGCTAGCAGTGAGCAGTGAGTAGTGTAATCCAGCAGTGAGTTATGTATTCTAGTAGTGAATGATGTGTATATGCCAAATTTCGAATAATAAAAAATGTTTTTTTATTTTTTTACTGCCAGTGTACTGCTGGCAGTGAGCAGTGTACTGCTGTACTGCTAGCAGTGAGCAGTGAGTAGTGTAATCCAGCAGTGGGTAGTGCAATCCAGCAATGAGTGGTGTATTCTAGTAGTGTATGATGTGCAAATGCAAATTTTCGAAATAAATAATAAAAATAATAAAAACAATTCTATCATTTTCCGTACTTGCTTTTCTGGCAGTGAGCAGTGGGGAATGTACGAGTAGTCTATTCCAGCAGTGTTACGCGGCATAGAGCTCCTAACCCATAGAGCTCTATGCGTCGTTAATGAACCGCATAAGAGCTTCAATGCGTCAATACGCCACTCACTGCTGGATTACACTACCCACTGCTGGAATACACTACTCGTACATTCCCCACTGCTCACTGCTAGAAACGCAGCAAGTACGGAAAAAGATAAAAAATATTTTTATTATATTTATTATTTTATTCAAAAATGTACATTTGCACATCATACACTACTACAATACGCCACTCACCGCTGGATTACACTACCCACTGCTGGAATACCCTACTCGTACATTCCCCACTGCTCACTGCTAGAAACGCACGCAGCAAGTACGGAAAAAGATAAAAACTATTTTTATTATTTTATTCAAAAATTTACATTTGCACATCATACACTACTAGAATACACCACTCACTGCTGGATTACACTACCCACTGCTGGAATACACTACTCGTACATTCCCCACTGCTCACTGCCAGAAAAGCAAGTACGGGAAATGATAGAATTGTTTTAATTATTTTTTTCGAAAATTTGCATTTGCACATCATACACTACTAGAATACACCACTCACTGCTGGATTACACTACCCACTGCTGGATTACACTACTCACTGCTCACTGCTAGCAGTACAGTCTGCTCACTGCCAGCAGTACACTGGCAGTAAAAAAATAAAAAAACATTTTTTATTATTTTTATTTATTTATTTTTCGAAATTTGGCATATACACATCATTCACTACTAGAATACATAACTCACTGCTGGATTACACTACTCACTGCTCACTGCTCACTGCTAGCAGTACAGCAGTACACTGCTCACTGCCAGCAGTACACTGGCAGTAAAAAAATAAAAAAACATTTTTTATTATTTTTATTTATTTATTTTTCGAAATTTGGCATATACACACCATTCACTACTAGAATACATAACTCACTGCTCACTGCTAGCAGTACACTGCTCACTGCCAGCAGTACAGCAGTACACTGCTCACTGCCAGCAGTACAGCAGTACACTGGCAGTACACTGCTCACTGCTAACTTCACCCACATCCATTGGGCCGGGTGCATCTTACAGTTGTGTAAATATTTTGTATTGAATGTTTATGTTTGCATATGTCACTTTAATAAAAACTTACTTACTTACTTATATGGTTTATTTCAGTGATATGACATATACAATATTTCAAACAATGATATAACATATACAAATGTACAATGTACACAAATGTTTACATACATGTATGAAAAAGGATTAGAACCGATGTATATTGTAATTACGGTATGACAGCGTTTTAATCGTTTCTGAACTATTGATTACAATTTGAAAATGATAAGTATATATTAACATTTATTTTATTAATTATTTATGTATTAACATTGAACTGTAAACTATAATCTTAATAATATAACGAGATTATTAAGATGATAGAAATACACATAGTAATTAAATTAGAAAGTTCATTTTAAAAATAATTTTTTAAAAATTTTATTCTTTATTTCAGTCTCATCAATGTACAGCATATAACAAACATAGAATATAGTTTACATATTAAACGGTACATTGCCACTCAATTCAGAGTTACAAGAGACTATGTATATATATATCATTCATCTATAACATATTGCACTACTATAGTATATACATGTACATGTGATAACTACATGTGTGAGATAACGCTGAAAAGCAGTCGCTAATTGAAATTTAAAATCTTATTAATATGTAATGGAATGAAACATACTGAAAGCAAAATAAGCACTACTGCGCAAACTAAAAAATGTTGTAAAAGATCAAATACCAATTCCAATCAGATTGGGATTAGCCTAATTAGCAAATGCTTTTCAGTTGTAATAAATTATGAAGACGACATATAACACACTCAATAGGCATTATTTACAAAGATAAGAAGTACATCGTTGTAAAATACTAAAACAGGTTTTGGCAGCTAATCTAATAATGGGTGCATTTGTGAATATGAACTTAAGTTGTTCTTGACTAGACATATTAACAAAACCAGGTTGTATAAGTTGAGCTTAAAACGTGTTATGGTTCATATCAGCCAGGAATAAAATAATTGGTTTTGTGTGGTTCTGAGTAATACATGTATTTATTCATGTATCTCACCCAGAACTCTCACCACTAATAACAACCACCAGCTTAATGTGATTTTCAAAATTACAGGTTCTTGCGTACTAGTCAATAAGTTTTTTTCTGACCTAATCAAATGTACGAGATCTCACTAGTCGGCGCTCTAATTTTTCAGTTGGCAATGTTCTGCTTTATTAAATTGTTTCTGAGAACAATTAATCCGATTTACAGAATATCTCTTCCTGATTTTGTAATAGCAACATTGAACGAAGCTTACCATGACGAATTAGTTCGGTCTTATTGCTTCAAGTCTATTGTTTTACTGTACTAATGAGAATAATAGCTTCACTCTAGAGACGGTGCTGCATGCTGCTTGTTTGCTTATGGTTAATGTAGGTCGAGTCGCCGCAAAACCCGCAAGCGGAATCAAAGGTCGCTCACGTTGTGAGACTTAGTTTAAACAATATTTATTTCTTGTGAGACTTGTTTTAAACATATTTATTCCACTATATACATTCACAAAACAATACATGCACACAAAATCAAAGAATAGGAAACTTGACCTCTCTGTGAGACTTGACCTCCTAACATGTACCATTCACGCCTAAAACATGTTCGTCAAATTCATGTTCAAATGTGTGTCACATGTTCACAAGACTGTACTAAGTGTACTTGCTGTTTGCAATACTGTTCGGAGGGCACCACGGGTAGTCCTCCACCAATGATAGCCGCTTGGCCTAAGCTGTTGCACTGAGTCATTGAAAAATGTCGCCCGCTCGGGTTTGGCAAATTTTGCCCGCGGTATTAGCCTGGGAACAAGCGTCGATATAGTTTGCCTTGTCAGTCAAATAAATATATTTTAACCCCGAGACTATTAATTGGGCCCGTATTGAGTTTCTGATCATATCAACGTGTCATTTTGACAGAAGTTAAAAAATGAATAAACGACAGACTGGCACCCAGGGTAGCGCGGTATAACAATGCGTACTATTACATTGTGTAGCTATATATGTACTTATATTTATTGTATTAAAAATAATAAGTACATCTATAATATGATATAAACATATGTGCTAGTATAATGTTAATATGCTAGAGGCCCTAAAGGGGATTTGTTCAGAACTAACTAGGTCGTACCCTTGGCATGTCAAAATTATAAATATTCTATATAGAATATATTTAGTTGATAAATAAATATGTATGGTGTTTAAGCATCCGTGGTCCAGTGATAGAGCGTCGGATTTGGAATCGAACGGTCCCGGGTTCGATACTCGGAAAGGCCACGTATGTAGTGTCATTGAGCAAGGCACCTCACACACATTGCTTAGTACTGGTTAATCGCTTAGGTCGGCTAAGCCTGTCTATGAAACATGTCTAGGTCCTCGAGAGGGGTTTGACATTAATGGAACATACATGCATAGCATATTTATATGGTGTAACACAATATTAATATTAATGCAATTATGTTGCATCAAATATATTTATGATCTACCAACATATGTATGTGGAAGTCGTGATATCGCAGTGGTAGCGCGTTCGCTTCAGGAAAGGTCCGGAGTTCGAGCCCCGCTGGAGCCGTTACGAGTGTGCCCTTATGCACGGCATTTAAATTCCTCATGCCTCTTCGTTCTCCATCGTGTCGATCGATTCCATCAGGAATGAGGTCTCGAGAGTAATTAATATAAATTGCAAGAACTTGTTTTGCAATCGAGCTAAGCTAATTTTGTATAGACTAAGTAAACATATTTATGTTTAAGATATAGTTTGATGGAGAATAAAAATATATTTATGAGGATTAATTAGTATCATGGGATATTATCTAGTTTGTTACGGCCAATTTCATTGGTTCTTGCAAACCATTTTGGAGTTCTCGTTATATTTATAGCGAATCATCACTCACCAAAGACAACGCTCCCGACAAATCTCTTCACAGCGTGTACGGTCGGGACACATCTCGCAGCATCAGCAGCAGCGTAAGATTCTGGGATTTTCTGGTTTTCGAACTTGCGGGTCACACACTCCAGCAATTCTGTTCTACAGAAGTGGTGGGTGTATGGACTGACCCTGTGCTACCAGCTGTCTACCTATTATGTCCCTGTATGTGCTGCTGCGGAATGGCCAACAGTGAGGAGAGTGGCCCAACGAAGAGTCTTTCGACAGAAGAAACCACCAGGACTTGTCACCCTGAAGAAGATGTATCCTTTAGTTACTGTACCATCACCGGAAACATCAAGACCATCATCATACAAGACAACATTAAACAAAGCAACCAATGAGAGACATCGGTCAGTTACTATCCCTGAATACTCCCTAATGGTAGATAGGTCCTATTAAGTGTTTTCCTCTGTATTTATGGTTGTTTCCTTTGCACAACATGCTAACATATTTCACACAGTATATTCAATGGGTACTTATTTGTAAAATAATGTGATCACTTATTTAACACGTTTGTGATAAAATCACATTTATCATACCGCAACATCTGGTTAGGGCACAACAGTAAAAACAAATGATTCTAACTAAAAGGACCTATTCACATATTAGAATAAATCAGACTTTATCTCCCAAGGGAGGTAATAGATAAGTACAGATGTCTCTCATTTATTTTACTTGTTTTCACATACGCACGGACGGACAGATTGCGAATAGACTAATACTGTTATTGTAATCAGGTGCGAAAGGCCCAGAGTTCGAGCCCCGCTGGAACCGTTACAAGTGTGCCCTTAGGCAAGGCATTTAAATTCAACATGCCTCTTCTCTCTCCCTCGTGGCGATGGCTTCCATCAGGAATGAGGTCTCGAGAGTGATTAATATAGGTTATAAGAACTTGTTTCGCAATTGAGCTAAAATAAATTTGTATAAACTAAACTGCTTTGAAACAGTGAAAGAAGGCATTATCTTATCCACCGGTTGCGTTTCGTATTCTTGCGCTGTTGGATGTACTTTTGTATGTTACCTATGCTCTGACTACCAAGAACAGTTAATGAGGGTGACACCCCATCCCCTCCCCCCTGAATCTCGAATACTTCTTATTTTTTCGCTGAATCCCGAATACTTTTTAAACAGTTTAACACATATAATAAAAAAGATAACAAATCGGACAGGGAAAGTAGCACTCAACAGAAACAGCAGAGAACAAATCTGCGAACGTATCATCATCTATGTTCAATCCAAAACTGCGCGCTTCAAACCTTCGTGTGGTGTCCCGAAAGTCTAATCGGCAGCACGCCTCCAAGAACATTGTGTACGCCTCCAAGAACATTTTGTCTATTTACAATAGTGCAAATGGTAAAATTGTTTATAAGGGAAGTAACCCTGGACATTATCTAAAGTCCGAATAGATCGTATAGGTCCGTACATCAACAATTTACGTTTTATACACATATAATCGCTTTTGAAGCATGTTTCGTGGTGTTGTTGTCGTTAAATTGGTAACAGAACGTAGATTATTGTAAGAAAACAATTTATATTGGAAATCTTGCGTACTGAATACCAAAGGATGTTTTTATTGCATACCGCGTACGTCGCTCTTGCGTCCCGAATACGGAGTAAATAGGCCCTGAATCCCGCGTACCAAAAGGGGGGGGGGGCTGTCACCCTCAGTTAATTATTCTAATGAATTTGTTTTGTCTATAGTTTAAATTTTGACAGCAAACAGAAACTAACTTTATAATTATACAGGGACGTTTTCTTATTACGGACGTTCACAATAAGAGAGTGGTTGTGCGGTTGTGTCACGTAGTACAATGAGGCTCCATACAGGGCAGCTAAAATGAATAAAATTTGAAAACAAATATTACATTAGCCAAAATCATTGGAAATCACAAAAGGAAATGAGTTGTGTTTAATAGTGGAAGATAATGCCACTCGCGGAAATACATAGCTCTGTTATCACTCGGCGAAATAAAATCCTATCTTACACTAATAAACTCAAATAACCTTTATATCCCAATAACATAGTGTAGATAAGTGCAGCTTTAACCCCGATCGATCTCCGCTGTATATAATTTCCGGTTTACACGCCTGATTCTTGGTTTATTGTAGTTGTCGACAACTGTTGCCTGTGTGGTTTACGTTTATTTATCGTCGCTATCGGTTGCCCATATGAACGACGCTTATGAAAGACAGTCCTTTACAGCTAATCATAGCAGGCGATTCAGTTGGCATATACCTCGGCGGCGGCTTCTTAAACTAAAGCCAAACGAATGATGTTATAGATACAAGTCCACATACATTGTTTGCAAATTTCGACAGAGGATTGCCCCCATTAGGATAGAGACTGGTCGGTATGAAGGTTTGCCAGAGGAATCTAGGATTTGTCCGTTTTGTGATACTGCTACTATTGAAAATGAGATGCATGTAATATTGAATTGTCCAGTTTACAATGATTTAAGACAAGATTTATTCTCAAAGTCATATGCGTGTAATATAAATTTCTACTCAATGTCTGATTATAATAAATATTGTTTCCTGTTTTCAAACCAAGAAATGATTCGTAATTGTGCCAAAACCTGTTTTATTATTCTACAGAGGCGTCAGTTTTTATTATGTAAATAATTTTTTAATTTGTGAATAATATCATTATTTCTTGTATTTCTAACTGCATTTTTGTAGTTCGTCTGTAATATCTCTGCTAATCATATTCACTATGATCTGATCAAAGCGAAGTTAGATTTCATATGACCAATCCTTAATCAGTGTGCAATAGTACCTATTTTGTATTTCAGTGTTTTGTAATTGTCTTAGAGCAGTTTTTAAGATCCGATTAGCAGGGATATTGCAGCTTTATCCCTAACATACTGTGATAAATGAGTATGTATAATTTTGTTCATCGCTTATATGTTGGAGTGACATTGTACTTTTATTATGTAAACTATACATGTAATAGTATTGTAAATAGTGTACGTACAATGATGAGATGTAAATAAAGATTACTACTACTACTACATTAGGCAAGCATTGTTACAACAACAATTACTGTGCTTTCAAAGTAAAGTAATAACGGTTGTAAACAAACATTCGATACACTATTGCAATATAGGTAAGTCAGATATAACCTATTAAACAATACATCACAGTACCTGTAAGCTATCGTATATTGCCTTACCTATACAGTAGTGTAATATTCCAACGGTATTATTACTTTACTTTGAAAGCTCAGTACATGTAAGCTATCGTATATTGCCTTACTTATACAGTAGTGTATTATTCCAACGGTATTATTACTTTACTTTGAAAGCACAGTACATGTAAGCTATCGTATATTGCCTTACTTATACAGTAGTGTATTATTCCAACGGTATTATTACTTTACTTTGAAAGCACAGTACATGTAAGCTATCGTATATTGCCTTACCTATACAGTAGTGTAATATTCCAATGGTATTATTACTTTACTTTGAAAGCACAGTACATGTAAGCTATCGTATATTGCCTTACCTATACAGTAGTGTAATATTCCAATGGTATTATTACTTTACTTTGAAAGCACAGTACCTGTAAGCTATCGTATATTGTCTTACCTATACCGTAGTGTAATATTCCAACGGTATTATTACTTTACTTTGAAAGCACAGTACCTGTAAGCTATCGTATATTGTCTTACCTATACCGTAGTGTAATATTCCAACGGTATTATTACTTTACTTTGAAAGCACAGTACCTGTAAGCTATCGTATATTGCCTTACCTATACAGTAGTGTAATATTCCAACGGTATTATTACTTTACTTTGAAAGCACAGTACCTGTAAGCTATCGTATATTGCCTTACCTATACAGTAGTGTAATATTCCAACGGTATTATTACTTTACTTTGAAAGCACAGTACCTGTAAGCTATCGTATATTGCCTTACCTATACAGTAGTGTAATATTCCAACGGTATTATTACTTTACTTTGAAAGCACAGTACCTGTAAGCTATCGTATATTGCCTTACCTATACAGTAGTGTAATATTCCAACGGTATTATTACTTTACTTTGAAAGCACAGTACATGTAAGCTATCGTATATTGCCTTACCTATACAGTAGTGTAATATTCCAATGGTATTATTACTTTACTTTGAAAGCACAGTACCTGTAAGCTATCGTATATTGCCTTACCTATACAGTAGTGTAATATTCCAACGGTATTATTACTTTACTTTGAAAGCACAGTACATGTAAGCTATCGTATATTGCCTTACCTATACAGTAGTGTAATATTCCAATGGTATTATTACTTTACTTTGAAAGCACAGTACCTGTAAGCTATCGTATATTGCCTTACCTATACAGTAGTGTAATATTCCAACGGTATTATTACTTTACTTGGAAAGCACAGTACCTGTAAGCTATCGTATATTGCCTTACCTATACAGTAGTGTAATATTCCAACGGTATTATTACTTTACTTTGACAGCACAGTGCATGTAAGCTATCGTATATTGCCTTACCTATACAGTAGTGTAATATTCCAATGGTATTATTACTTTACTTTGAAAGCACAGTACCTGTAAGCTATCGTATATTGCCTTACCTATACAGTAGTGTAATATTCCAACGGTATTATTACTTTACTTTGAAAGCACAGTACCTGTAAGCTATCGTATATTGCCTTACCTATACAGTAGTGTAATATTCCAACGGTATTATTACTTTACTTTGACAGCACAGTGCATGTAAGCTATCGTATATTGCCGTACCTATACAGTAGTGTAATATTCCAATGGTATTATTACTTTACTTTGAAAGCACAGTACCTGTAAGCTATCGTATATTGCCTTACCTATACAGTAGTGTAATATTCCAACGGTATTATTACTTTACTTTGACAGCACAGTGCATGTAAGCTATCGTATATTGCCGTACCTATACAGTAGTGTAATATTCCAATGGTATTATTACTTTACTTTGAAAGCACAGTACCTGTAAGCTATCGTATATTGCCTTACCTATACAGTAGTGTAATATTCCAACGGTATTATTACTTTACTTGGAAAGCACAGTACCTGTAAGCTATCGTATATTGCCTTACCTATACAGTAGTGTAATATTCCAACGGTATTATTACTTTACTTGGAAAGCACAGTACTTGTATTAGTGTCAGGTTACATATATAACAACATGACTAATTAAGCTTTATGATAGTGTGGGTATAGATATACACATATGATATTTCTTATCTGGGGACAGCAATAATTTACAATGATTTACATAGAACAACACATAACGGAACATAGTTACATTTCAAACAAAATTAGAAATACTACATGATATTCAAGATAGAACATGCTAAATTCATTAACCATGTATAATTAGTAAACACGGTCATAATGTAGAACTAGATCAGCTCATATCCTTCATTGGCGTCCATTAATAAATGTATGCAGGTCGAGACAGTTCGCAGTGAAAATGACACGCGGTGCACGAATTTCCGTGGATTTTAAGTGATCCTACGTGGAGAAAACCGCCGTACAGACGAGTCTAGATTTAGACAACGACTAAGTCACATGATCCAATGAAAAAGCCACATTTCTCGGTTCTAAATCGTATAGACGCGACCTACTCGGTGTATATTTCGTTAAGACTGGCCAATTCATAATCTATCCTATACATATTCACCTCTTTATTCATTGTTCGTTGGAGGTCACGTTTCCTTTACTTGCTAAGAATGTGATTTCGATTGAAATTGCAAAATGATAGTCCCTACTGTTTCGGGTATAAAAGTTCATATAATGTCCCCTTTAATGGTACTTATCAATATACTATTACGAATTTGACGCCCTTAAAAGTGGCTTCCACTTGTTTCATTGGGAGTAATTTGTGAACTGTCTGAAATTGTCAGTCAATTATTTTATGAAAATCTAAATTTCTCGTTCGTGCTGATTGCAAATATGTCGACAAACCTCATTATGCCCCGACAGTATCTAGTATCTAATGCATTTTGAGAATACCACTAATAAGAATGTTGCTATTTTAATACGATTGTTGCTTTGTATTTTGATATGCAATATCGCAAGACAAAACAATTATTTGATTCAGTTATATAACACTTAGATAGTTCGCATCGCTTGCACGTGCACGTGCATGTTGAAATGGGTTTCATATATAACGTTTACCATGCATATACATACCGGATCTGACGATATTTCAGTCTTTAATAGCGTGTAAGAAGTCTAAATATAGTTGGAGAAATACCTCAATGACGTCAGAAGACAATGTAGCAGGGTGGGATTTGGTGTTCTCATATCAATTACCAACAACTCCATGGGTCCAGATTAATATTTAATTATTTATTTATTCTCCATATAGATAGCCTGGAGTACGATTCATCAGAATAAATACAAAAACGTACAACTATGCATATTACTAGAATTGCTATGACCTATAGATATCCTGCAATAGATATAGTCATACATGATATAAAATGAGTCTAACGGCATAACGATATGCCCAGTACTTGGGTTCTTCTACAACATATGGGTAATCACCAATCGGGCTTATATATACGATATGTAATCAACAATCGGTAAAGTAGTTCTGCATCTATAATAGTATACATTGTTCTATCGGACTTGTCACTTACACGAAAATATGGTTTCCATAACACTCGCACCTCACGGCTCGTCTCTACCAACCGCCAATCTCATAGCCAACTCCGTCTCGAACTCTCGATCAGTGCTGTGAACTGCAAGTAACGTGCATGCATAGTTAGATATGTTACGTGAGTGAATGCTCTGCTATTTAACCGACAACCGGGAGATAGAAGGGACAGTTTAGTTAAAGCAGCATTATATCGTAATAAAGGATGTTTTGGGTAAAATATAAATACTAATGTGTGTGTGTTTACAAAAATCGAAATAGTCGCTCAGAAACGATAAAATTCCAATAATTTTAAATCGTCGTATACGCAAATTTGTTTATTAACACACTAAATGTAAACACGCAACATGTGCATGCGTGAAACAACAGAGGATGTAGAAAACAACGTATATATTATGAACATGAAAGACGATCTATCTATCTTCCTCTAATGTCGAACCCCTCGCGGGGTTGTAGAAATGTCCCTAAAGACCTAGCTAACAGAGGTATGAATCAATATATCAAGTAATTTAATTAAAAACGATAACGTGGTACAAATGGGGACGATGTATTCCGAATGTAAACAAGTGCGGACGATGCGTTCCGGTTGTAAACAAGTGCGTGGCCGATCCTACTTTCGGTAAGTATAATGTTAGAATGTGTAGCAGCATTGCTATCCATACGTAAAAATTGAATTTTTCAAATATCTTTTATTTCATACGATGCAATTCTGCTTTAAAGCGACATTGCATCGCAAAAAGCAAATAAAATGCATGTTTTCACGTGTAAATGCATTGCTACTACAAATTCTTCTGAATACATTCGAACACTAACACTGAATCAATGAACGAGTTTTTTTGTTGTCTTACACACTTTTAAAAGTGAAAGTAGGATTTCATATACCGGTCATCCATGCTCCTGAAATGACATTTGTTTCTCATTGGAGTCAATACTAAGTGCGCGATACTTTCGCTTAGAGATAATTTAACAAAGATTAGTCTACAACGAAATATGCATATCACGGTAAATCTGTAAGATAAATCGTGTTATTCAGGATATTCATTGTATTATGCATGAATGTCGACCCTATTTACATTATTTTGTTATGTCAACAAACCGCGTATACGACGCTTGTTTATTTGTTTAAGTACTCAGTTGTTGAGGCAAATATTTGGGGGAAATTATATCATATAATATGGAATTACATTTTGTATAAATTTGCGTTTTCACTGATGTAGTGAGGAAAATAAATTATAACATATATAAGGAAATTACTTTCTGCTGACATTTGCGCCTTCACCGATGTAGTGTCGCTTTAAGGAAAGGGACAAAAGAACCGTTCCTACAGTGTAACGACATACGAGCGACGACAATTCATTCTACAGTAACAATACGACATTATAACAAACTACAAGCGACAATTCATTCTACAGTAACAATACGACATTATAACAAACTACAAGCGACAATTCATTCTACAGTAACAATACGACATTATAACAAACTACAAGCGACAATTCATTCTACAGTAACAATACGACATTATAACAAACTACAAGCGACAATTCATTCTACAGTAACAATACGACATTATAACAAACTACAAGCGACAATTCATTCTACAGTAACAATACGACATTATAACAAACTACAAGCGACAATTCATTCTACAGTAACAATACGACATTATAACAAACTACAAGCGACAATTCATTCTACAGTAACAATACGACATTATAACAAACTACAAGCGACAATTCATTCTACAGTAACAATACGACATTATAACAAACTACAAGCGACAATTCACTCTACAGTAACAATACGACATTATAACAAACTACAAGCGACAATTCACTCTACAGTAACAATACGACATTATAACAAACTACAAGCGACAATTCACTCTACAGTAACAATACGACATTATAACAAACTACAAGCGACAATTCATTATACAGTAACAATACGACATTATAACAAACTACAAGCGACAATTCATTCTACAGTAACAATACGACATTATAACAAACTACAAGCGACAACTCATTCTACAGTAACAATACGACATTATAACAAACTACAAGCGACAATTCATTCTACAGTAACAATACGACATTATAACAAACTACAAGCGACAATTCATTCTACAGTAACAATACGACATTATAACAAACTACAAGCGACAATTCATTCTACAGTAACAATACGACATTATAACAAACTACAAGCGACAATTCATTCTACAGTAACAATACGACATTATAACAAACTACAAGCGACAATTCACTCTACAGTAACAATACGACATTATAACAAACTACAAGCGACAATTCACTCTACAGTAACAATACGACATTATAACAAACTACAAGCGACAATTCATTCTACAGTAACAATACGACATTATAACAAACTACAAGCGACAACTCATTCTACAGTAACAATACGACATTATAACAAACTACAAGCGACAATTCATTATACAGTAACAATACGACATTATAACAAACTACAAGCGACAATTCATTCTACAGTAACAATACGACATTATAACAAACTACAAGCGACAACTCATTCTACAGTAACAATACGACATTATAACAAACTACAAGCGACAATTCATTATACAGTAACAATACGACATTATAACAAACTACAAGCGACAATTCATTCTACAGTAACAATACGACATTATAACAAACTACAAGCGACAACTCATTCTACAGTAACAATACGACATTATAACAAACTACAAGCGACAATTCATTATACAGTAACAATACGACATTATAACAAACTACAAGCGACAATTCATTCTACAGTAACAATACGACATTATAACAAACTACAAGCGACAATTCATTATACAGTAACAATACGACATTATAACAATACCTGTATAATCATAGTGTAGATCATCAAATAAACGTATATATAAAAGAATATCTCTGTATATCATACAATGGATCTGAAGTCAACCGTCTGCAATGTGTAATATCAACTGTCTCAAGGAAATGTGCGGGGAACCGTTCCGGTTGATTAACACAGGTGAGGAAGTCGTGATAGCGCAGTCGATGCGCGTTCGCTTCAGGTGCGAAAGGTCCGGAGTTCGAGCCCCACTGGAGCCGTTACGATTGTGCCCTTAGACAAGGCATTTAAATTCCACGGTGCCTCTTCTCTCTCCCTCGTGGCGATGGATTCCATCAGGAATGAGGTCTCGAGAGTGATTTTTATATAAGTTGAAATAACTTGTTTCGCAATCGAGCTAAAATAAATTTGTATAAACACAGGTGAGCGAAATCTACGCTTGACTGCGTCTCAACTTGCATTATCTATAATAATAATTGTTATGATAAAAGTATAAAATACGACCCTATTACAATAATATCGAGTTTATACAAAAAAATTAGCTCGATTGCGAAACAAGTTCTTACAACTTATATTAATCACTCTCTGATGGAATTCATCGCTAAGTAGCCGACTATAATGGGTAATCCTGCGTATATATATATGGTAGTGTCTTGTCACATAATTGCACCTACGACACTATCATGACGTCATACCTGTGCTTGCTGTAAAAGGGCCATAGTATTATATTAAATCCTACGCGTAAATGTACGAAATTAACAATTTGAATTGAGTTTATCATGTAGCACGAGGAAAGCAATCATAAGTAGTGTATATACTTCATTCCAGTAGATCACATTTTTATTTTAATATAATAATCTAAAATCAATCGTATACTACTTGGTTAGATATTCTTGTAAACATTGAGTTGTTTATTTACATTATATTGCAAATGAACATATTACTTGGCAACATTAAACTGAGACTCATTAATCACCGCCAAAGCCTTCGTAAGTTTCCGTGAACTACGACCAGGACATACGTTAGGGTTTTACCGTTAATATTTGAATCAAGTCAGTAAGTAAGTGTACCATAATCTAAAGCTCATATTTTACTTCGGAGAAATCCGATTATTAACGAAGTAAGTTCACTGAATATGCAAATGTCTCAGTTTAATATTGCCAACAATAGCACCTGGATATGCATAAATAAACATAATCGAAAATATAATCAAAATCGGAATTATTTCAAAATATTTCAAAACTATTGAGTTAAAATATTGATCCATATCCATATAGTAATATACCCCACAGCAAAGAGATATGGAGAATGAAAATACAGGATAATAACACCACAGTTGCATTGCCACAAGACATAATAAATTCAAGTTGAAATCCGTGGAGGTTAATTAAATCATTCACTAGAAAAACCGTAACTATTGCTTCCATTACATCTCCTTATTCCCTGGTTTAAAGTACTTAGCTTTGTTTGCGAAATGGATCGTTTCTGGGCTGGGAATAAATAACATTCGTCTTCATTTGTATTGAGACTATTTTAATCAATTTCAGTTTAGGTGAAGATACGGCATTTGGAATACAGGCATAGAGGATGTTTGTGATCATTATTTTATACAAATTTATTTTAGCTCGATTGCGAAACAAGTTCTTTCAACTTATATTAATCACCCTCGAGACCTCATTCCTGATGGAATCCATCGCCACGAGGGAGAGAGAAGAAGCAATGTGGAATTTAAATTCCTTGCCTAAGGGCACAATCGTAACGGCTCCAGCGGGGCTCGAACTCCGGACCTTTCGCACCTGAAGCGAACGCGCATCCACTGCGCTATCACGACTTCCGCTTTGTGTTTATTAGTGTAAGACAGGATTTTATTTCATCGAGTGATCACCGAAATTTGTATTTTTAAAATTTTAATAAACTCAAATCTTCTTTTTCTTTTATGATTTCCAGTGAATGTTGCTGATATTATATTATTTGTTGTCAAATTTAATTCATTTTAACTGGCCCAGGTTAGCTAGCGCGTCAATGACATACATACAAATTTAATTCATTTTAACTGGCCCAGGTTAGCTAGCGCGTCAATGACATACATACAAATTTAATTCATTTTAACTGGCCCAGGTTAGCTAGCGCGTCAATGACATACATACAAATTTAATTCATTTTAACTGGCCCAGGTTAGCTAGCGCGTCAATGACATACATACAAATTTAATTCATTTTAACTGGCCCAGGTTAGCTAGCGCGTCAATGACATACATACAAATTTAATTCATTTTAACTGGCCCAGGTTAGCTAGCGCGTCAATGACATACATACAAATTTAATTCATTTTAACTGGCCCAGGTTAGCTAGCGCGTCAATGACATACATACAAATTTAATTCATTTTAACTGGCCCAGGTTAGCTAGCGCGTCAATGACATACATACAAATTTAATTCATTTTAACTGGCCCAGGTTAGCTAGCGCGTCAATGACATACATACAAATTTAATTCATTTTAACTGGCCCAGGTTAGCTAGCGCGTCAATGACATACATACAAATTTAATTCATTTTAACTGGCCCAGGTTAGCTAGCGCGTCAATGACATACATACAAATTTAATTCATTTTAACTGGCCCAGGTTAGCTAGCGCGTCAATGACATACATACAAATTAATTCATTTTAACTGGCCCAGTTAGCTAGCGCGTCATGACATACATACAAATTTAATTCATTTTAACTGGCCCAGGTTAGCTAGCGCGTCAATGACATACATACAAATTTAATTCATTTTAACTGGCCCAGGTTAGCTAGCGCGTCAATGACATACATACAAATTTAATTCATTTTAACTGGCCCAGGTTAGCTAGCGCGTCAATGACATACATACAAATTTAATTCATTTTAACTGGCCCAGGTTAGCTAGCGCGTCAATGACATACATACAAATTTAATTCATTTTAACTGGCCCAGGTTAGCTAGCGCGTCAATGACATACATACAAATTTAATTCATTTTAACTGGCCCAGGTTAGCTAGCGCGTCAATGACATACATACAAATTTAATTCATTTTAACTGGCCCAGGTTAGCTAGCGCGTCAATGACATACATACAAATTTAATTCATTTTAACTGGCCCAGGTTAGCTAGCGCGTCAATGACATACATACAAATTTAATTCATTTTAACTGGCCCAGGTTAGCTAGCGCGTCAATGACATACATACAAATTTAATTCATTTTAACTGGCCCAGGTTAGCTAGCGCGTCAATGACATACATACAAATTTAATTCATTTTAACTGGCCCAGGTTAGCTAGCGCGTCAATGACATACATACAAATTTAATTCATTTTAACTGGCCCAGGTTAGCTAGCGCGTCAATGACATACATACAAATTTAATTCATTTTAACTGGCCCAGGTTAGCTAGCGCGTCAATGACATACATACAAATTTAATTCATTTTAACTGGCCCAGGTTAGCTAGCGCGTCAATGACATACATACAAATTTAATTCATTTTAACTGGCCCAGGTTAGCTAGCGCGTCAATGACATACATACAAATTTAATTCATTTTAACTGGCCCAGGTTAGCTAGCGCGTCAATGACATACATACAAATGTTGGTGACCATTTGATGAAAGATAATCCTATATTACACTAATAAACACAAATCTACTTTTTCTTTTTATGACTTCCAATGATTTTGGCTAATGTAATATTCTATAATAATTCTGTAATATTATTTCATTTTAACTGCCCTGCCTGGAGTCTCAATGCACAACATGACACAACCTCCCAACCCCTTATGTTAGTGTGAACGTCCGTACTAAGAAATAGTTCCGATATTGTTCGCTTCTAGTGTGAAAGGCCCGGAGTTCCCGACCAACTTTAGCCGTTACGATTGTGCTCTTAAGAAGGCGCTTAAATTCCACATTACATCTTGCTCTCTCTCTTTCTTTCTCTCTCTCTCTCTCTCTCTCTCTCGCTCTCTCTCCCGACTGGGGTAATTTTGTATGAAAGCAGCTATGTACATAACTCTTTCATCGCAGAATAAATTCAAAGCAATATGCAAACAACACAGATCCAGATCAGCCGCGTCTGATCTGTATATATGTTGCTTGCTATTCAGACAGGTCTTCAGCTCCATTGTCTGAAGAGAAATTAGCATATAGCCTGGTCAGGCGGCTCTGTTCTGTCTGATCGAGTTTTAGGCTTTTTGCAAAGGCGCTTTTATGCGACATTGGCGGTGAAAGAGTAAATGTACATGTAATGCTTGTTAATGAAACAAGTAATTACACAAGTTGGATTCGAACCTACAATGGTGAATGGCAAGTGATTTGAAGTCAACAGCCTTGGTCACGAAGTCAATGTCTATTTCAATATCTCACCTATCTAGTTGCATTATTCCGAAGCTGTTTTTGGGCAATGCACCGACATATTTGTTCATGTGGCATCTCTCCAGCTGTTGTTGGCGGAGGAAACCCCCTGGTTCCACTCCAAGCCGTATTTCACACATGGAAGGGTACCCAGGTAGAGCCACTGACCTTCAGCAAGCAAGCTGAATAACTTCCTCGCTTGAAAGATGTTGACACCCCAAGTGGGATTGGAACCTACAATGAAGAGATAATTGATTGAGGCATATAATCTTTAAGTTGACTAAAGGTGGTTGTCTATCGGTATAGCAAGATTCGAAGTTCTGCACGTTACTCATAGACTGGGTTCCAGTCTGTCGATTTTTCACTTTTTAACTTCTGGCCAAATGACATATTACAAGAATACGGCCCAATTAATAGTCTCGGTTTTAAAATATATTTATTTGACTGACCAGGCAAAATATATCAACGCCTGTTCCCAGGCTATGTTACTCAGTATAATGTAGAATATATGTCTTACCGTTGCCAAACGCACAATATTGATCGCGGAGCAATATATTGGTGTGCTATTCGTGCGTGAACGCTCGGGATTGTCTTAGCGGGAAAGCATAGGGTGGTCAATTCTAGGCCGAGTGAACATCGACAATGACATTAATTCGCGTGTATGTCCAATGTATTTTTCGATGGAATTAATGGTTTTTTTAACGGGAGACAACTTCGTAATGCCAGTTTTATAAGTAATGGTGAGCACTTGAAAAAGATGAATCTACATCAGATTTAAATTTATATAAGTATAGAGAATGCGGTGCCTTTTGTTCCGGAGTACAGTTTTCCATAGTTTTTTACATAATTTCTACGAGTGTGTGTTTTACGTTTATTTATCGTCGCTACCGGTTGCCCATATGAGCGACGCCTCCTGAAGAGATTAGTAATTTTAGATTTTAGAGTCTTCTCTGGTTCTTTACGTACACGCTGTACAGCACCGACACGAAACCTCGGTTTAAAGTCCCCTCTGAAAGACTTTTAATTCTATTAGGTACAGACGGGGGATCGAACCTGCGATCCCTGGATTACCAGTACAGCGTGCTAACGTGCTAACACTGGACTACAGATCCGTCTTTTTATGATTTTTTATCTCTGGTTTTTACAGTGGCCAAGTACGAACCTATGTGACAATAAATACTTCAAAAAGGGTATGGCATAACATCAATTGGATGTGTATGTACCTTTTATATGTACTATTGTATATGCACTTTTGTATATGCAAACATATGTGTTTATGTTAAACATGCCTGTAAATAATCGCCAGACCACATGTATATTTCACTAGCGTGAGTCACGCTCACTGCAAACGTGTGTTTGGCGTTTTATGTGGAGGGACGTTATGTTTACATCGCTATTGCATTTCCTTCGATGAACGTATATGCCCTGATTGTATACAATCTCGTATGAGGGTTTCCAACTAATTATATGCGGCTGACATGTACACTCGGTGTTACGGGCATGCGCATTTGCAGTGTTAGGGAGTGTTCGTCGCGAGAAAAGGCGTGTCTTACAGTTTACTCTGTTCCAAGGATGATCTAATTATCAGATCCCCGCCACACGATAAGTTGCAAATAACTATTAATTGGAAAGTGTGATTTTTATTTTCGTTGCTTCAGGTGCGAAAGGTCCGGAGTTCGAGCCCCGCTGGAGCCGTTACGATTGTGCACTTAGGCAAGGCATTTAAATTCCACGCTGGCTCTTCTCTCTCCCTCGTGGCGATGAATTCCATCAGGAATGAAATCTCGAGAGTGATTAATATAAGTTGTAAGACCTATTTTCGCAATTAAGCTAAAATAAATTTGTATAAACTAAAGATCAATTAATGTAAATATGAATAATGTGTTAATAGTTTCCATCGGGGTATGAACTACATGGGCCTCCATTCATAGTCATCTTCAGTGGAGATTCTCGGAAAGGTGTTTTAACTGTGACCGTATTGGCCGCAAGGCTATAACTTGCTACCGGCAATAGAAATCAGGCCATGTTGTCAATGCTAACATGTCTGGCAATGACTTTGATGTCACTACATCCTTCAGATGTAATCTTTTGCAAACAATATGTTCACAATGTGAATTATCAAACTGTATTTGTAATGCTTTAGAAATTAGTTTAGCTAATCAACAGGACTCGACCAACAGCTTTTATAATATTATAAATGATACCACAGATCTGCATCAAAATGACATGTATATTGCTCATTTAGAGGTTCACGGTCTTAATAGTGTAGCCAACGTTGAAGACGTAGAGCTATTTATGACCATTGGTAATAATAAAATTGATAGTATGTGGTTAAGTGAAACACAATTTAAAGATGATGTAAATACACATGCATATTTAAATAAAGGAGTTTTACCTCAATTTCGTAAAGACCAAAATGTCAGAAATGGTGGTGGGAGAATTTTAGTATAATATATGTTAACGATGGGTTAAATATTAAACGCCGTTATGATTTAGAAACGCATGATATTGAGGTTGTTCTTCTTGAAATATATTGTAAATATTGTAAGCCAGTTTTTGTTTGCAATATGCATAGGCATCCTCACTCTAAAATAGAGCGGAAAGACAGATTTACATTATGTTCTGTGAAGATAAAGAAATAATTTCAATAAAAACTGATTGTTATACAAATGATGAATGGACACTTTTTTTTATATCCCTATAGGTCTTACACAGTTATTAATGGAACCTACTCGGGTAACTAGATCATCTTCATCATTGATTGATCACATAATATACTAACATGGAAGAAACCATTGACACTACCGGGTATTTATGTAACAACGCTTTCTATCAGTGATCATTACCAGTATTCTGTAATCGTAGTCAACTTTTCAAATAATAAAAGTATACATGAAACAATATCATACAGATCATTTAAAAACTTCAATGAGCAGCACTCTTGTGAAGATTTACGTCTTCCAGACTGTACCTTTGCTGATATATATGATGAGCCAAATGAAATATTAAATATGTGGTGTAAACTATTTTTAGAAATTGTACATAAGCATGTTCCAATAAAAACTCAGAGTGAAAAGGAAATAGTCAACCAGACTGGATAACAACAGAAATCGTAGATAATTATTCTGAAATAACGCGATATAATGAAGTAAGATAAACCAGAGCAAGTGGCTAATCAATATAAACTACTTAGAAACAAAGTGTCGGCAATGATTAATACAGCAAGGGAAGAGTCATGTGAAAGAAATATCGACTCTGATAAAGATAACCCTCGTACTGTCTGGACAATTTTTAAAGAGTTTGGTTCAGGGAAATCAGTGCAATCTGGAAACAATATGAACTCAATATACCATCGAGGAACTGATTACTCTCAAAATGTTGAAATGCCAAATATATGTAATGAATTCGCTGTCAATGTTGCATCCAACATCAAAGATTCAGTCCCTGATTACTTACACTTTGACTGTATTAATGAGCATGGACCTGTTGATGTAGTGTTTGAAATACTAGAAGTTACACAGAATAACACCAGAAAGGCAATTGCTCACACGTAATGTTTCTAAAGCTACTGGAATCGATAATATTGGACACAAACTGTTAAAACTGTCAGCTGATATCATTGTACAACATGTAACTGTTATAGTAAATAAGAATTTGCAAACATCAAATTTCCCAAAAGCTTTGAAATTTACAAAAGTCAAACCATTATTCAAAAGTGGAAAACCCAATGACGTAAATAACGATAGACCTATTTCAAGCTTACCAACTTTGTCGAAACATTTTGAAAGACACGTGCATAAATCATTGCATACTTGTTTAGATCAGTTCAATTTACTTCACAAAACACAAAGTGGTTTAGAACTGGCCGCTCAACTGAATCAGCTTTACTTTATATGATAGATAAATGGATTCGAGCACTAAATGAGGGCAAATTGATTGGAATTGTAAAGGTGGATTTTCGAAAAGATTTAGATCTTGTTGATCATACTGTTTTGTTAAAGAAGTTATCATTATACAAATGTAGCAACAATACCTTGAAGCTTTTTCAATCATACCATTGTGATAGAAACCAATCTGTTTCTATAAATGACGTTTTATTGAAAACAAAACTGTTAATTGTGGAGTCCCACGAGGCTCAATATCAGGACCACTTTTATTCTTACTTTTTATTAATGACTTACCGCTGGTGTTTTTTAACAAAATCACCGGTAGCGATTTATATGCAGATGATACTACAACAGACCTGTCAACTCTCACGCATTCTGCGTGAGTCTCACGCAATCGAGTCCCATCTCACGGTCTCACTCATTGATCAATGATTCTCACGCATTTTCCAAAAAAAAAAAAAATTTTAAAAAAAACCCTTATATACAACTATTTGCGAAGTCTGACGGTTTCCAGAAAGCGAACCCTACCAATGAAATCGTAACTCTACAAGTATCGGTACATACGGGGTAACGGGGTTAGAAAGTCGCAACTGCGGATAGTCCGGGTATCACGATCGGCGTAAATCGGCGTATGCAATCAAGTCCACCTAATTGAATGTCATCCGGTGTCGGAGGAAAAGAAAGTCGGACGTTTACGAACTTTCGAGTTTGTGACGTGTAAGTATTAACTGTTTCCTGGTGATTATTGCTATTTGCATCATCATCTTACACATTTAACTACCGGCTAAGTGATATAGTTTTGATTTGTCTACACAGAATTTGACAGAAACAGGTTAAATGCAATGCCGAATTATCCAGTAACCGACGGATAACAGTAACCGTGCGTGGTCACAACATTGGTTGGGTACAATTGTTATGGAGAAAAAACAATTTTGTGCTGTTATAGGACCCCCCCTGGCCAATTTTTTTTTGGGTGTGGACTTTGTCCTTTTTTAAAGAATTTTCGGATGTGTGATTTCGCGTGTCGCACAGCGTGGACTTTATTTCATTTCTGTGCCCAACCACGATAGTGGAGGGGCATCTAGGATTACCCTTGTCCGTCTGTCCCGTATTACCCTTGTCCGTCCGTATATTCCATTTCAACTAATATGTTTCAATTATTAGTAGCCATTGGCTACTGCTAGTGCCAACCTAGGTGTCAGAACTAGTTTTGTGTAAAAAACCTAATTTTTTGGTCAAAATATGAGAGAAAAATATACCTCCCAGAAAGCAGGAGAATGCATTTCAGAGGGTCTAGGGGAAAACAATTTCCGGGGGGGCATGCCCCCGGACCCCCCTAGGAAACTCGCCCCTTCGGGGCTCAATACAAAGTCTCACTCAATTCAATTTCAAAAGGTTGACAGCTCTGTTATATGACATCCATACCCAGAAAGAAGTGATAGAAGCACGATTACAACAAGCTGTGGAAGACTTGAAATACTAGTGTTTTCAAAATGGAATGAAGATTAATACAGACAAAACGAACGTTCTATTTATGATGACAGACCAGCGAAAATGTGGATTCCCTAATCCAACAGTCTCTCTTAAATATGAAAATATAGTATTGAAAAAACTAGCAAATCAGAGAAGTTGCTTGGAGTACACATACAGGATCATTAAAATAGGACTCACATATAAATTATATTATGACAACAGATTTGACTATTAGGTAAAATACGGTATATTGTCAATCAGAACTACATAATACTTTACTACAGCGCTTTTATCCAACCACATTGTATTAGTGTTGTATCATATGGGGAAACACCACCCATCACGGTATTGACACGTTAAGATCACTGTTAAGATTGCAGAGACGAGCATGTAAATACATTCTGGGCTGGACAAGATATTATTTATTTGCCTGAAATTAATATAATGACTTAAACCAATAACAATGTACAAAATGCACAATATTGTACCGAATTATTTGAATGAACATATATAGATGATGTTGTTGATGATGTTGTTTTGTGTGTATTATTCTCAACCAAACTGTGCACAATGAAACCTGGACTAGATATGTTCCATGCTATGTGCCCCAGAATGATGGTACATACATTTGATCTTGTCCATCCGTCCGTCGGTGCATCCGTCCGTATTCCGTGTTATGGGTAACTCAACCCTTTAGTTCTATTTAAACCTCACTGTGATATGTTATACAAGACTGAGTTATGGTCCTAGACTCTGCAGAGAAGAGACGAAGTGGAACATCTATGTCCCTTAGCCACATTTCTAGTTTTTATATAACTACTATAATCGACTATTTTGATTGTCAGAGAAATATTGTTGTATATGTTTTATCATGTGATATGTTTCTAGTGACTAATAGGCCCATTGGGCCGGGTGTATTTAATTGTATATTTTATTATATGTAAATATTGTCTGATATGTACACATGTCACTATAATAAACAAATTACTTACTTACTTACTTATTCAATTAAGACATCGCAATACAGTTACTTCAGATGACAGTGAGATATGTTTCAAATATTGATCTCTATATTCCAAGACCAAGATGTGAAATGTACAAGCAATATTTAGAATACTCTGGTCTAAAGATATGGAATTGTCTACCATTGGACATTAAGACTTCCAGATCTTTAAATATGTTCAAGACAAAATGTAAAATATGGATACAACAACTTTTTAAACGGTAGACACTAGAAAGTTATATATGTAATGATTGTCATTCAATATGCTTATGTCGTTTTGTATTTCGATTGTATAAGTATACCTGATTTGTTTAACTTGAGTTACATTGTACACTATTATGCATGTATATTGCATGGCGTAACTGTGTATTTTGGCTATAATTATTGTGTGTATGTGCATTAATGCTATAGTGTTAAGAAATTTAAGAGGGCCCTAAGGAAGATTAGTTCAGAACTCATTAGGTCACACTCTATAAATAAAGAAATATATCAATATATCTATCTACACACTTTAACCACGCCCACATATAGTTCATACCCCGGATAAAAACTATTAACCCGCGATCCATTCCTTAAAAGTACATCGGTAGGGCCCTCACTATGTTTCAACTTCATTCCACGTGACAGGCATGCATCATTCGCTGAACTATGAACTATGGATTGGTAATCTTATAAAATATTGTAATACTGAAGAACAAATATGCACAACAATCTACCACTCTTGGCTTTGGCTTACAATGTGTGCAAGGGATGTAATTTAAGTAAAGGAAACACTCACTAACCCAGAGGAGTACTCTCCCCTGTAATGGGAGTGTGAATATTGGGCTTAACAGGCGAATCCCCATATAATAGTGGCGTCCGTGGTCCAGTGGTAGAGCGTCGGATTTGGAATCGAACGGTCCCTGGTTCGATACTCGGTCAGGCCACGTATGTAGTGTCATTGAGCAAGGCACCTAACACACATTGCTTAGTACTGGTTAATCGCTTAAGTCGGCTAAGCCTGCCCAGGAAAGCATGTCTAAGTCCCCGCGAGGGGTTTGACATTAAAGGCACATGCATACATAGGTCAGTCCCCGAGGTTATAAAACTTTTCTCAGATCTCAAATGATCTAATTGGTTGATTGTGGGTGTAACTGTCAGCTGAACCAATCAGACCCTTGAGACTGAGTTTTGAGACTGGAGAACAGTTTTATAACCTCGGGGCCAGGCTATATCGCGCCCGGTAAAGTGCATTGCAAATAATATGTAAAGAAGTTTAAAGACATATGTAAAAATTATGTCAGTAAAAATGCAATGGCAAAACATAAATCATAAGCCTATCACAAAGGGATGGGGTTATTTTATTCTTATTCAATTTTATTTTGGAAAACTGTAGAAAAGTGGGGAATAATAATAATAATAACAATAAAGACTTATTTTACGAGAGACCCATTTACAAAAGTTAATCTACCACGAAGTCCTCAACATGCAATCAAAAGATAGGACTATAAGTAAAAACTGCACATTGGAATTATATAGTAATATTAAAGATGAACAGTAGAGAAACTATATATAATATGTTATGGAATATGATGATATATGAAATTAGCTAGTAGAGTAGAAATGGGAAGTGTGCAGATATTGGCAGTAATAATTATTCACAATTGTATACAAATTATAATTTTGTCATCATAACTTTGTCAGTGTATGAATATATGTATAATTTGATAATATTAACATAATCCAGGGGTCGCAGGTTCGATCACCCGTCTGACCCTAATAAAATTAACAGTCTTTCACATGGGACGCTAAACCAATGTCTAGTGCCGGTGCTGTACACCGTGCACATAAAGGAACCAGAGGATACTCTGGAATGGGTCTATGTCTGTATCATTGCACTATTCTACACAATCCTAAAATGACTAATCTCTTCAGGAGGCGCCGCTCATAACCGGTAGCGACGATAAATAAACATAAAACACACACACGGGCGGCTGTTCGCGCGCCATCGTATGCATTATTATTGTTTTACATTAAATCGTGGCATTCGCCATCACCATGTGTGTGTATTAGGGTATACATGTTGTGTAGTAGATGACGTAAACCAATAATATATATATTAGATATATTGGTTTCAATGCCCTGCTGATTTGAAAGGACCCACGTTCTCAAATATAAATAGTTTTGTCACGTACATCATCGATCCCCCGTTTGACACCAATACTAACAGTCTTTCAGATGGGACTTAAAATCGAGGTTTCGTGTCGGTGCTTTACCGATGGTCCTACAACATGATGTGGACGGTGGTTTTGGACTTGTATATAGTGGGTGCGTGTCTTTGTTCTATATGTGGACGGTGGTTCTGGACTTGTATATAGTGGGTGCGTGTCTTTGTTCTATATGTGGACGGTGGTTCTGGACTTGTATATAGTGGGTGCGTGTCTTTGTTCTATATGTGGACGGTGGTTCTGGACTTGTATATAGTGGGTGCGTGTCTTTGTTCTATATGTGGACGGTGGTTCTGGACTTGTATATAGTGGGTGCGTGTCTTTGTTCTATATGTGGACGGTGGTTCTGGACTTGTATATAGTGGGTGCGTGTCTTTGTTCTATATGTGGACGGTGGTTCTGGACTTGTATATAGTGGGTGCGTGTCTTTGTTCTATATGTGGACGGTGGTTCTGGACTTGTATATAGTGGGTGCGTGTCTTTGTTCTATATGTGGACGGTGGTTCTGGACTTGTATATAGTGGGTGCGTGTCTTTGTTCTATATGTGGACGGTGGTTCTGGACTTGTATATAGTGGATGCGTGTCTTTGTTCTATATGTGGACGGTGGTTCTGGACTTGTATATAGTGGAGGCGTGTCTTTGTTCTATATGTGGACGGTGGGGTACTGGACTTGTATATAGTGGAGGCGTATCTTTGTTCTATATGTGGACGGGGGTTCTGGACTTGTATATAGTGGGTGCGTGTCTTTGTTCTATATGTGGACGGTGGTTCTGGACTTGTATATAGTGGGTGCGTGTCTTTGTTCTATATGTGGACGGTGGTTCTGGACTTGTATATAGTGGGTGCGTGTCTTTGTTCTATATGTGGGCGGGGGTTCTGGACTTGTATATAGTGGGTGCGTGTCTTTGTTCTATATGTGGACTGTGGTTCTGGACTTGTATATAGTGGGTGCGTGTCTTTGTTCTATATGTGGACGGTGGTTCTGGACTTGTATATAGTGGGTGCGTGTCTTTGTTCTATATGTGGGCGGGGGTTCTGGACTTGTATATAGTGGGTGCGTGTCTTTGTTCTATATGTGGACTGTGGTTCTGGACTTGTATATAGTGGGTGCGTGTCTTTGTTCTATATGTGGGCGGGGGTTCTGGACTTGTATATAGTGGGTGCGTGTCTTTGTTCTATATGTGGACGGTGGTTCTGGACTTGTATATAGTGGGTGCGTGTCTTTGTTCTATATGTGGACGGTGGGGTTCTGGACTTGTATATAGTGGGTGCGTGTCTTTGTTCCGAATGCTGACGGTGATTCCGGACTTGTATATAGCGGAGACGTGTCTTTGTTCTGAATGTTGACCGTGATTCCGGACTTGTATATAGTAGAGACATGTTTTGTCTCGACGTTTTTGTTTATCAGAAGTGCAGGGAAACACTATACCACAAACTCATTTGTGGAATATTTATATTGAGAACATTTGCGTGTGTAAGAATATTTATATGACGTTGCATAAAAGAAACCTGTTCGCACAGCTCCTACTTACAGTTATTGTGTTATTAACCTATTTATGGAGTGGTACTAATGTGTTAGATGATACAAGTTATAATTGTCTGAATGGAGCTCTCTCGATACATCAATTTCCTGATGGAATCCACCCTCACGAGGGGGCGAGACGAGGCAACGTGGAATGTGTGCCTTTCCTATTGTACTACTACGGTTAGCATAGTGGTTAGCGCGCTCGCTTCTCACCAATGCGACACCGGTTCAATCCACGGGCCGGGAGGGCAGGTATGTGAGATGTTACGATGGTCGCCAGATCGGACATGTTGGTTTTCTCCGGGTACTCCACTTTCCTCCCACACGAATGACCACACTTACGCTCTCGCCCGCGCACACGAGAGTGAGTAATATAAGTTGTTAACGCTTGTTTCGCAATCGTTGTAAAATAAGTAAAGTTTAAATCAGTTTTAAAAATCCTGTTCTGATCTCGTTATTCGTGATACACAGGTTGTATTACGCATGTATGTCGACCCTGTTTACATTATATTGTTATGTCAACAAACCGCGTATACGACGCTTGTTTATTAGTTGAAATACTCAGTTTTTGAGGCAAATATTTGGGGGAAATTATATCATATAATAGGGAATTACATGTTGTATAAATTTGCGTTTTCACTGATGTAGTGTCGCTTTAAAATGTAATATAAATATGTCTGTTGTGTGTAATGGCTGTTTTTGCATGATTGCTTTGTTGTTGTTTTTTAGTATGTCTTTCTTTTTTATAAAGATCAATGTTCGACATTACACTATTAGTTCAACTTTCAACGACCCATTTGTTTGTGTAGTTTTGATGTTTGTTTTTGGTGTTGCTGTTGTTGTTTTTGTATATATGTACATATTTCTATCACTCCTTTCACCTCACCGTCAGTTCAACATACTTATTTTCAGAAGTTAATTTGTAATTCATTTTAAAGCAGCATTACATCGTATGAAATAAAATATATTTGAAAAATTAAATGTTTACGTATGGGTAGCAATGCTGCTACGCATTCTAACATTATACTTTGTATGCTTATGTTCATTTGGTAAATAGTGTTTTTTTTGCGATAAAACAAACTCGAACCCGAAAGTAGGACTTTCCGAGTCGATCGGTCACGCACTTGTTTACTACCGGAACGCATCGTCCGCACTTGTTTACATTCGGAACGCATCGTCCGCACTTGTTTACATTCGGAATGCATCGTCCCCATTTGTCCCACGTTGTCTTTTTTAATTAAATTACTTGATATGTTGATTCATACCTCTGTTAGCTAAGTCTTTTAGGGACATTTCTACATCCCCACGAGGGGTTCGACATTAGATGAAGATAGATAGTATTTCATGTTCAAAATATATACGTTGTTTACTACATCCTCTGTTGTTTCACGCATGCGTGTGTTAATAAACAAATTCGCGTATACGACGGTTTAAATTTATTGGAATGTTATCGTTTCTGATCGACTATTTCGATTTTTGTAAACACATACACATTAGTATTTATATTTTATTCAAAACAACCTTTATTACGATGTAATGCTGCTTTAAATATCCACTGCTGGGTGTGTGTGATTCGATAAACATGTTCACGAAAATAATGACAGCAGGCAGCATTGTAAAGCATATTTTGGATGATTATTTAAACCCGAGGTACCTTTGCAAATTTCATTACATATGTGCTTATTGTCCCGTAATCGCGTGCGGTTTGCACTTTCGAATCGCACGAGCAAAGCAGTGTCGACATGCTGTTTTTAGTTCTTATTGAAAAAAAAAATGAAAATAGAGGAGCAAACTAATTTTCAAATGAATGGTCTAAGGGAGACAAGGACGTTGTCCCGCAGAGTTCAGTTGCAAGATTTATCTCCCATCTAGTCCGTTAAAAAACTTGAAATAAAGATCAATGTGACACTACGTCTAGTTTCATAATATAAATAACAATCGTTACGTTTCAAGTTTCCTTGCGTGTATAATTGTATATACATATTAACTATCACTCAATGTGTATTCTATCATTCCTTCATAAGTTTAAAATGCTTATACAGATATTTTAATGTGAAATCATATTTAGGCAAGCAAGCCCGTTATATACCACTTGCTCTAGCACGTTTTTGACACATTTCATTACCGAATTAACACTCATTCCACCCTGTGTCTCTTTTACAACATTGTAGAAACATCCACATTTGGACTATGTGGCGGATGAGACAAAGTGTTAAGCTTTGATCGAGCATAAAGCACATTTCGTAAAACTAAGGTATGTGAGCTGGTACGGTGTTCGCCAGATTAGACAGGTGGGTTTTCTCCGGGTACTCCGGTGTCCTCCCACACGAATGACCACAATTATGCTTTCATCCGCGCCAACGAGAGTGATTAATAAGCTGTTAGAACTTGTTGTGAAATAAATAAAGTTTAAACTTTAATATTTATGCCGGCGTGACATTTGCTTTTAAAATCTGTACCTAACAATAACCCAGATCATAACAATGTATTGTGTGCAGTTGTCACAACCGGGGGGGGGGGGGTATTTGGTAGATATTTCCGATACCCTCACCTTATGTTACTGTACGCATTTCTCATATTGCCACATGGGCAGATCCCGTCAATCAAAGATATGTTGTCCAAATAACTTTCTCACGATGTGTTATGTAGAGTTTCAGTATACATGACGTGTACATATTGTACTTAGGATATTCCTGTTTGCCGGTTTGTTTAACTTCATACACGATTGTGTTTGACATACACAATGGCGGCGTGTAAACGGTCACATGAGGTTACAACGTGTACTTCACTGTGATTAGACATGGAGTTCGAGCCATATACGCTTGCACTGTAAGGCTATTGACGTGATTTCCTGCTTAAGCATGCTTGTATATCGCCTAATTTGTGTGCGTGTAGTTATATATGTATAATGTCAAGCCTATGGTTTATCATATTAAATGCCTTTATTCAAAAATAAGGAAGAAATATCAGCAAAATTCAGAAGCGCCCAGATCCACCGGAACAACGTGTGGTTCAACGCTGAAGACGGTAGCGAACAAGTATTCAATGCTCATAATGCCATTGGCATTGATAATAGACGTGAGAAAATGACTAAACAGTTGGTATATATATAAGTTAGTATATATGTAGTAGTTAGTATATAAGTATGTAGTCGAGTAGTGCGGCAGATCCTTAAGTTAGTATATACTACTCGACTACAGCAACCTAAATTGACGGTAACAATGTAATATACACTAGGATTATTTCTCGAATGTTACTTAAGACACATATACAAATCACAAGAAATACCCTATGACACACTACTTATTTATTCCGACTAAATTTATTTTTCCATTGTTACGAGTGTGTACTGTTGTGTGTGTAGGTGGGGATGAGGTCGCGGTTACAACGTGTACCTCACTGTGATTAGACATGGCGATCGAGCCACACACGCTTGCACTGTAAGGCTTTTGACGTGATGTCCTGCTTAAACATGCTTGTATATCGCCTAATTTGTGTGCGTGTAGTTATATATGTATAATGTCAAGCCTATGGTTTATCATATTAATTAAATGTCTTTATTCAAAAATACAGAAGAAATATCAGCAAAATTCAGAACGGCTCAGAGTCACCGGAACAACTTGTGAGGGGATAGCCAACGAGTACGCAATGCCCATAGAAACAGCAATTGACATTGATGATAAAAGAAAGCAAATTGCTAAACAGTTGGTCGCCTCAGTCATAGAGAATGCGGTATCTATCGTCAAAGAAGAGGTATATCTTAATGTATAATTATTTGAATAATGAAAATGCAGTCAAACCTGTGTTAGTGGTCAATTCTATTAACCTCGTACTACATATACATGTATGCAATTGAAATAGGGTCAAATACTTGCGGTCTCTTGGGGTATGAATACACTCGAATACAATAGTTATGTGTGTTTCTTGTAATGCGGCAGATCCTTAAGTTAGTATATATGTAGTCGAGTAGTGCGGCAGATTCTGAAGTGTATATATATGTAGTCGAGTAGTGCGGCAGATCCTTAAGTTAGTATATATGTAGTCGAGTAGTGGGGCAGATCCTTAAGTTAGTATATATGTAGTCGAGTAGTGTGGCAGTTCCTTAAGTTAGTATATATGTAGTCGAGTAGTGCGGCATATCCTTATGTAATGGTGCTGTCACACTATAACGTATAGCAGTAACGTATGCCGATGTGGAAGTCGTGATAGCGCAGTGGATGCGCGTTCGCTTCAGGTGAGAAAGGTCCGGAGTTCGAGCCCCACTGGAGCCGTTACGATTGTGCCCTTAGGCAAGGCATTTAAATTCCACATTGCCTCTTCTCTCCTTCATGGCGATGGATTCCATCAGGAATGAGGTCTCGAGAGTGATTAATATAAGTTGAAAGAACTTGTTTCGCAATCGAGCTAAAATAAATTTGTATAAACTGTATGCCGACGTATGTGAATTTTCACCAACACGCTGGTGTACGTTGACATAAGTTAGGGGTAGGTTTGGTATAAGTTGTATACGTTAAAAGCACGCTGGTATAAGCTGACATATGTTGTTATACGCTGAGGCCAAAATAATTGTGTGTGCATGCTCAAAATTGTTGGGCATATGCTAGGCATAGGTTAGAAATACGCTAGACATGCGCTAAGTACGTTAGATGTAGCTTACTCATGTGTCGAGATACGTCGAGATACGTTGGCATGAAGGTGTACCGTACAGCTAACGTATTGCTAACATATGAGTAACTTACTTCTAACCTACATATAACCTATATCTGACGTATATTGACGTATGCCGACGTATTAGACGTATGTTTGACGATGAAGTAACTTATCGAACGTGTTTCTACCGTACACTTAGCGTATTGTTGGCGTTATGCGGTCGCTGTGTATAAGAGGCATGTGTGTAGCTCACCATCACTTCTCCACCGATCATCAGAGAAGATGGACGATCCTGAGAGGCTTCGACAAGAAAACCAACTAGTCGTTCTCCAACATCAGTATGACATCATCGAATTGGCACTTCACCAGATTCGTGCCAACAGGATGCGGAAGAGAAGGGGTCAACGACGGGGGAAGGTCTGGGTCAGACCATGGATCGGGAGGCGACGGCAGTTTGGCCTGTACGACCAGGTTCTGGTGGAACTCCGTAACGAGGACCAATCATATTTCAAGAACTTCATGCGGATGTCCCCCGAGATGTTCGACGAGCTACTAGCCAGAGTGGGCCCTAGGATCACCAAGCAACAAACCTGGTACAAGGAGCCTGGCATGAAGCTTGCCCTGACTGTGCGTCACCTTGCATCTGGGAGCAAGTATGCCGCGATGAAGTTCGGTTGGAGGGTCCCGCACAACACCCAGTCACTCCTCGTCCGAGAAGTCTGTCAGGCCATCATCGATGAATACATGGACTAGGTGATGATTTGCACTACCACTCCTGATGAATGGCGTTGCGGACAGGTTCTATGAAAAGTGGAACTTCCCCCATACATGGGGCACTTGATGGAAAACACGTTGCCTGTCGGTGTCTTTCAAAGACTGGGTCCATGTACTACAACTATGAAGGATTTTATTCCGTTGTTCTGATGGCGCTTGTAGATGCCGACTACAAATTAATCTGGGCAGATGTCGGTGGTACAGGATCAGCATCCGACGCTCAGATTTACAATGACTCTGAGATGAGGGAATGCGCTGAAGATGGTACCCTAGGTTTCCCTGGCCCCGAACTTATTCCCAACGACTACCAGGATGTGCGCTACTACTTCATCGGCGACGATGCCTTCGCCCTACGACCGACCATGATGAAGCCGTACAGCCACAGGGGTCTGACGAATGATGAACGCGTCTTCAACTACAGGCTTTCACGAGCCAGGAGGGTAGTAGAAAATTCCTTCGGCATCCTGGTAAACCGATTCCAGGTTCTGCTCAGTACTATGCAGCATCACTCCTCCACCGTGAAGGTCATCGTCAAAGCATGCATGGTACTGCACAACCTGGTGAGGACCCGATACCCAGGACTGTACAGATCGGCGACGTATTTATGCAGAACGTCACGTGATCGTTGGCAACGAGCTCTGCGTTAATCTGGGTCATATCCTTAAAATACTCATGTCTATCTGGCGAACATTTTTGATCGGCACTTTATAAAAAACAACACAAACAAAGACCTGCAAACTTAAATTGGCGTTGTTTACATATAGATGCTGTGGTAAAAGAGTAATATATATCTTAGCTAAAATTCAAGCGCACCTGAATAAAGACACAATTGTAAAAGTATAATTTCTTATACATTTATTAAACATATAATAAATAACTTATGCAAGAAACCGGTTTGGCAATTTAAAATCACTGTCATATTTCAATGGTTTCGTGAAATGACTCGTGTAAGATAAATGAATGAAACTAAATAAAGAAATAAGTAGTATTAGCGATTAATGCCATTCAAGCTCCCAAGGAACTGGTTACTAAGGTAATCATATTACCGCAGTGCTGCTTTTTATCACCAATGTTTCTACATAGATCTATAACATCTATTGACAAATGAGTAAACAGCGCCAATTTAAGCTTGTTTTCCTGTACATCGAAACAAATCACATAATACTATGTGTAGTCAATAAATATGTGAATATTGTCGTAGTCTTGTGTTGATTTACTAGAAATTCAAAACGTAAATAAATCAAGAGACTGCCGATTATGTATATTGAAGAGGCAATAGAATATGCTTAAACCAATTTGACAGGTAATCATGATACATGCCAATCAGTCATTTTTCGCACATTTATGCCCCAATTTCCATTTCAGTCATTATTGTAAAAACAAAGGTAGGGGATTATCGGTGTGTGATGCCCAGTAACGAGTTCTTTATAGAAGTCACAGAAATATTGTCCCATGTGTGCAATCTCATCGTTAATTGACTCAAATAGTCCCCAATTTGTCCTTATTGTCTCGCGTTTTTAGTTTTACTGGGCACTGTGCATATCACACAGCATATGGATTGTCCCATTGCACCGGTCGGAAATTCCGCCAACGGATGTCAATTATGCCGCCATTATATTTGATATGTAAGTTTCTATTTAAATGAATGTAAATGCATAATTTTCTGGCTTACATTTTTACTTAGATAATTATCTCGGAAACCACACCATTTTCACGAATTATAATATATTTTGAATTGTAATACGCAATAGGTTGCAAAATTGATTCGTCCTCAAAATGTTTCGTACTCGTAATATAAATACGACCATGCCATTCTGCCCTTTTGAGGACAGGCAACAGTAAAAATGCCTTTTTTTCCTACCTGCGCCCTGCCCTTTTTTCAGTCTGAGGGGAAACACTACCCATGCTAAAAGCTTCCTGTCTGTAGACATCTCCCAATCCGCAGTGCCTTTGACATTGATACGCACTGTGTTTCCAGTCTTGTCCCAATTCCTCCTACCGGGAGGACACATCGGCATAGCACCAGTGATTAGTATGTATGTAGCCCTTTTTCGGAAGCTAATCATGCTGGTAGTACTATTGTCAATGGTTTGGTGAAGTGGGTATGAATACGGGTCGGGGCATGTTTCCTGTGTCTTTGGGGGTGTCTTCTTGTGGCTGTTTCTTGGGAATAACCATTAGCCTTCTCCAACCTGTCTCTGTTTGAACTAGTTTCAATGTTCTAGACTTACTTTGTTCGGTTTCTCTTGTGTCACTAGCAATGCCACTCTGTTTCTCCGTTATATTCTCCCTTCCGTCCTCTAGGTCCGTCTCTGCATCTATCGCTTTCATTATTTGCACTGTCTATATTTGTTTTATTTGTTATGTCATCTAAGACTTTATCAGTTTCTTTCTTCTTGACTGACAAATCTAATGCGCAACATACATCTTTTACAAATTCCTTTGCTGTAACACTATCGGCTTTACTATCAGCCACTATATCGACAGCTTCTTCTTTGCTCTGTATATCTTTTATATCCTCCAACTGTTTCACTGGGGTCACTGTACGTTTGCTTTCGACTGGACGTTTCATTTCGACTGGTGTCGCAGTAAATATTTCATTTCCACGAATGCCTTTCTCATTTTTATCCCCCTCTGTCCATTTGTTCGTGTCACATTTCAACTTTGTTTATTTTCTTTGTTTTCTTCTCGGTCATGCTCACTCCTTTCCTTCAACGCATTTCTCCAACCTCTCCTGATGTTATCTTTGGCCTGATTTCTTTGCAATAGTCTTCCGTTTATACTGCCAAATAAAAGCAGTTCTTTAATCCGAGCAGGGAAGGGACTTAGGCAAGTGGTTAATTTCAATAAAATGCCTACTTGTACAAAGTATATTAAGATCAGTCACCCTCGTGAATGTCTTGTCCCCCGGACACCACGGACAGATCACGGACTGGCGCCGGTGTTCCTTGGATATCACGTGTGCATGCAAGTCAGTCTTTGAGGAAAATTCTCTAGGGCATAGCCAGTATTTCTCCATTTCTGCAAGTAGATGTAGCGTATTAAGTTTAATAGAACCGAATGGTGTCTTACATGTATGCATCCTCTTTCTACATTTATAAATATTTTATTTATTCAAATATAGTTGGTCTAAGCATTTTATACCACCTCTTTACATTGTTGCTTATTATAAAGTTTTGGCTGAGGTGGCATAGTAGTAGTAGTAGTAGTGCTTAAAATGTCTTATACCTTACAGTTGTTGACTTATATATAGATCTATTTATCTATTTATGCTTCTTTCTATAATAGATTATTTCTAAAATGTTATTTTGTTGCGTGATTCACACATACGTTATACACGTTATGTTACATCCACATGTGTTGTTTATGTGTTGTTTACTGGTCAGCATTTTCAATTTTACGCGACTCCCGTTTTATCCATAATGGAGCATTGGTACCCGAGTAAGGCCACAGTCTGTCGATATGGATAGCCTTTGGTGTTTGCTTACTTGAGCGTTTTACGTAACAAATGAGGTCATCTAAGGTGTTAGTAATTATATAAGGATCCTTCCATTTATTGACCAGTTTGATACAGATAACCTTTTTTCTTGTAGGGTCATGCAACCAGACAAGTTGACCCTTGTAATACCGTCTCTGTTTTGCGTTTGTGTCATAGTGTCTCTTTTGATAGTTTGCAACTTTGCAAATATTTCGTCTGGCAACCTTATGAATTATAGTCATTTTGTTCTTTAGGTTGTCTGTGAAATTGTCGTTATTAAGTTGTCGGTTTTCGTGATTATAGTCCAACAACTGTGTTTAAAGGCAACACAATTTCACGTCCAAATACCATTTTATTTGGCGAAACTTTTGTGGAGCTGTGAGATGAGCTACGATATGCCACCATCACTAATGGAAGATAACGATCCCAACTTGCCTGCTCATCCGTACAATAAGCCGCCAACATTGACTGTTGCAGCGTTCTACTAGGCCATTTAATTGGGGTCTTGTCAATTTCGACCTTGATCCGTGTGGACCTGTAATGGTACACCAAAGCGGGCAACACAGTTGTTTATAAATGCTTCAGCAACAGTCTTAGCTTCTTGATCGCGAAGTGAGACACATTCGGTCCATTTAGTAAACCAGTCTGATATAACCAATATGTATTTGTTACCACTTTTGGTTAGAGGAAGTGGCCCTAGTATGTCCATTGCAACTCTTTCCATAGGCTCACCTACTATATATTGTCCCAGCGGACGGAGCTTTATTTCCCCTCTTGACATATTTCTAGCTGCACAGGTGACGCAGACTTTGCAATACTGCTTCACACTGTCTGTAAAACCGGGCCAGTAGAACCCTTTTCTAACCTTATCTAATGTATTGTCAAATCCCAGATGGACACCTATCAGGACATCATGAGTGAAATGGATTACTTCCTTCTGTCTTGTTTTAAGGTACAACCAACTGCCACACGACCGAAACCAATACATCAATGAATTTACGATACAGCATGCTTCGTTGGACCACCTCTAATGCGCCAAAGAAAAGAAGTACCACTTGATACTTCCGACCACTCTGGCCTAGCACCACCTGACAATTTTGCTGGAAAAAAAGAACTGGACTCATATCCGGATCAGTCATTTGATCATTACTTATATAAATCGCATCCCACCCATCCAGCATAATCTGATGAGGGATTATATCAGTTTCAGCTTCTTGTGCAGCCTCTTGCCTCGTGGTCGCTCTAGCGACATTTTCAGTAGCTTCAACGAATTCGGCGTTACTATGACGTTTACCCGGCCTGTGTACCACATTGTGATCATACGTTCCTAGCTCTTGTAACCAGCGAGCAGTTCGACCTGTTGGTGCTTTGAGACTACGCATTCAGCTAACAGCGGAGTTATTTGTTCTTAAGAGAATTGCTTGACCATACATGTATGCATGAAAATGCTTCAGTGATAAGACACAGCTACTAACTCTTTCCTTGTGATACAATATTGCTGCTCATGTTTGTTCATGGTTTTGCTCATGTAAGCAATGATGTGTTCCTTTCCGTCATCCTCATATTTTGTCATACTGATAAGATGGAACCAACTGATGTAGCACTTGCATCTGTATCAAGGATAAATTTGCATTCCATTTGAGGGTAAGCCAATACTGGGGCAGTTATCAAAGCTCGCTTAAGCGCATCGAATGCTTCCTGGCACTCTTGTGTCCAGATAAATGTTGCCTTTTTCTCGCAAAGATTATGTAGCGGACGAGCAATGCCAGCAAATCCCATAACAAACCGACGGTAGTAAGACGACAGCCCATGGAAACTACGGACATGTTTCGCATTAGTTGGAGTAGGCCAGTTCTTAACGACTTCCATCTTACGTTCGTCAGTGTGCACTCCATCCTTAGAAACTGTGTGCCCCAGAAATGTGGCGGACTTCTGGAAGAACGTGCACTTAGAGGACTTTAACTTCAAATTTGCATCTTGTAGTCTCTTGAAGACATTTTCTAGCCGCAGTAAGCATTCATCAATAGATTGACCTGACGTGATGACATCGTCCATGTAGAGCAGTGACTCTACCCACTGGATTCCCCTCAAAATATCGGACATGTCGCGCTGAAACGTTGAAGGTGCATTAACCAACCCAAACGGCATGACCCGGAAGTGATACAAACCGTGTGATGTTGAAAATGCTGTTTTCATCATGTCTTCTGGGTCCATTTCAATTTGCCAGAAACCAGAACATAAACCATACAATTGAACCATTTAGCACCTGCCAAAGCATCAAGACATGCATCCACTCTAGGAATGGGGTAGGCCTCTTTGACCGTCACTTCATTCAGTTTCCGATAATCCACACAGAACCTGGTGGACCCGTCCTTCTTGGTTACAAGAACTACTGGTGAGGACCATGGACTATTTGATGACTCTATCACACTTTTGCCAGCATACCTTCAATTTGTGGTTTTCTTCTCTGGCCTATCTCAATTCGATCTAACCTGAATTGAATAGGTCTCAGGGTGTTATGAAGCTCATCATGCCCTGCCGTATTTGCCCTTCTTTCCCACCTGTTGCTATGCCCGTATGAGTTTCCATTACCTAAACCACGGTCCTCTACTTGCCTGATAACATCTCTGCGCCTATTCTGGCCCATATTTTCACCTTAAACTCCTCATACCTTTCTACGACCTCTATAGCTTCAGCGATCGTCTTACAATGACGGTCCATTACCCTACATTTCATCTCCACTGAGAAGGTTTTGTAGAATTGCTAAAGTGCAAGCATTTCCTGTGCTTCGCGCTCTAAATTACTGTAGGCCTTCCTGGCCATTAGGCGCAGATCATCCCCAAATGAAGCAATGGACTCGCCATATAATTTGGAACGAGCCTGAAACTTGGACCACCATCTTGCTTGTTAGCGTACACTGCCAAACCCCTGCTCTAACGATAATGTTAGACGCTCATATGAGCATTTTTCTGCAGAAGGTAGACTTGTATAGAACACACGTGCCTGACCTTTCAGACTTGCTGCAAGTGTAAGACGCATTTCTTTGTATTTCCATTGTCCCAATTCGAAGTGCGATATATATTGCTCCCAATCCTCCTCACCAGTAAATTGATCAGGTTTAATGATTATTGAGTCTCCGCGAGACATGACCACAGGGAAAACGTCTGTCATTTCCATGTCCGTCGTATTGTCCATCTATGTCATGATATCTAGGAGAATCATGTGTTTCTACATGATCACCACGATCTTGATTAAACTCAATCTCTGGATCTGAGTTGGCCATTATTTTGAGTTGTCCAAACTTTAGAGATATTTATAAATGCTAATTATGCCAAATCTGCTGAGCAGGGAGCTTACTGTGGCGTATAACCTTCAAACCACTTAGGATTTGGTTAATAGAGGTCATCTGTAATCCTTATTTACAGTTTTAAAAACCGACGGGTTTACTATTTATGTAGGTTTTTTGTTTTTTTTAATTACTTTTATATATCCGCAAAAATGCTCGTCTCAATGCTAATGTATATTTCACTACAGTTGGTGCAATATCTGTAGCTTAATTATGTTGGGTCCGCCTCCGTGGTCGAGTGGTTAAGGTAGCTGACTTGTATGCCACTGTAACCTATCATCACTGATGGTCACAGGTTCGAGCCCTGCTCAGGCCGTGTCTCATTTATATGAAAATGTTGGCAGTTTCTTACGGAGGTTGGTGCACCCAAGTACTGGTTAACCGCTAGAACCTGCCCAGGAAAGGTGTTGTTAAGTAAACTGCCCGCCGGCGATATAGCCCGAAATGGTGCTGATGCAGGCGTAAAACCCGAAATATAACATAACATAATTAATTATGTTGGATGAGAATATATGAATAACTCAATAGTCTCCATGTGATTTTACTATTATCTTAATGCAGTCCCTTCTATTCACGTATGAGTTCTTGATATTAGGCAAAACTAACATCTGCACTTCTGACACCATATTGTTAGCCTGGCACTTCTAGTGCCCTTAGTTATCAGGATGAACGACTCTGGTTAGGGACGTAACAGTACGATCTGAGATTTAATTACCATCAAATCTGGCATATATATAAGATCACAAAGACTTTTCGTTTCAATTATTATTATGCATCTATAGATAGATAGGCCTAATACTGATTAAAAGCAATTATATAGTTTCTGTAACGTTTTCCGTTTAAATATGTAGTACCTTCAATTATAATTATTTTTAGCGGGTTCTAGCGGATATATATTAATCGAAATGGCTCCTGATGGAATGTCAGCTGCAGACTGATGTCCGTCCCGGTATATATAAGGAATGGCGATGTGATTTTTCAGTGTGAATTGTCGCGCCACAAATTTCAAACACAGTATTGTCCAATGGAAACGCTGAGCTGATTTGATTACCCAATCACCCAATCAAATCGTTCGGTACGCCGTCTCAAAAAAAATAGATCCGCTAAGCTCGCAGCTAAACACGGATTGTTCAGCTCACTCTGAACCAATTATCAAAAGGACCACAGTTCTATACTCGTCAGATCATACAGAGTTAAAACACACTGTGGTAGTTATACAAGATTAGGTTCATTTTTAGTGTCTGTAAAATAGCACTTCTCTCGTGCGTGTTCAGAAAGATGAAATGACAAAACTGTTTATGGAGGGAATACTGGTAATTCGGTTTTATTTATCGTCGCTATCGGTTGCCCCATATGAGCGATGCCTCCTGAAGAGATTAGTCAATGATACAGACAGAGACCCATTCCAGAGTCTCCTCGGTTTAAAGTCCCATCTGAAAGACTGTTCATTTGATTAGGGTCAGACTGGGGATCGATCCATGGATTACCAGTCCAGCGTGTTACCACTGGACTACAGATCCGTCTGTGCAATATATAGATATAGGTACACTCATCAAAACTCCTAACTATACCGATACCATTTTGCGGATAATTTGATAAATCTGGTATAGATGGGTACGAAATTTTGCATTTCATTTGAATCTGTAGAATAATTCATGAGCTACAACAATCTGAATAGCACAACCCGGAAAATGAAAGTCGCACAAAAGCACAAATAATCCGAAAACAATTAATAGCGCGTATGTCCTCCGTTAGCTCTGATAACTGCCAAGCACCTGCTTCTCATGGACATGATGTGGTTGTGGATCAGGTTTTGTGGAATGTGCGTAGCCACCGTATCCTACATGCAAACGAGTCTGTACCTTATTCACTGGTTTGAGTACAATTTGATTACATGTAACAGTTTAACTTACTTGCAAATGTGAGAGTCCACCCTGAACCAGGCCTACGGCTATGCCTCTTTCTTGGAGACTCAGTCTCGCCATTTTTGGAATCGTTCCTTTTTTTTCTGTCACAATGTGCGTTTCTGACGCTACCATGTGGCTTGCAAATATTCTTGGTATGCATTTGCACGTGCAACTCGCTTCACATACCTTGTTGAGATGCATTTGTTTCATTCAAAATATTGACAAGCGTAATTATAGAAAAGCGAAACATGTGACTTTGGTTTTGAGGGTAGACTTACCTAAAACAGCACTACTGGTAAACTAAAACAGGTATCAATAAAAAAAACAGGAAATAGTTAAGCACATGTTATTTTATTTACGTGCACAATTGTGTCGCCATATTTTCAGAACTTTTCGCAAAATGGTATCGGTGTTAGTTAGGAGTTTTGATGAGTGTATGTACGGTTGTTACTGTTTATTGACGAGTAATTCCACTTAGTCGCCTGTTTTCGCGACCAACCCCGACTGACAGCCATACTGTGCAATGATCCCATGCAAAATCGCTATGTTATTCAGTCTAAACATGACGTGCCAGTACCGTTTATGAGCTGTAGAAGACACTGTCTTCAAGATTGACACAGTTTTCATGTCAGAAATGCATTCGGTGTTATCGTAGTCAAGACAATCGATAAAATGTCTGGCATACATATTACACTATTGTATTTTCCCTATCGACTGTAGACTAAATAAAGTGTCAGAATGACTGACTGTTCTGTAGTTGATAATATACCACTGGACTACAGATCCGTCTGTAATATACCACTGGACTACAGATCCGTCTGTATGTTTTAAGAGACAGTTTAAGAATGTTTATATACGGACACCAAAAAGAAACTGTGCACTTACTTGCCTTTGCCCGCCTCCGTGGTCGAGTGGTTAAGGTCGCTGACTTGTATACCACTGTAATCTATCATCACTGATGGTCACGGTTTCGAGCCCCGCTCAGGCCGTGTCTCATTTATATGAAAAAGTTGGCAGTTTCTTACGGAGGTTGGTCCACCCAAGTACTGGTTAACCGTTGGCGCCTGCCCAGGAAAGGTGTTGTTAGGTAAACTGCCAGCCGGCGATATAGCCCAAAATGGTGCTGATGCAGGCGTAAAACCCGAAATATAACATAACATACTTGCCTTTGAGGTAAACGTTAGATCCGCTTAGAAAAAGATATACGCAACTTTGCAACTATTTGGTAAATTAGTACAATGTGAAAGATTATTTTCTTCACTCACTATAGTAAAATCCATAATTCTAAAATTAATAATGAAAATGTAACGCACAGTTTTTTTTATTGTGTTAGTATAGTTCAAAATTTGATTTGATAATATTTAATATTTTATTGCTGTATGTTACAATTACAAACAAATTACAAATACATAATTAGCAATGGGTTGGGCCACAAGTTCTAACAACATTAGTGATTGGCCCTCCCCATAGAATTGAGTTGAACACTACATAATTTAAATGGCTTAATTAAAGCTGAAACAAGAGATAAAAATTTCAATAAGCTATTATAGTGCCGACCCGGCTTATTTGTTGTTGGTCGGGTTTGTCTACGGTTCTTGTGTAGTATATGTATGTCAGTTGGGGAACTCGCTTGTTGTGGGGTACCGGAGCGGGTCGGGCTATAATTAAAAGATCCAATTCACGATTTAAATTTTACGAAAAGTTTAATTCTTATTTATTTAACCTGGTTCAGATTCTGGATTATCGTAATGCAGCCAGAATATCGGGGTATATTAGCTAGTGCTGGATTCGAACGCACAGATAACAAAACTAACCAGATTGGGTAGCCAATGGGTGAATTTTGAAACGCCCACCTATCCAGGTTGGGTAGCCAATGGGTGAATTTGGAATCTTCATGGACCCAGAATGCCCATGACAAGTTTATTATTATCCAAATATGCAACAGAACAAACAATTAATGTGTATACTGCTTAACACTAATCTCCTGTCATCATATTGCACAGACGAGTAATATAGATGTTGCATAATAACTATCTACTGTGAATGGCAGTAATTATCTGTGTAAAGATATGAAATATTTGATGTGCTTAATTATAACGAACACAATTTCTAAATTATAAATGTATAAACTCTTCGAAATTTAGTAAGGTTGAAAAAGGTTACTTATTAGTTATGAAATTGAAGTCTCTATAAATAAATTGACTCTCTTATTGTATATACAAAATGTACATCTAATAGGAATGAACAGGCTATCAATTTGAGCTTGATATAGCAATAGCTTCCAATTCAATCCACTAGTCATTGCAAATATATTTGTGTAAATTATGTATATGTATAGTGTGCATATTATGTATATGTATAGTGTGTATATTATGTATATGTATAGTGTGTATATTATGTATATGTATAGTGTGTATATTATGTATATGTATAGTGTGTATATTATGTATATGTATAGTGTGTATATTATGCATAGTGTGTATATTATGTATATGTATAGTGTGTATATTATGTGTGTGTATAGTGTGTATATTATGTATGTGTATATTATGTATATTATGTGTGTGTATAGTGTGTATATTATGTATGTGTATATTATGTATATTATGTGTGTGCATAGTGTGTATATTATGTATGTGTATATTATGTATATTATGTGTGTGTATATTATGTATAGTGTGTATATTATGTATAGTGTGTATATTATGTATATGTATAGTGTGTATAGTATGTATATGTATACTGTGTATATTATGACGAATAAATATGTTTAAACCAAAGCTGAAACATGTATATAATGCAGCTTACAGATATAATATACATATAGTTTGATAGTTTATTTTATTAAATTCCAGTAGGCGTTCAAGCCCATGAGGACATACATACATGTTATATACAGTTAGCGAACAGTGCAAACATAATGCATACATTATATACAAATGAGCTCCCACAATCATAGCCATTTATATCTATGTGTAAATACATGTAATATTTATCTGATATGTGTCTTATAATTAAAGCAAAACAGTTCTTTATTTCTAACACGGAAAAGGTCAAAAGACGCAACAAAACACAAAACCAAACATACAAAATTGAAGTTCTTGCAAAGTTGTATAGATATAGTATATATAATATATATAGTATTAGTCTTTGACTTTTTCAAAGAAATGTACTAGTCTGCACAATCCATTGTCCAGTTTTCCCCAAGAAGTGCACCCCAGGACCAAGACTTACGCAACAGAAGAAAACGAAAAGGATTGAAGAGTTGCTAACCCAAAGATTCAAAATATAAGTATTTAAATGTACTTTTTAGTGCATCCGTTCGTTTGATATGTTAATTGATGGAGTACTTTATATTATAAGTATGACGAATAAGTGATTTTAATTACAATTTATGATAATAAAGTATTTATTAACAGTTAAACTTTATCATCACAATAAATTCCAAGTAGTGTTAGAAGGTACATGTCTAGCAGTTAAGATTGTCATTAAAAGTGAAAAATCCAAAAAATGCAATAAAACGTTGAAGGGATATTTATATTGTCTGTATGACATAGGATCTAGATCAGCGGTCATATATCTCACCACTAGAGCACATGATGATACTGATCAACTTTATTTCATATCCAATAGGTCAGGTGTGAAAGGTCCGGAGTTCGAACCCCGCTGGAGCCATTACGATTGTGCCCTTAGGCAAGGCATTTAATTTCCACGTTGCCTCTTCTCTCTCCCTCGTGGCGATGGATTCCATCAGGAATGAGGTCTCGAGAGTGATTGATATAAGTTATAAGAACTTGTTTCGCAATCGAACTAAAATAAATTTGTATAAACTAATAGGTCAATATGACCCATGAGGTACAATAATTTACGAATATAACAAATAGTGGTGACAAATCTTGCGGAGAAGGCATAGTATGCATTGTAACGATGTTATTATTCAATTTTAAAATTAATCACAGGAATATACTAGCATAACAATGTTCATAATTTATATATCAAACCTGCATTTACTTACATTAAGAATATAACAGTGTACAACAGGTCGATTGGGCTTATCCCTACCCCTACTACACCTCTGACATTCTTCCTTGGGTAAACACTGTTTAGTATATAATATATACATGAATGCACAAAATGAATAAAGATTGAAAACTTATATAATTTGCGATGTCACATAAAATCGCATTAACCACCCATATGTATATATAGTAACATATACATATTATAACCACCCATATATATATATATATATAGTAACATATACATATTATAACCACCCATATGTATAAATAGTAACATATACATAGTATAACCACCCATATGTATATATAGTAACATATACATATTATAACCACCCATATGTATATATATTAGTAACATGTACATATTATAACCACCCATGTGTATATATAGTAACATATACATATTATAACCACCCATATGTATATATAGTAACATATACATATTATAACCACCCATATGTATATATATAGTAACATATACATATTATAACCACCCATGTGTATATATATAGTAACATATACATATTATAACCACCCATGTGTATATATATAGTAACATATACATATTATAACCACCCATGTGTATATATATAGTAACATATACATATTATAACCACCCATATGTATATATAGTAACATATACATATTATAACCACCCATATGTATATATATAGTAACATATACATATTATAACCACCCATATGTATATATATTAACATATACATATTATAACCACCCATATGTATATATAGTAACATATACATATTATAACCACCCATATGTATATATATAGTAACATATACATATTATAACCACCCATATGTATATATATAGTAACATATACATATTATAACCACCCATATGTATATATAGTAACATATACATATTATAACCACCCATATGTATATATATAGTAACATATACATATTATAACCACCCATGTGTATATATATAGTAACATATACATATTATAACCACCCATATGTATATATAGTAACATATACATATTATAACCACCCATATGTATATATATAGTAACATATACATATTATAACCACCCATGTGTATATATATAGTAACATATACATATTATAACCACCCATATGTATATATAGTAACATATACATATTATAACCACCCATATGTATATATATATAGTAACATATACATATTATAACCACCCATATGTATATATAGTAACATATACATATTATAACCACCCATATGTATATATAGTAACATATACATATTATAACCACCCATATGTATATATATGTAAAATACATTTTAACCACCCATATGTATTAATAGTAACATATACATATTATAACCACCCATGTGTATATATATAGTAACATATACATATTATAACCACCCATATGTATATATATAGTAACATATACATATTATAACCACCCATATGTATATATATAGTAACATATACATATTATAACCACCCATATGTATATATATAGTAACATATACATATTATAACCACCCATATGTATATATATAGTAACATATACATATTATAACCACCCATGTGTATATATATAGTAACATATACATATTATAACCACCCATGTGTATATATATAGTAACATATACATATTATAACCACCCATATGTATATATAGTAACATATACATATTATAACCACCCATATGTATATATATAGTAACATATACATATTATAACGACACACATGTATATATAGTAACATGTACATATTATAACCACCCATATGTATATATAGTAACATATACATATTATAACCACCCATATGTATATATAGTAACATGTACATATTATAACCACCCATATGTATATTTATATATATAGTAACATGTACATATTATAACCACCCATATGTATATTATATATATAGTAACATGTACATATTATAACCACCCATGTGTATATATATAGTAACATATACATATTATAACCACCCATATGTATATATATAGTAACATATACATATTATAACCACCCATATGTATATTATATATATAGTAACATGTACATATTATAACCACCCATGTGTATATATATAGTAACATGTACATATTATAACCACCCATGTGTATATATATAGTAACATGTACATATTATAACCACCCATGTGTATATATATAGAAACATATACATATTATAACCACCCATGTGTATATATATAGTAACATATACATATTATAACCACCCATATATATATATAGTAACATATACATAGTATAGCCACCCATATGTATATATATAGTAACATATACATAGTATAGCCACCCATGTGTATATATATAGTAACATATACATATTATAACCACCCATGTGTATATATATAGTAACATATACATATTATAACCACCCATATGTATATATATAGTAACATGTACATATTATAACCACCCATGTGTATATATATAGTAACATATACATATTATAACCACCCATGTGTATATATATAGTAACATATACATATTATAACCACCCATATGTATATTATATATATAGTAACATATACATATTATAACCACCCATATGTATATATATAGTAACATGTACATATTATAACCACCCATGTGTATATATATAGTAACATATACATATTATAACCACCCATGTGTATATATATAGTAACATATACATATTATAACCACACACATGTATATATAGTAACATGTACATATTATAACCACCCATATGTATATATATAGTAACATATACATATTATAACCACCCATATGTATATATATAGTAACATATACATATTATAACCACCCATATGTATAT
>CM026389.1:52592789-52630568 GCA_014843695.1 Archivesica marissinica
CCACTCCGCTATACCATACAAACATCCACTCCGCTATACCATACAAACATCCACTCCGCTATACCATACAAACATCCACTCCGCTATAGCATACACACATCCACTCCGCTATACCATACACACATCCACTCCGCTATAGCATACACACATCCACTCCGCAATACCATACAAACATCCACTCCGCTATAGCATACAAACACCACCCAACAAACATCCACTCCGCTATACAACAAACACCACCCTACAAACATCCACTCCGCTATACCATACAAACATCCACTCCATACAAACATCCACTCCGCTATACCATACAAACATCCACTCCGCTATACCATACACACATCCACTCCGATATAGCATACAAACATCCACTCCATACAAACATCCACTCCGCTATAGCATACAAACATCCACTCCAACAAACACCACCAGCTATAGCATACAAACATCCACTCCGCTATACCAAACACCACCCATACAAACATCCACTCCGCTATACCAACACACACCACCCAACCAACAAACACCACCCAACAACAAACACCACCCAACCACAAACACAAAAACCAAAACAACCCACCCCACCCAACACACACCACCCCAACAACACACACCACCCCAACAACAAAACCACCCCACCAACACCACCACCCAACCATACAAACATCCACTCCGCTAACCATACAAACATCCACTCCATACAAACATCCACTCCGCTATACCACACCACATAAAAACATCCACTCCGCTATACCAACAAACACCACCCAACAACACACACCACCCCAACAACAAAACCACCCCAACCAACAAACACCACCCAACCAAACACCACCCAACAACACACACCACCCCAACCAACACACACCACCCCAACAACACACACCACCCAACCAACAAACACCACCCAACAACAAACACCACCCAACATACAAACATCCACTCCGCTATACCATACACACATCCACCCAACAAACACCATTCCGCTATAGCATACAAACATCCACTCCGCTATAGCATACAAACATCCACTCCGCTATACCATACAAACATCCACTCCGCTATACCATACAAACATCCACTCCGCTATAGCATACAAACATCCACTCCGCTATACCATACAAACATCCACTCCGCTATACCATACAAACATCCACTCCGCTATAGCATACAAACATCCACTCCGCTATAGCATACACACATCCACTCCGCTATAGCATACAAACATCCACTCCGCTATACCATACAAACATCCACTCCGCTATACCATACAAACATCCACTCCGCTATAACATACACACATCCACTCCGCTATAAACATACAAACATCCACTCCGCTATACCATACAAACATCCACTCCATACAAACATCCACTCAGCTATAGCATACACACATCCATTCCGCTATACCATACAAACATCCATTCCGCTATACAACAACACCACCCATACAAACATCCATTCCGCTATAGCATACAAACATCCACTCCGCTATACCATACAAACATCCATTCCGCTATAGCATACACACATCCACTCCGCTATAGCATACAAACATCCACTCCGCTATACCATACACACATCCACTCCGCTATACCATACAAACATCCATTCCGCTATAGCATACAAACATCCACTCCGCTATACCATACAAACATCCACTCCGCTATACCATACAAACATCCACTCCGCTATAGCATACAAACATCCACTCCGCTATAGCATACACACATCCACTCCGCTATACCATACAAACATCCACCTCGCTATACCATACAAACATCCACTCCGCTATAGCATACACACATCCACTCCGCTATAGCATACACACATCCACTCCGCTATAGCATACAAACATCCATTCCGCTATAGCATACACACATCCACTCCGCTATAGCATACAAACATCCATTCCGCTATAGCATACACACATCCACTCCGCTATAGCATACAAACATCCATTCCGCTATAGCATACATACAAACATCCACTCCGCTATAGCATACAAACATCCACTCCGCTATAGCATACAAACATCCACTCCGCTATAGCATACACACATCCACTCCGCTATAGCATACAAACATCCATTCCGCTATAGCATACACACATCCACTCCGCTATAGCATACAAACATCCATTCCGCTATAGCATACAAACATCCACTCCGCTATAGCATACACACATCCACTCCGCTATAGCATACACACATCCACTCCGCTATACCATACAAACATCCACTCCGCTATACCATACAAACATCCACTCCGCTATAGCATACAACATCCACTCCATACAAACATCCATTCCGCTATACCATACAAACATCCATTCCGCTATAGCATACAAACATCCATTCCGCTATAGCATACACACATCCACTCCGCTATACCATACAAACATCCACTCCGCTATACCATACACACATCCACTCCGCTATACCATACAAACATCCACTCCGCTATACCATACAAACATCCATTCCGCTATAGCATACACACATCCACTCCGCTATGCCATACAAACATCCATTCCGCTATAGCATACACACATCCACTCCGCTATAGCATACAAACATCCACTCCGCTATACCATACAAACATCCACTCCGCTATACCATACAAACATCTATTCCGCTATACCATACAAACATCCACTCCGCTATAGCCATTTAGCATACATTCCTCTTCAATACCATTCACGTACACGGAGAATAAGAATGGAGATACACGTTCACCTTGTCTAACACCCAAATAACATGTACATGCATCACTTAGTTTATTTTGATATTTAACTCTCGCGTTATCATGTGCATACATTGACTTAATACTGTTAAGAATTTTACCTCAAACACCTAACTTTAATAACGTACACCACATAATATCTCTAACTACACAATCGAATGCTTTCATAAAATCAATGAAGGCTGCATACAGCTTCATATTGCTATGTAGCATTAGATTGATTAGTCCATGCATCTATAAAGCTGTAATCAATAATGCCTGCGCCCTTTCAAACACCAGCCTGTGCTTCTAAATATACATTATACATTTCAGACGTTAATACAGTATATATATAATTAATTAATCGTCCAACCCAGTCCCAATTAATCACCACAGTCATTAATCATTCTAAATTGATAAAAAAAATAGATGTAAGTTGTTGCAGAAACCTATCACCTTAATATAAGCCTGCACGATACATTTCATGATATGCTATTCCATAACATAACACATTAACGATAATATATCTAGAGTAACACAACAGCGACTTGGAAATTGACAAGGTAGACGCGTTAGCGATAACCCAATCAATACTAATTGTGTCTGCGATCCTTGTGGTTTTTATATTAGAACATTCAAACAAAATCCGATTGCCGCAAAAGTGTAATCTCCGACAATACTTTTAACAAGCTTTCTGGAAAGTCGTGAAAAAGTGCAGAGTAGCGAAACCTCCATCATGCGATAACAACAACAAAACTGTGTTCGTCGGATAACTCTATAGCTCATGCCACGCATACTAGTTCATAACATCTCTATAATGCATGACGCCCATACTAGATCATGACATCTCTATAATGCATGACGTCCATACTGGTTCATGACATCTCTATAATGCATGACGTCAATACTGGTTCATGACATCTCTATAATGCATGACGCCCATACTGGTTCATGACATCTCTATAATGCATGACGCCCATACTAGATCATGACATCTCTATAATGCATGACGTCCATACTGGTTCATTACATCTCTATAACAGCATGGCGCCCATACGGGTTCATGACTTCTCTATAATGCATGACGCCCATACTGGTTCATGACATCTCTATAATACATGACGCCCATACTGGTTCATGACATCTCTATAATGCATGACGACCATACATATTAATGACATCTCTATAATGCATGACGCCCATACTGATACATGTTATCTCTATAATGCATGACGTCCATACTGGTTCCTGACATCTCTATAATGCATGACGTCCATACTGGTTCATGACACCTCTAGTATGCATGACGCCCATACTGGTCCATGACATCTCTATAATGCATGACGTGCATACTGGTTCATGACATCTCTATAATGCATGACGTGCATACTGGTTCATGGCATCTCTATAACGCATGACGTCCATACTGGTCCATGACATCTACATAATAAATGACGTCCATACTGGTGCATGATATCTCTATAATGCATGACGCCCATACTGGTTCATTAAATCTCTATACTGCATGACGTCCATACTGGTCCATGACATCTCCATACTGCATGACGTCCATACTGGTGCATGATATCTCTATAATGCATGACGCCCATAATGGTTCATTAAATCTCTATAATGCATGACGTCCATACTGGTCCATGACATCTCTATAATGCATGACGCCCATACTGGTCCATGACATCTCTATAATGCATGACACCCATACTGGTTCATGACATCTCTATAATGCATAACACCCATACTGGTTCATGACATCACTATTATGCATGACGCCCATACTGGTCCATGATATCTCTATAATGCATGACGCCCATACTGGTTCATGACATCTCTATTATGCATGACGCCCATACTGGTTCATGACATCTCTATTATGCATGACGCCCATACTGGTTCATGACATCTCTATAATGCATGACGTCCATACTGGTTCATGACATCTATATAATGCATGACGCCCATACTGGTCCATGATATCTCTATAATGCATGACGCCCATACTGGTTCATGACATCTCTATAATGCATGACGTCCATACTGGTTCATGACATCTCTATAACAGCATGGCGCCCATACGGGTTCATGACTTCTCTATAATGCATGACGCCCATACTGGTTCATGACATCTCTATAATGCATGACGACCATACATATTAATGACATCTCTATAATGCATGACGCCCATACTGATACATGTTATCTCTATAATGCATGACGTCCATACTGGTTCCTGACATCTCTATAATGCATGACGTCCATACTGGTTCATGACACCTCTAGTATGCATGACGCCCATACTGGTCCATGACATCTCTATAATGCATGACGTGCATACTGGTTCATGACATCTCTATAATGCATGACGTGCATACTGGTTCATGGCATCTCTATAACGCATGACGTCCATACTGGTCCATGACATCTACATAATGCATGACGTCCATACTGGTGCATGATATCTCTATAATGCATGACGCCCATACTGGTTCATTAAATCTCTATAATGCATGACGTCCATACTGGTCCATGACATCTCCATAATGCATGACGTCCATACTGGTGCATGATATCTCTATAATGCATGACGCCCATACTGGTTCATTAAATCTCTATAATGCATGACGTCCATACTGGTCCATGACATCTCTATAATGCATGACGCCCATACTGGTCCATGACATCTCTATAATGCATGACACCCATACTGGTTCATGACATCTCTATAATGCATAACACCCATACTGGTTCATGACATCACTATTATGCCATACTGGTTCATGACATCACTATTATGCATGACGCCCATACTGGTCCATGATATCTCTATAATGCATGACGCCCATACTGGTTCATGACATCTCTATTATGCATGACGCCCATACTGGTTCATGACATCTCTATTATGCATGACGCCCATACTGGTTCATGACATCTCTATAATGCATGACGTCCATACTGGTTCATGACATCTCTATAATGCATGACGCCCATACTGGTCCATGATATCTCTATAATGCATGACGCCCATACTGGTTCATGACATCTCTATAATGCATGACGTCCATACTGGTTCATGACATCTCTATAACAGCATGGCGCCCATACGGGTTCATGACTTCTCTATAATGCATGACGCCCATACTGGTTCATGACATCTCTATAATACATGACGCCCATACTGGTTCATGACATCTCTATAATGCATGACGACCATACATATTAATGACATCTCTATAATGCATGACGCCCATACTGATACATGTTATCTCTATAATGCATGACGTCCATACTGGTTCCTGACATCTCTATAATGCATGACGTCCATACTGGTTCATGACACCTCTAGTATGCATGACGCCCATACTGGTCCATGACATCTCTATAATGCATGACGTGCATACTGGTTCATTACATCTCTATAATGCATGACGTGCATACTGGTTCATGGCATCTCTATAACGCATGACGTCCATACTGGTCCATGACATCTGCATAATGCATGACGTCCATACTGGTGCATGATATCTCTATAATGCATGACGCCCATACTGGTTCATTAAATCTCTATAATGCATGACGTCCATACTGGTGCATGATATCTCTATAATGCATGACGCCCATACTGGTTCATTAAATCTCTATAATGCATGACGTCCATACTGGTCCATGACATCTCTATAATGCATGACGCCCATACTGGTCCATGACATCTCTATAATGCATGACACCCATACTGGTTCATGACATCTCTATAATGCATAACACCCATACTGGTTCATGACATCACTATTATGCATGACGCCCATACTGGTCCATGATATCTCTATAATGCATGACGCCCATACTGGTTCATGACATCTCTATTATGCATGACGCCCATACTGGTTCATGACATCTCTATTATGCATGACGCCCATACTGGTTCATGACATCTCTATAATGCATGACGTCCATACTGGTTCATGACATCTCTATAATGCATGACGCCCATACTGGTCCATGATATCTCTATAATGCATGACGCCCATACTGGTGCATGATATCTCTATAATGCATGACGCCCATACTGGTCCATGATATCTCTATAATGCATGACGCCCATACTGGTCCATGATATCTCTATAATGCATGACGCCCATACTGGTTCATGACATCTATATTATGCATGACGCCCATACTGGTCCATGACATCTCTATAATGCATGACGTCCATACTGGTTCATGACATCTCCATAATGCATGACGCCCATACTGGGCCATGATATCTCTATAATGCATGACGCCCATACTGGTTCGTGATATCTCTATAATGCATGACGCCCATACTGGTCCATGATATCTCTATAATGCATGACGCCCATACTGGTTCATGACATCTCTATTATGCATGACGCCCATACTGGTTCATGACATCTCTATTATGCATGACGCCCATACTGGTCCATGACATCTCTATGATGCATGACGCCCATACTGGTTCGTGATATCTCTATAATACATGACGCCCATACCGGTTCATGATATCTCTGTAATGCATGACGCCCATACTGGTCCATGATATCTCTATAATGCATGACGCCCATACTGGTCCATGATATCTCTATAATGCATGACGCCCATACTGGTCCATGATATCTCTATAATGCATGACGCCCATACTGGTTCATGACATCTCTATAATACATGACGCTCATACTGGTTCATGACATCTCTATAATGCATGACGCCCATACTGGTGCATGTTATCTCTATAATGCATGACGTCCATACTGGTTCCTGACATCTCTATAATGCATGACGTCCATACTGGTTCATGACACCTCTAGTATGCATGACGCCCATACTGGTCCATGACATCTCTATAATGCATGACGCCCATACTGGTCCATGATATCTCTATAATGCATGACGCCCATGCTGGTGCATGATATCTCTATAATGCATGACGCCCATCCTGGTGCATGACATCTCTATAATGCATGACGCCCATACTGGTGCATGTTATCTCTATAATGCATGACGTCCATACTGGTTCCTGACATCTCTATAATGCATGACGCCCATATTTGTGCATGTTATCTCTATAATGCATGACACCCATACTGGTTCATGACATCTCTATAATGCATGACGCCCATACTGGTCCATGATATCTCTATAATGCATGACGCCCATACTGGTTCATGACATCTCTATAATGCATGACGCCCATACTGGTTCATGATATCTCTATAATGCATGACGCCCATACTGGTGCATGACATCTCTATAATGCATGACGCCCATACTGGTTCATGACATCTCTATAACACATGACGCCCATACTGGTGCATGACATCTCTATAATGCATAACGCCCATACTGGTGCATGATATCTCTATAATGCATGACGCCCATACTGGTCCATGATATCTCTATAATGCATGACGCCCATACTGGTGCATGATATCTCTATAATGCATGACGCCCATACGGGTTCATGACATCTCTATAATGCATGACGTCCATACGGGTTCATGACATCTCTATAATACATGACGCCCATACTGGTGCATGACATCTCTATAATGCATAACGCCCATACTGGTGCATGATATCTCTATAATGCATGACGCCCATACTGGTCCATGATATCTCTATAATGCATGACGCCCATACTGGTGCATGATATCTCCATAATGCATGACGTCTATACTGGTGCATGATATCTCTATAATGCATGACACCCATACTGGTCCATGATATCTCCATAATGCATGACGTCCATACTGGTCCATGATATCTCTATAATGCCTGACGTCCATACTGGTCCATGACATCTCTATAATGCATGACGCCCATACTGGTCCACGACATCTCTATAATGCATGACGTCCATACTGGTGCACGATATCTCTATAATGCATGACGTCCATATGGATCCATGACATCTCTATAATGCATGACGTCCATATGGATCCATGACATCTCTATAATGCATGACGTCCATATGGATCCATGATATCTCTATAATGCATGACGTCCATATGGATCCATGACATCTCTATAATGCATGACGTCCATATGGGTCCATGACATCTCTATAATGAATGACGTCCATATGGGTCCATGACATCTCTATAATGCATGACGTCCATATGGGTCCATGACATCTCTATAATGCATGACGTCCATATGGTCCATGACATCTCTATAATGCATGACGTCCATATGGGTCAATGACATCTCTATAATGCATGACGTCCATATTGGTCCATGACATCTCTATAATGCATGACGTCCATACTGGTCCATGATATCTCTATAATGCATGACGTCCATATGGTCCATGACATCTCTATAATGCATGACGTCCATACTGGTCCATGACATCTCTATAATGCATGACGTCCATACTGGTCCATGATATCTCTATAATGCATGACGTCCATATGGGTCCATGATATCTCTATAATGCATGACGTCCATATTGGTCCATGATATCTCTATAATGCATGACGTCCATATGGTCCATGACATCTCTATAATGCATGACGTCCATACTGGTCCATGACATCTCTATAATGCATGACGTCCATATGGATCCATGACATCTCTATAATGCATGACGTCCATATGGATCCATGACATCTCTATAATGCATGACGTCCATATGGATCCATGACATCTCTATAATGCATGACGTCCATATGGATCCATGACATCTCTATAATGCATGGCGTCCATATGGGTCCATGACATCTCTATAATGCATGACGTCCATATGGGTCCATGACATCTCTATAATGCATGACGTCCATATGGGTCCATGACATCTCTATAATGCATGACGTCCATATGGGTCCATGACATCTCTATAATGCATGACGTCCATATGGGTCCATGACATCTCTATAATGCATGACGTCCATATGGGTCCATGACATCTCTATAATGCATGACGTCCATTTGGGTCCATGACATCTCTATAATGCATGACGTCCATATGGGTCCATGACATCTCTATAATGCATGACGTCCATATGGGTCCATGACATCTCTATAATGCATGACGTCCATATGGGTCCATGACATCTCTATAATGCATGACGTCCATATGGGTCCATGATATCTCTATAATGCTATACTACTAGAAATAAAGAACATAAATACATTTGTGAAGCTCTGGAAATCTTTTATCAATTAAAAAGTAATAAAATACTGATATATATTCATATTCGCTGCACACAATGCACATTCATCCCATTATCCTTCATATTTACTGCTTTTCAGATTTTCAATTTGTTGAGAAAAACAATGTGTATGCATGTGCCTACAGTGGCAATAGGAAGCTACGCCATTGATCTCTTACATAGTTCCTACGAACATTCAAATGAATGTAGAGTTGTCCTTGTGTCGTTAATAAACACAACACATCGACTAATCCCGTGACAAATCCACTAAACAACTGGTAATGGTGTAAGGGAGACAACCAATAATAAATATAAACATGTCATACTCGGATTTTCGGATTGTCTTGTTTTGAAATCTTATAATTCGGCGCCTAATTTTAAAATAGTGCAGTGCTTTATATTTAAACAAAATTCATATATATACATGTGATTGTATTTCTTCTCATGTTATGCCACATTTCTATCCATACAGGTATATTCAGTGTACAGAGACAGTTATTGTCATTGTTGCAATGTTAGAGACATTGAAGACGAGTATCATTTTGTTTTATTTTGTCCTTGTCACGTATTCCGATTTGAGGAAAGAACTCATTAACACAGGTACTATTACATGAGACCAAGCATGTATAAATGTTGTATTTTAATGAACAGTGATAATAGAAAGGCAATTAAACATGGCTCGTTTTCATAAGAATGCTTTAACCCATAGGAACTCCATACTGAATGCTTTATCTTCTTAATTACACAAAACCACAAACTAGAATGTTCGTCCTCTATATAGTTAATTAGAATAAAGAAACAATACAACAGCTTTATTGATCACTTGTCTATTTGTATATAATTGTATGTATATATTATGACTATGTACTTATGTATAAATCATGAATAAACTTATGTTATGTTCTGTTCTGTTCTATACGATATTTTCGGATTCCGATTTTCAGAGTCAACCCATGTTTATCACTAACGCGGATCCGATGACAGTAGTACATCTCCATGTTCAAAATATAATTTTAAAATTTAAATAAATATATTTGGTTTTCGTGCACTAACATCTTTGGTCATGCGGCGATCCTCTAGATAGTATTGGTGGAGTAAGACCCAGTGTGCCCATCTGAGTAGTAGTTCATGCGCGGACGTGCACCCGGGTAGAACCAGCCAGCTGGTTTCTTTGATTGTTTGGGTTTTACGCCTTCATCAGCACCATATTTTTGCTATACCGCCGGCGGACAGTTTAATTACCTAACAAAACATTTCCTGAACATGCTCCAGCGGTTAACCTGTACTTGGTGCACAAACCTTCGTAAGAAACTGCCAACACTTTCATATAAACAGACACGGCCGAGTGGGGTTCGAACCAGCGTCCATCAGTGGTGATAGGTTGCAGTGATATACAAGTCAGCGACCTTAACCACTCGCCTACGGAGGCGGTCCGTAAGCCAACTTGATAGTTTTCTCACATGAAAGAATTCGACACTCCCAGTGGGATTCGAACCTACATCGGTGGGAGGCAAGTGCTTTGAAGCCGACGACCGTAACCACTCGGCCACGGGTGTCACCACGTTATATTTTGTGTTACGAAGAAACACAATTGGATGACTATGTTCATATGGGTAACCGGTAGGCCCTATAGACGATAAATACACGTAAAAGCACACTCCCGTGATTTATGACCAGACGGATCTGTAGTCCGGTGGTAAACACGTTGGATTTGTAATCCAGGGATCGAACCTGTAGCAACGATACATACACGTAAAACACAATGAGACATGACTGTCCCTGACATTCGTATATATGGATTACATTGGCTTCCTCGTTCATAATTCTCTTGTTAAAGATGTAAACAAGTTTTAGTTTAGTTAAGTTGCTACCGGTTACCCATTTGAGAGTTATGTTATGTTATATTTCGGGTTTTACGCCTGCATCAGCACCATTTCGGGCTATATCGCCGGCGGGCAGTTTACTTAACAACACCTTTCCTGGAAAGGCTCCAGCGGTTAATCAGTACTTGCTGCACAAACCTCCGTAAGAAACTGCCAACGTGTTCATATAAAGAGGCACTGTCTGAGCTAGGCTCGAACCCATCTGTGATGATATGTTACAGTAGTTACAAGTCATAGAGTGTTGGGGGATAGTGCAATGATACAGACAGAGACCCATTCCAGAGTCACCAGACATAATACATTATTAACCCACCCGACAGTATACATTATTAACCCACCCAACACGATACATCATTAACCCACCCAACACGATACATCATTAACCCATCCAACACGATACATTATTAACCCACCCGACACGATACATCATTAACCCACCCGACACGATATATCATTAACCCACCCGACACGATACATCATTAACCCACCCGACACGATACATCATTAACCCACCCAACAGCATACATTATTAACCCACCCAACACGATACAGTATTAACCCACCCGGCATGATACATCATTAACCCACCCAACACGATACATTAAAAAACCCACCCAACACGATACATTATTAACCCACCCGGCATGATACATCATTAACCCACCCAACACGATACAGTATTAACCCACCCGGCATGATACATCATTAACCCACCCAACACGATACAGTATTAACCCACCCGGCATGATACATCATTAACCACCCAACACGATACAGTATTAACCCACCCGGCATGATACATCATTAACCCACCCAACACGATACATTAAAAAACCCACCCAACACGATACATCATTAACCCACCCAACATTATACATTATTAACCCACCAGACACGATACATTATTAACCCACCCGACATGATACATTAAAAAACCCACCCAACACGATACATTATTAACCCACCCAACACGATACATTAAAAAACCCACCCAACACGATACATTATTAACCCACCCGACATGATACATTATGAAATCCCACTCCGGCAGAAGACATCTTTTATAGCAATAATCTAAGACGCAAGCATGGTACAACTGTCTAGTTATATATAGAACTAATGTAATTGTCGCTTATTCCAATACACGTGAACGCTAGAAAATTCATACTTACGAATATCATTGAACATCCAGTCATTTAAATGTTAAATGCCACAATAAATCCATATACTGGAAACACAAGACCTCAAAACACAGACTACATTCAACGACCCCAATGTCCAACATGTATCAATACTAAACAAGTGAAAACAATGCAGCAGACACAATGTGTCAATGTGTCAATAGGTTACTCGACCAATCAAATAGAGTAATTTGTAAATGCCTGTCTCAAGATATAACATTGAACCAATGAAAATATACTATAAGCCAGACCATGTAATATATTACATCACATGTTTATTTCATTCTAAAGCAGACGGATCTGTAGTCCAGTGGTAACATGTTGGACTGGTAATCCAGGGATCGCAGGTTCGATACCCCGTCTGACCCTAATAAAATTAACAGTCTTTCAGATGGGACGTTAAACAGAGGTCTCGTGTCGGTGATTTACACCGTGCACGTAAATGAACCAAGGGGAGACTCTGGAATGGGTCTCTGTCTGAATCATGCACTATCCTCCAAAATCTAAAATGACTAATATCTTCAGGAGGCGTCGCTCATATGGGCAACCGGTAGCGACGATAAATAAACGTAAAACACACACAGAACAGCGCCGGGCTGGTAGGCAATCAGTAACGACGATAAATAAATGTAAAACACACATTTCATTCCAACTAATCTCTTCAGGAGGCGTCGCTCATATGGGCAACCGGTAGCGACGATAAATAAACGTAAAAACACACACTCATTGAAATGCTCAGGTGGATCTGTAGTCCAGAGGTTAACACGTTGAATTGGTATTCGATTTGAATTCAACCCCCCGTCTGACCCCAATACAATTAAGTCTTTCAGATGGGACGTTAAACCGGGGTCCCGTGTCGGTGCTTTAAACCGTGCACGTAAAAGAACAAGAGTAGAGAGTAGACTCTGGAATGGGCCTCTGTCTGTATCATGCACTATCCTCCAAACATATAAAACGACTAATCTCTTCAGGAGGCGCCGCTCATATGGGCAACCGGTAGCGACGATAAATAAACGTAAAACACGCACTCATTGAAATGCAGACGGATATTTAGTCCAGTGGTCAACACGTTGTACTTGTAATCCATGGATCGCAGGTTCGACACCCCCCCCCCATCTGACCCGAGGTCTCATGTCGGTGCTTTACACCGTGCACACATAAGAACAAGAGGAGACTATATCTATATCATTGCACTATCCTCCTAAAATCTAAATTGACTAATCTCTTCGGGAGACGTCGCTCATATGAACCGGTAGCGACTACAAATAAACGTAAAACACACAATGCAGTAGGGCTTTGAGAGCATAGTATATATTATATAGACGTACTTGAAAAAATCCACGATAAGTTCCGCCATGTATATATACTATATGGTAAGATTGGCAGCTATCCTTCGAAATAATAGTCAAAGTGAAGCACTTAAAATGTACAATACTATAATTTCGCGAACACTTTATTTCGTGATTGTCACGATTTTGAACATTTTCAACATGTTCGCTTAATTCGCTGTGTGTTTAATTCGTGCATCCGCATGTATCGCGAAAAAAAAAAGTAAAGTGTTTGTTTATTATAGTGTCACCCCTATTTAAAGGGCCAGTCATTTCCGACTTATGAGACACCTCTTTTTATGAACATCAGTACTTCCCGAATCCTATGCTTGTATGCCAGGCGCCAGGCTGGTAGGCAATCGGAAACCATTATTTAACTAGCTGGCGGCTCACCAACCGGCCATATCAGAACGAACCCCTGACGAGATTCGAACCTTCGACCTCCCGCTCCGTAGGCGGACGCCTTAACCACCATATGTCATTGTTATCTCCATAATATGTAATCATCGCAGTACCCCGAAATCATTAACTCGCGATAAAGGCAGTTGTCGGATAATTGGAATGACAGCTCACCTAACCAAGTGTGCAAGGTATGTGTATAACAATAATAATTGTTAACAGTTATAATGTTTGGCTATCGTAGACCGATGCAAACCATTTCCAATCAGTACATTCTTAAAAATTCAACACCAGCGTAATGTGCGATTAACAGTAAACATAGTTCATAATAAAATGACTAATCTCTTCAGGAGGCGTCGCTCATATGGGCAACCGGTAGCGACGACAAATAAACGTAAAAGCTCTTCTGTGATATATGAACAGACAGATCTGTAGTCCAGTTGTTAACACGTTGGGCTGGTAATCCAGGGATCGAAACTGTAGCAACGATATATACACGTAAAACACAAAATGATGTACGACTGTCATTGTCCAGTGTGCTAGTGCCAGATCAGTGTCATATACATAGAGAACTCATTTCCAATGCATTGATTAATATACATAATATACCTTCGATATAAATATATACATATATGTTTAAACTCCGGAACACAACAGTGTTCTGTTGATCTATATTACGATGCTATTTGTATATATATATGTGCAACCTACCTGTGTGACACAGTGTTCTGTTGATCGATATCACGATGCTATTTGTATATATATGCAATCTACATGTGTGACACAGTGCTCTGTTGATCTATATCACGGTACTATTTGTATATATATGCAATCTACATGTGTGACACAGTGCTCTGTTGATCTATATCACGGTACTATTTGTATATATATGCAATCTACATGTGTGACACAGTGTTCTGTTGATCTATATTACGATGGTATTTGTATATATATGCAACCTACCTGTGTGACACAGTGCTCTGTTGATCTATATCACGGTACTATTTGTATATATATGCAATCTACATGTGTGACACAGTGTTCTGTTGATCTATATTACGATGGTATTTGTATATATATGCAACCTACCTGTGTGACACAGTGCTCTGTTGATCTATATCACGGTACTATTTGTATATATATGCAATCTACATGTGTGACACAGTGTTCTGTTGATCTATATTACGATGGTATTTGTATATATATGCAACCTACCTGTGTGACACAGTGCTCTGTTGATCTATATCACGGTACTATTTGTATATATATGCAATCTACATGTGTGACACAGTGTTCTGTTGATCTATATTACGATGCTATTTGTATATATATGCAACCTACCTGTGTGACACAGTGTTCTGTTGATCTATATTACGATACTATTTGTATATATATGCAACCTACATGTGTGACACAGTGTTCTGTTGATCTATATTACGATGCTATTTGTATATATATGCAACCTACATGTGTGACACAGTGTTCTGTTGATCTATATCACGATGCTATTTGTATATATATGCAACCTACATGTGTGACACAGTGTTCTGTTGATCTATATTACGATGCTATTTGTATATATATGCAATCTACATGTGTGACACAGTGTTCTGTTGATCTATATCACGATGCTATTTGTATATATATGCAATCTACATGTGTGACACAGTGTTCTGTTGATCTATATCACGATGCTATTTGTATATATATGCAACCTACCTGTGTGACACAGTGTTCTGTTGATCTATATTACGATGCTATTTGTATATATATGCAACCTACATGTGTGACAAACTACTAGATGACAAAAATAGAGCGAAAAGCCGTTTCGTTCTCAGATATTTCGGCCGGATGAGGCTACGAACAGAACTGAACTTTCACAAGCAGCAGACGAATAAAAAAAACAGTAATCAATTTTGTTATATTTAGTATCCATTATTCACATATTTGTTACACAACTTGCACATAACAATACAGGTCACTTTTGTATATCACTGATTGTATTGACTTTCAGAATGTTGATAACATGTACATATGTTCGGATATAACTCTACATTCGGACGCAAACTTAGATCGCGAATCGAGCCCCGCTCAGACCGTGTTTCATTTATATGAAAAAGTTGGCAGTTTCTTACGGAGGTTGGTGCACCCAAGTACTGGTTAACCACTGGAGCCTGCCCAGGAAAGGTGTTGTTAGGTAAACTGCCCGCCGGCGATATAGCCCAAAAATGGTGCTGATGCAGGCGTAAAACCCGAAATATAACATAAGATCGCGAAAATTAGCGCAATATAAATGCTCGCGAATACACATTGTTCTACAGTAGTTTTATCCGTATTGATCATTTTAGAAATAACTAATAAACATGCATGCACAGTACCCTCAGTCCAAAATCGTATTCCATTATTAATGAATTCATGGCATCCCACTAGATTACACGGCGTCGTACATCTAATAACTTCTAATGATATATATATATTATCCATTTAATATTCTGTGCCGTGTAATAACGCTGTATCTTTTTTGGAAGCTTTTCAGCGGCGTAGCAATAAAAGTATTCACCCACCACCTCCCACAACCCATCCTCTGCACAGAATTTTCTCGGAACTTGATCCTAGTCACTATTCATAAACAATGCATTATATTTCATCTAGTCATGTATGCACTTAACTTGTCACTATGTTATGGCACCACCTTTTCTGTACTGTCCAGATATGTCAAAAATTATGTTTTCCAAATGGTTTCATAATTACATAACATAACACTATTTATGTACATGTATAACATTTTATGGCTTTAATAAAAGCCCTTATTTTCAATTCAACCAGTTGTTTGTTGCCATTTTCTCCATACAAGCTTCGTACGAGCATCTGGTGGGGGTCCTGTTAGCATAAATATATTATCCATTTAACACACCTTCAATGTTCTAGTGTAATGAACTTGATTATGACAAAGCACACCTTCCGTGCAACCATTCACGTCCAAATCATTTCACACGCCCATCCATTGGTATGAAACAAGTTGTTCACGCCCTCCAAATAAATAATAATTATACCGGACCATGGTATTCTCGTGCATCACGTGACCGAGTGATGTTTTACTATTATAGTAAAGTACGCTGCGTACCTATTCTCAGCGGCTCGTGTTAGCCTCGAGCTTCACGTGCGGTGTATTAATACTGGAGTAAAGTAGGCTGCGTACCTATTCTCAGCGGCTCGTGTTATCCCCGGACTTCACGTGCGGTGTATTAATACTGGATCGTGTATAGAGTATATGTGGTCCCGAGGTTATAAAACTTTTCTCAGATCTCAAACTCGAATTCAAGTGATCTGATTGGTTGATTCTGAGTGTTATTGTCAACTGAACCAATCAGACGGTTGATGCTGAGTTTTGAGATTGGAGAAAAGTTGTATAACCTCGGGCACAGGCTGTACATGTCTTATGCTGTAAGAGTTTACAGATATTTTACTATTTGTGACTTTCCGATTAGCGCAGTGGTTAGTACACTCGCTCCTCACCAATGTAACACGGGTTCGATCCTCGGACCGAGAAATATGTGAGATGGATGGTAAGGGTGTCGCCAGATCGGACGGGTGGGTTTTCTCCGGTTTGCTCCCAAACGAAAGACAACATATACGCTTTCATCGCGCCAACGAGAGTGATTAATATAAATTATTAAAGCTTATTTCGCAATCGTAAAATAAATAAAGTTTAAACTTTAAGATGTATTTCTTGTTTTTTTTTATTGTGTTTGTGTTTTACTGCAACACTTTTACTGTTTGCCTTTATTACGATTTAGAAATATTTAAAAGTGTAAAGCATAATAGTCATCATTGTTTAAAGTATAGTAGTCAGATAAACCGCATCTTCTTAGCGAAAACAAAAATGAAATTGTGGCAAGTCTTGGCGAAAAGTTAAATTAACGCAACATTACATCGTAACAAAATGCTTGTTTACGTATAAATAGCATCGCTACTACAAATTCATTCGAAATAATTCGAACACTAACACTTTCTATACATAAACAGTGTTTTTGTGGTATATAAACTCTCAAAGGTGGGAGTATGAATTATACTAATAGTATTAGTCTAAAAATAAATATGCACAGGCACAAAGGGTGAGATATAACGGTAAACCTGTACCATAAATCGTGTTATTCACGATACACACATTGCATTACGCATGCATGTTTATCCTGTTTACGTGTGTTTACTATGCCAACAACGTCGTATACGACGTTTGTTTAGTAGTAGATATACTCAGCTTATGAGGCAACTATTCATAAAACAATTATACCATATAATAAGAAAATACATTATGTAGAAATTTGCGTTTTCACTGATTTTGGAGGATAGTGCATGATACAGACAGACACCCATTCCAGAGTCTCCTCTGGTTCTTTTACGTGCACGGTGTAAAGCACCGACACGAGACCTCGGTTTAACGTCCCATCTGAAAGACTGTTTAATTGTTATGGGTCAGACGGGGGATTGAACCTGCGATCCCTGGATTACCAGTCCAGCGTGTTACCACTGGACTATAGATCCGTCGGTGAGCCGCCAGCTAGTTAAATAATTGTTACCGATTGCCTATCAGCCAGGCGCCTGGCCTTCAAGGATAGGATTCGGGAAGTACTGATGGCCATAAGAGGTGTCTCATAAGTCAGAAATGATTGGCCCTTTCAATAGGGGTGACACTATAATAAACAAACACTTTACTTGTACTTTCATTGAGGGCCTCTTGGTAGACTGACTTAATTGTTCAAATCACAATAAACTGTATGTTGTATATTACGTAAATAATATGAACATAAACGTGCAGAATAAACTAACGCTTCAATGCAGTTTCCAGTATTTCTGATTGTATAAACGTGCATAAACGTACATTATTTTAGCTCCTGACAGCCTAAATGCTGCGCACACGGATGAACTATGAGCAAGGCAAAGCATCTGTACAAGTCGCCGATATAAACAATAAGGAAGTAATTGTTTTCTATATTTGTCATCATTTAACTATATTGAATCTCACATGGTAGTGAAATACGATATTAAAATATATTGAACATTTATGGGTTTCCAAATCTGGACGTTCCGGTGTCAAGGTAAAAATCACACTTCGTGAAATTACTCAATTTTTTAATTTAATAATATTTTATTGCATTTTTTTCATACATTACATTACAATTATATACACAATGAAATACGTAGAAAACAATATGACATCATATTAGGAATTACAAATTGTGGCAGTCGATGATAAAATAAAATCGATGCCAAGCCTGAAACAAAATGGTGACTGTATAATCCTTTTATTACCTCCATATACATGAAGAGCACAAGTGAACATACATAATATACAATTACACGTTTTACATGGACACATATAAACATACATATATACAAAGTAGTACAAGTGTACAATAATGGTCATAAGAACTGACATAACCATGTAGCTATTAATTAGTGTATACCGATCATCATTACTTGCCGAAACGAAATGCAAGGGAAAGAGATGATGGTAGCGCACACAAAAGCTGATACAGTGTGTATAACCGGAACACCATTCTTCAGTAGAGAAAACGGTTCAGGTACCTGCCAAGCCTTAAACAAAATGGTGGATGGACACAATGTTCTTTTTAAGTAGCATTGTTTTGTTTTATTTACAGTGTATATTGCTATATAGTGCCGGTCAGGAAAGATAGTCCGCAGGCATCTGGCTCGGGACATATGAATCATATATATACACTGTCAATAAGCCAAATTGGTGATGTAAGTCGTGATAGCGCAGTTGATGCGCGTTCGCTTCAGATGCTAAAGGTCCGGAGTTCGAGCCCCTCTGGAACGTTACGATTGTTCCCTTAGGCAAGGCATTTAAATTCCACATTGCCTCTTCTCTCTCCTTCATGGCGATGGATTCCACCAGGAATGAGGTCTCGAGAGTGATTAATATAAGTTGAAAGAACTTGTTTCGCAATCGAGCTAAAATAAATTTGTATAAACTAATAAGCCAAATAACATAATAATAGAATATATAGCTTAACCCATTTGATTCTGGATTCCGTTCAAACAGTATTTGCAAAAAACATAGAGCCAGATCAGCCGCCATGGAACGTGCTGTCTGATCAGGCGTCTATGCTGTTAACTATTCAGATGATCTTGCTAAGACACTTGGCTATGTAGCAAACAACATAGATCCTGATCAGCATGCAGCGTCACGCTGCGGCTGATCTGGATCTATGTTGTTTGCAAAACCTTTAAGTGTATCCAAAATGAAATGGGATAATAAACAAAATTATAATACATGTACTTACCACATATGTGGTCTTGTAGAATAATATACCATGTGTCGACATACTCTTCTGATTGTATTTCCATAAATATGTGTATTTCCAAGAATCCTTGTATGTCCATTGTTCTATGCTTAGAAACATAGAAACACACATGCTTACGTGATGAATAAACATTCTTAAACCAAACCTTCATTTTCCCACACTGGCTTATAAGCAATAATCGAGCAATAACTACAGATATATACATTAAAAACAGCTGCGCAAAGTGCTGGAAATAGTGTGCAGAATTGTTATTGGAGATTTCGGATGCACGAGACATATTAAGATAGCATTATCATCGAATTCCAACATTTCGCATTAATTTCATTGTCAGTACACATATTTCATGAAATGGATTCAACTGGATGTATCCTTGCAAATCTCATTAAACTATCATTAAACGGGTGTAGCAAACACTTAGTAAGTATCATGTATGCTTACACTAGCAGTAAACTGTAGTAGAAGGAATTCGGTTTTGCAAGTGATATATCAATAACTGAAAACAGTGTGTGCCACCTTGGGAATTAAGATACTACTGTACCTGTCCGATTCGCGCAGTGGTTAGCGCGCGCGCTTCTCACCAATGCCACCCGGGTTCGATCCTCGGATCGGGAAGTATGTGAGATGATGGTACGGTGGTCATAAGATCGAACAGGTGGGTTTTCTCCGGGTACTCCGGTTTCCTTTCCCACATATACGCTTTCATCCGCACCAACGAGAGTGATTAAACTTGTGCAATATCGGATAACATTAACTTCGTTTTGTGTCGAGATTCGCACCTGTCGCCTCGGGTTCGATCCTCGGACCGGGAATTATGTGAGATGGTACGGTGGTCGCCAGAACGGACATGTGGGTTTTCTCCTGGTACTCCGGTTTCCTCTCACACGAATGACAACATATACGCTTTCATCCGCGCCAACGATAGTGATTAATAAAAGTTGTTAGAACTTGCTTCGCAATCTTTGTAAAATAAATAGTTTGCTGTACCTGTAATACTTTTCCTACTTCGAATAAGTATAGTTTCCCTTCAAATACGGTTGATAACTTGTGCAATATCGGATCACATTAACTTCGTTTTGTGTCGAGATTCGCATATGTCGCTTCCTAAGAGCCATCATATGTGTGTTTTGCGTTTATTTATCGTCGCTACCGGTTGCCCATATGAGCGACGCCTCCTGAAGAGATTAGTCATTTTAGATATTTGGAGGTTAGTGCAATGAGATTAGAGGTTAGAGACAGAGACCCATTCCAGAGTCTCCTCTGGTTATTTTACGTGCACGATGTAAACCATCGACATGAGACCTCGGTATAAAGTCCCACCTGAATGATTGTTAATTTTGTTATGGTCAGACGGTGGATCGAACCTGCGATCCCTGGATTACCAGTCCAATATGTTAACCACTGGACTACAGATCCGGCTGTGACCACTGCGGCGAGTTGTCCATTCATCCTGTGTAGTTCGTTTCTCTTTCTCTATACACGTTTTGTCTTTTGTCTCATCTTCCATTGGTTAGTTTTCTTTTGGTTGTTTTCGCAACTTCTCAAGCTCTGTATTATTATGTATTTTACAAACCTATTTAGATAGGTTTCAAAGTTTATTTGTTTGAATCCAAAAGGTCTCAGACCCATGTGGCATACATGCACATATAAACAAATATTGTGACAGTAATTCACTATGTCAATATATCTAATTAATTAATACATGTACATATAAACACAATAGTTTCAAGAGTTTATTTCGAAATACAATGGGCAATATGCCCATGAGTACACATTATATACACATTACATACTTTCAAACGTGAACATTGGCACTGCGTGTAATATAATTATATAGAGCAAATGTGCAAATAAAAACACGTGCAAATACAAAACGTTTACGATTGGCTAGCGTATAACGTATAATGAGATATGAACACTAGTCATAGAACAGGTTGTTTCTGACTTGAAATGATTTGTATATATTGTGCAAAAGATAGAAAAAACAAACAATCTATTTGCACGAATAAATTATTGTCATATATAAATAGAAATGTATTTTATAAATACATTTATCTATTTATATATATGACACATTGTTAACCATGTAAGATTATGATTTTCATGTAATATGTATAATCATCTGCTATTATTTTCGCGCCTAAATTATCAGTTCTCTGTTTGCGCGGGAACAAATTATATTTTGTCACTACCGATTGCAGGTGGTCAGTTATGTAAGATAATCTCCGCTTTCTTGATGACAGAGAAACATGTAATAATATTGTATAACATCACAGATGTTTGGAGCCGTTATGTCTGTTATAGATGTTAATTCTGCTATTTAAGAAATGAGAAATGATGAAGAAATTAGTGCATTTTTATCCAGCCATGGAGGCATTAAGGAAATGATGTAACTCACTTTTAAGATATAAACTGTTTCTATGATAGCTAGAAAAATTAATATTTGAAGAATATATATCTTAAATATTAAAGTCGTATTAAATACGTGAACGGAAGATAATTAGGCCTTGTAAGAAATGATTGTTTTGGCTAATATATATATTGGAATAGTTTGATAAAGGAAGGAAATTAGTATAGTCATAGTACTATTATGAACACATTGAAATAGTGAGGCGAATAATAAGATACGAGATATCACGATATATGATACATGTATTGATATCAAATAAAGGCGATTGTTGTAAATTATATTATACAAAGGAAAATGATAGACTGTGTTGAGTTATAAATTATTGAAGGACCGTAGAGAAACCCCCTAGACAACGCCAGCGCGTCTACGATAGTATAGACCCTGGTTAGAGCATTTATATCGGACAATAGACATAGGAAGGAAGAGAGGGTTGTGACAATATACATAGCCAAATCTTTAATTATTATAATATTTTTTGAGGTCATTAATTCAATAAATTTAGGAACACTTGGATTTCTCCAAAAGTATTTCTTAATATGTGTTTTTCTTAAATCGGTATATAGGTGACATTCTAAAACAAAGTGAAATTCATCTTCTAAAGTTAAACAATATCTACATTTTCTTTCTTCATATGGTATTGCTAAGGGTCTATGCCATCGACCAGTTTCTACTTCAAGTATATGAGATGATACTCTGAAGCGTGACAATGCTATTCTAAATTTATCAATATTTACACCGTTCATCTATGTCTGAAACTTGAAGTCTGCACATAGAACATAAGTTCTAGCCCTTGTGGAGTTACTCAATTCTGAAAACCAATTTTGCATACAAATATCATTTAGTCTTTGTTTTGCTACACTTATTTCCGACTCCTTGGTTTAACCATACATCATTAAATCCTAATGCTTGTAATAACTTTCTAATACCTGAAGCCCAATTACTATAATCTGGTCTAATTTCTATTTCACTATACATCATATCATATACAATTCTAACATACTTAACACTATCTAACTGAACAATTTTAACCAGTATTTTAAAACATTTAGAGCTCTTCTATTTCTTAAGGTTGTTCTACCTAGTTCTCCATAAATACAATTGTTTTGGGTTTGATGTCTAACCCCTAATAAATTCTTACAAAACTTCAAATGGACTGTTTCTAATTTTTACTTTATTTAACCCCCAAACCTCTGAACCATAATTAAGAATAGGTAAAATTAATTTATCAAAAAGATCTAATTTGTGTTTAACAGTAATACCAGGATATTTTACTAGTTCAGACTGAAGTCTATATAGTGCTTTAGAAGCCTGTCCAGATAAAGTGTCAAAAAATGTATTAAAAGAGCCACCCGTAGTAAAAAGAATACCCAGGTATGTACATTTATTAACTATATTAATAATTTCGCCCTTATATAAGAAATTAACATTTCTTCTAATTATCCCACCCTTTTTAAAAATCATTACTTTAGTTTTAATCGTATTCACAGTCAATTTCCATTTATCACAATATTCTTCTAATAAAATTAAACCTTTCTGCAAACCCTCCACTGTTTCTGACATAATTACAATATCATCTGCATATAGCAACAAGAATAATTTCAACATGCCTAAATCTAGTCCATTAAATCCATTTAACATAAAATACTCCTCTATATCATTAATATACATCGAAAACAAAAAAGGTGATAAAGAATCCCCTTATCGTACCCCCAATAGACATTCAAATTCCTCACTTAGCATGTTTTTATACTTAACCCGTGAACGCACATTTTCATACATAGATTTAATAATATCCAACATCTCCCCCCTAATTCCATACTTTATAAGCTATATGGTGACAGCAATTCACTATGTCAATATATCTAATTAATTATGTAACACTAACGCAAATATTTATATGTGACAATATGTGATCATATAGAAGAAGACTACGTTCATAATATATGCATGCCATGTTAACTTACTTTACATGGTTTTATTTTTATAGATAATACACCAAACATCTTTCATGTAATTATTACGAATGTAGTATTAATAAGTAAATAATAAAGTTATTATTAATATATAAATAACATTATTTTATTATATACATTAATATTCTGAAAACTAAAATGTATAGCCAATGGGACTTTAATTTACAGCTGTAATTGTGTATCATAACATTAGACTACTAGTTAATGTTGGTATACGAATGATCTTAACACACATTTCAACTTGCAAGTCGTGCATTGGGACTGTTCATTGCTACAAAAACAACAACAAAAGGGAAAATTCAGCATCAATAATTTTAATTATTATCTATTGCTCTTAATTCTTCGTCAATGTTCGTAAATCTTTTTCTTCAAAGCAATAGGGGAGGACAATATCTAATGTTGCAAGTACTTGTGTCCAACCCTTTTTCTTTTTGATATTCATATCTTTCATTGTCATAATATTTATATTTGTGTAAAAAATATGTCAAAGAGCAATAAAATATGGTTAAACTAAAAGCGCATTGGTAAATTAGCTGGGTGTGTACCATAGAATGTTTTCTCCAAATTGTATGACGTATTGTCTGGCCTGTGATTGCTTACGGTGCCCGGTTTGGGGATTAAAAAAACTTATTCATGCATTAATGCAATCCAAAATCGTGCCTTGGATTTCTTTCTTGGTGTTGGTATTCTCCCAATGCAGTCTCCGGGGAAATGGGTTGGCAGCCGCCAGTTGTGCGTCAATGGGCACGCTTAGCTAATACCGACAACTCCAGATCAAATAAGCGAGTTGCACTATGGGCGAATGCTAAATCTACAAGTTATAAAAACTGGTTTTACTATTCAAGAGACAGTTTGCAGACATCACTTTGATGGATTACTGTAGCCTATCTATACCTATACATAAGAACAATTTAGTAGATATTGTGGGAAATGCTGTATTGGAGAAATATGTTACTGACTGGTCCACCTCTATTAACAGTGTGTCCGGTGTTTCTGGACGTGGTCGCAATAAGCTTCTAAGAACCTACTGTACATTTAAATTTCAAACAGAAGTATATTGTAAAATGATTTTACCCACACGTCACAGATCAGCATTATGTACATTTAGATGTGGTGTTGCTCCATTACGTATAGAAACCGGAAGGTATGAGGATTTACCACTTGATGAACGTAATTGCCCTTTCTGTAATGTAGTAGAAGATGAAAGCCATGTATTATTAGAATGTTCACTGTATGATGATTTGAGAGCTGTTCACTTAGAGAAAGCCTCATTATATGAATATGACTTTCGGAACAAGCCTGTATCCGACCAGCTTAGAATTCTTTTCACTACTATACCTCTGATTAGAATTGTTGCCATAACCTGTTTTATATTCTCCAAAGACGCTCTTTTTATTTATGTAAATAATGTAATTAATTGTGTTCCTCTTATCCATTCCGAGAAACAGCTGCTAATTAGTTTTACCGCGATTTGATCGAGGCTGATAACTGATTTTTTAAAACATTTCTTAATTGCACATTAGTGCTTTATTTCCATTTCAAAATTTCGGGTTTTAATAAGTATTTAATTTTCAATTAGCAACTGTTCCTCGCTTTCAATGTGTAAATATAATAATATGTCGATAGACTGTGATAATTTGATTATCTGTGATTAGAGTAGTCTCTTATAAATATTTTATAATGAATGGTGTTGTGCTTTTTATATTATATTGTGTATATTTTATGTATTGTTTTTTAAAGTTTTAAATCTGTATTAACCCTTTCAACACCAAGTAACTCACATGGACTGGTCCATGATATTCATAAACCAATAAATGAATCAGAAAATCACATTTGGACAAGTTCATTTATCAAAATGGGTAATTATGTCTAAAAATAGTCATATCACTGGCAAAAAGTGCAGATCCTGATGAGACGGCTCGTCATCTGGATCTACACGTTTTGTAAGCCTATTTAGAGGTATGTGGTGTTGAAAGGGTTAAAGTCTCATCATGTACATCACATAAAATATATACAGATATACCTAAACACTAACAACAGTACACGGCCATTCCTCCGAGAATTACAAGACTATCACATGGTTACAGTACAATTCAGCAGGTATTTACAACACAAAACCAAGAAATAGTTGCTAATTCTCTTATTAAAAAGAATTAAAATAGATATGTTTAAGCACATTGAAATGAAACAAATGCACTAATATGAAGAAGAAGAAGAAGAAGAAGAAGAATCGTTTATTAAGACACAAACATAAACAGTTTATGGTCTACAAACAAATGAATATAATAATACTAAATACTAACCAATCAATATTGTATTACATTTGTAAATCTCTGACATACAGTACCCATTTATATATACATATAAGGTATTATTATAAGTGTGCTTACTAATTGGAGCTTTTAAATGTTTAATATATTAATAATGTTGATTATATTGGAGGATAATCTCAAAACATCCTAAAAGTATAATTCAAGGGATTAGTGCAAAACTACCGCAACCCCTTCACTGTATCCATGTGGTTACACTAGTTTTGCACCAAGCACTCGATTTGACTTAAATTGAAGTGTATGCAGTTAATTGAAGGTTCGTTTTAGCTCAAATGTGTAACACAGTATATATTTTCTTAAAATGTGTTAAATTTCTAAACATGCTTTAGGTAATAAGTAAATATCGGTTGAAGAAAAGTTTATATTCTTACATACTATATGCTTTCATACTTCACACGTACTCATTGACACAGTTTATGGTCAAAGTGGAAATACTCTCTGTAAAAACGTTGAAAATTGAACCAGTGCTTCTACCTACATGTTGGCAAGGTACACTATCATGTTAAACTTAAACAAAGCGAGCTAAAATATGCAGATCAAGACATATTTTAATAGATCACGTACGAAATTATTCCAATCAACCTCAATAATAATATCTTATTATTATCAGATTCTATATGCCACATGACCACGATAAAATTGTTGTATATATTTACATCATATATAGTTGTATATATGTATTTGACGATGTACCATGTACAAGTCTTAATACAATTTCTGTTCTGTTCTTCTCAATAATAATATCAATGCTCTAAGATCGACCTCAGTGTTAGCTTATATAGGAAAAAGAACACAAGTAAAACGTCTACAGATAAAACCAAATGGTACGCAATAAATACGATTGCTTTTCCCAGCAATGTGACATAACCATTGCTTTCCGAGGAGAAAACATACCGAGGCATTTTACCGCATTCTAAAAACATTACCTCCCCCCCCCCCCCCCGATATCAATCATCAGTTTCATTACAGTTTATCATAGGTTCTGAGAACCGTAACCATGTACATATCGCAACAATTCCAAACATAAAATGACCATGCACAATGCATAGCTGTAAACATTGACCCAGTTCGTGTTTTCTCGCTGACACGTGCAATAGAAATCAAATGAACACACTTGCATAATTGTGTACGGTATACGATTAGTGTGTACGGTATACGATTCGTGTGTACGGTATACGATTCGTGCGTACGGTATACGATTCGTGTGTACGGTATACGATTCGTGCGTACGGTATACGATTCGTGTGTACGATTCGTGCGTACGGTATACGATTCGTGTGTACGGTATACGATTCGTGTGTACGGTATACGATTCGTGTGTACGGTATACGATTCGTGTGTACGGTATACGATTCGTGTGTACGGTATACGATTCGTGTGTACGGTATACGATTCGTGTGTACGGTATACGATTCGTGTGTACGGTATACGATTCGTGCGTACGGTATAATAATTGGTGTGAACGGTATACGATTCGCTATATATGCTTAATGCGACACTACATCGATCGATGAAAGAATCACATTTCTACAGAATGTACTTTCCTATTACAGTTATACTATTATCGTATAAGTAAGTAGGTAATTGTTTTAAAGTGAAATATACAAACATAAACATTCAATACAAAATAGTGTTGACACCCAATGTCACCCGTTATGGCAAGTATATATGATCAACTCGGTGAACGCCTAAGACGTATCGAATCGCCCGGTGCTGCACGTTATCGATCGACTGAAACTTTTTTTAAAAACCCAGAACAGTAATCCATAATTGGCACAATACAAGACTTATACAATTTTTCAAAGGTCATGATCCCATATTCCTTCAATTCTCTAGATGTGTAGGTTACTTTACCGAGTCTTCCGGCGCTTTTTGCAAGGATTTCGGCATTTATCGAGAAATCACTTTTACAGTGGCATGTCACGCCTAGGTATTTATTTGTAACTATCGACTAATTCCAAAGCGTTTTAACAGATCTTGAATAAGTGTTCAGTACAGTTTGCACGGCCTCGTCGGAAATGAATACATTTCGATTTGTCAGTGTTTATAAGTACGCGCCAACGTCTGAACCAATCAGGTAATATATCCAGGATGCGTTGTAGGTCTGTTTCTGTCTGCAATACAGACAATGTCATCTGCATATAGTAACATGGATATCTTCCTGCCGTCAATTTCAAAACCAAGGTCAAGGTCATTCATCCCCTTAACTAGATCGTTAGCGAAGATCGAAAATAACGTAGGTGGTGCCGTGTCCTTGTTTTACGCCAGTTGTGCACGTAAACCAGTCCGTAAACTTGTTGTTTAGTCACACACTGGCGGTGGAGTACTGCTAAATGCTATTTATAGACTTATACAAATTGCCATCTATTCCATTTAGCAACAGTTTGTAAAAGAGCATGTCGATATCAATGAAATCGAAACATTTACGCAAGTCTATGAACGCCGTAAACACTGTTGGGTTGTTGCGAATGATGCCATTTAATGATAAAACATGGTCTTCACAGGAGCGATTGCGTCTGAATCAATTCTGCTCATCTTCTAAGATATAGTGTATAATGTGTTTCTAATTGTTTGCCACCCACATAATCAGAGTATTTCAGCTAATAAACAAAAGTCGTATATCTACCACGTGTGATTACGCATATTTAGATTAAGACTAATCGTTGTATGAAATCCTACTTTCACGTTGGGAGTATGTAGACCGCAATAACACTATTTATTGATTCAATGTTTGTGTTCGAATTATTTCGGAAGAATTTTAAGTAGCAATGCAATTTATATGTACAATACATTTTTACTGCTTTTTTAGATAATACACCGCTTTAACACGTTTCATCATCATGTTGGTAAAATAAAGGCTATAAATAGTTATAATCAGTGTAGCAGCCGACAGTTTATTAATGTGTATTTCTTATGTGTAGTTAAGTATATGAAAAGTGTACTGGACCAGTATAGGATATAAGTCGAACAGGATCCAATATACGATCCAATATGTAAAATATTGGATTTTATTGGATCAGTTTGAGGCTTATATCTTACTTCAAACACAAACTTATACAACAAGATCCTACCAATTAAGGGTGTTCGATTAGCGCAGTGGTTAGCGCGTTCGCTACTTACCAATGCAACCCGGGTTCGATCCTCGGACCGGGAAGCATGTGAGATGTACTGTACGGTGGTCGCCCGATCGGAAGGTGGGTTTTCTCCGGGTACTCCGGTTTCCTCCCACACGAATGACCACATAATTATACGCTTGCATCCGCGTCAACGAGAGTGATTAATATAAGTTGTTAAAACTTGATTCGCAATCATTGTAAAATAAATCAAGTTTGAACATGTCAGTGTGTAACAGTTTTATGTGGACATGTCTATGTACGTGTAACACATTATATTTATACAAGAAACATATTATTGAAAATATACAATTATAATTGACACATCCAGTAGTTTACTGTCCAGTGGTAACATGTTGGACTGGTAATCCAGGGATCGCAGGTTCGATCCCCCGTCTGACCCTAATAAAATTATCTTTCAGATGGGACGTTAAACCGAGGTCTCGTGTCGGTGCTTTACGCCGTACACGTAAAAGAAAAGAGAAGACTGGAATGTGTCTCTGTCTGTATCATTGTACTATCCTCCAAAACTCTAAAATGAATAATCTCTTCAGGAGGCGTCGCTCATATGGGCAACCGGTAGCGACGATAAATAAACGTAAAACACACACACTCAAATCAAATCGTACCTTTAAACTATGTTGTAGACCATGGATTATTTCTGCAAAGCGGCACCATACCATATTGGAGAAGAGTGTCATTTAAATGTATCCCACTTTCTGATATTGGTTGTTAAATAACACGCCGTACCATCTACAAATAGAGAAAAGAATAACTGGGATCCTTGCCTTAATCCAAAAGCTATCTCCATGAAAGAAATGTACAATGTTTCACACGGCACCAAACGTCACCACACATTGAGCATACAACACGCAATATTTTACCGTTAAGTCCAAGTCTGAATATTTGATACAATAGTCTGCGGGCATTTCTGTTTACTCAGTCGAAACATTTTTTCATATCCACGAAGGCACAATAAAGTCGTTTACTGTTAATCATAAAGTGATCAATTAATAAACGGAGACTGAAACCAGTTCGGAATACGAACTGGGCATAGAATACCATCTGATGAGACTCACATGCATCTGCCAGTCGATTAATTATAATTGTTGCAAACAATTTCGAAATACAACCAACAAATGATAGCCCTCTGAAATTGTTCACATCGTATTCATCTACTTTTCTAAATACATGTATAGTAATACCATCCATTAAAAATTCAGACAAATGGCCACTTTCAAATATCAATCTAAGCCAGTAGACTAGATGCGATGACAAAATATATCTACTGACTGTGGCCACAAATTTTCAATTTCATTCAATCCTTCAAATTTAAACGTTTCCGTTTTGTTGCTGTAAAGTTTTGATACAGTTTCCATTTCAACTATAATTGACGCTTCGTGTTTTCTCGGCATCATTAAACCCATTTAATGCTTCTATGTTTCAGTCTTAAAACGCTTACAGTCAGTGTTAATCCAATTCGCTGATTGGTTTAGAAATGCTACAGTATTATGTTTATTATCCATTAAATGTACATCAAAATACAGACGGATCTGTAGTCCAGTGGTAACACGATGGACTGGTAATCCAGGGATCGCAGGTTCGATACCCCGTCTGACCCTAATAAAATTAACAGTTTTTCAGATGGGACTTTAAACCGAGGTCTCGTGTCGGTGCTGTACACCGTGTACGTAAAAAGAACCAGAGGAGACTCTGAAATGAGTCTCTGTCTGCATCATTGCACTATCCTCCAAAAATCTAAAATGACTAATCTCTTCAGGAGGCGTCGCTCATATGGGCAACTGGTAGCGACGATAAATAAACTTAAGACACACACACACACTTCATTTAAATAACGTCTGAGCTGCAATATTGCTCAAATCAAAGAACTAGCACACAGCTCTATTAATCGTTCAAGGATAACTATTTTAAACGCAGCCAATAACTCAGTGGAAATCAGGTACTTTCGAAATAAATATACATCTGAATTCATCTCGTTTATCGCTGTTCCGATGTTCGATTAATCCAGTTAATATATCAATGCATAGTTTCGTTAAATACAGCAGCACGTCTATCTGTTGCATTCATACAACCTAAATATGCATATAAAAACAGATATCAAAATAAAATAACATTCTTCAGCTAACTGCAGACCAATCACGGATGTCTCATCGCATTGGCAAATGTAGACGTACAATAACCATAGTCAATGCTAATTCAACCCTTATATATCCCCCGTCTGACCATAATAAAATTAACAGTCTTTCAGATGGGACGTTAACCCGAGGTCTCGTGTCGGTGCTTTACACCGTGCACGTAACAGAACCAGAGGATACTCTGGAATGGGTCTCTGTCTGTATTATTGCACTATCCTCCAAAAATCTAAAATGACTAATCTCTTCAGGAGGCGTCGCTCATATGGGCAACCGGTAGCGACGATAAATAAACGTAAAACACACACATTATATATAAGTGTAGCGAAATTGGTATTTGATGTATTTCGCAGGGCTTGATTGAAGTCTGATCCCGCGATGCGGTCAAGTACTTACCAGTCCTGTTTACTCCGATGGATTACTCCTTCCATGGATTATTCCCTCTGTGGATTGCTTCTTCCATTGATTGCTCCTTCCATGGACTGCTCCTTCTGTGGACTGTTCCTTCTGTGGATTGCTCCTTCCGTGGATTGCTCCTTCCATGGATTGCTCCTGCCATGGACTGTTCCTTCTGTGGATTGCTCCTTCCATGGATTGCTCCTTCCATGGATTGCTCGTTCCTTCTGTGAATTGCTCCTTCCGTGGACTGTTCCTTCTTTGGATTGCTCCTTCCGTGGATTGCTCCTTCCATGGACTGTTCCTTCTGTGGATTGCTCCTTCCATGGACTGCTCCTTCCATGGATTGCTCCTTCTGTGGATTGCTCCTTCCATTTACTGTTCCTCTATGGATTGCTCCTTCCATTGACTGCTCCTTCCATGGACTGCTCCTTCCATGGACTGCCCTCCATAGATTGCTCCTTCCATGGACTGATCCTCTGTGGATTGCTCCTTCCATTGATTGCCCTTCCATGGACTGTTCCTTCTGTGGATTGCTCCTTCCATGGACTGATCCTTCTGTGGATTTCTCCTTCCATTGATTGCTCCTTCCATGGACTGTTCCTACTGTGGATTACTCCTTCCATGGACCCCCTGAAGCTCCTTCCATGGACTGCCCCATATCCTACTGTGAACCCTTCCATGGACTGCTCCATCTGTGGATTGCCCTTCCAATGGACTGCTCCTTCCATCGATTGCTCATTCGTGGATTAATCCTTCTTGGATTACTCCTTCTATGGATTGCTCCTTCAGGACTACTCCTTCTGTGGATGATCCTCCATGGACTGCTCCTTCTGTGGATTACTCCTTCCATGGACTTCTCCTTCTGTGGATTTCTCCTTCCATTGATTACTCCTTCCATGAACTGCTCCTTCCATGACTGCTCCTTCCATGACTAATCCTTCTGTGGATTATCCTTCCATGACTGCTCCTTCCATGGATGACCCCACCCAACCCAGCTCATTCCATGGACTGCTCCTACTGTGGATTACTCCTTCCATGGATTGCTCCTTCCATGGATTGCTCCTCCCCTCCCATGGACTGCTCCCTCTGTGGATTACTCCTTCCATGGACTGCTCCTTCCATGACCCCCAACCCCCAACCCCACTGGATTGCTCATTCCATGGACTGCTCCTTCTGTGGATTGCTCCTTCTATGGACTGCTCCTTCGATGGACTGCTCCTTCTGTGGATTGCTCCTTTCATGGTCTGCTCCTGTGGATTATTCCTTCCATGGATGGCTCCTTCTGTGGATTGCTCCTTCCATAGACTGCCTCTGTGGATGGATCCTTCCATGGATTGCTCCTACTGTGGATTACTCCTTCCATGGATTGCTCCTTTTGTGGATTGCTCCTTCCATGGACTGCTCCTTCCATGGACTACTCCTTCTGTGGATTACTCCTTACCTGGATTGCTCCTTCCATGGATGGCCCCTTCCATGGACTGCTCCTTCTGTGGATTGCTCCTTTCATGGTATGCTCCTTCTGTGGATTATTCCTTCCATGGATGGCTCCTTCTGTGGATGGATCCTTCCATGGATTGCTCCTACTGTGGATTACTCCTTCCATGGATTGCTCCTTCTGTGGATTACTCCTTCCATGGATGGCTCCTTCTATGGACTGCTCCTTCTGTGGATTGCTCCTTTCATGGTCTGCTCCTGTGGATTATTCCTTCAATGGATGGCTCCTTCTGTGGATTGCTCCTTCCATAGACTGCCTCTGTGGATGGATCCTTCCATGGATTGCTCCTACTGTGGATTACTCCTTCCATGGATTGCTCCTTTTGTGGATTGCTCCTTTCATGGACTCCTCCCATGGACTGATCCTTCTGTGGATTGCTCCTCCCCCATGGACTGTTCCCTCTGTGGATTGCTCCTTCCAAGGACTGCTCCTCCAAACCCCTGGATTGCTCCTTCCATGGATTGCTCCTCCCATGGACTGTTCCCTCTATGGATTGCTCCTTCCATGGATTGCTCCTCCCATGGACTGATCCTTCTGTGGATTGCTCCTTCCACGGACTGTTCCCTCTTTGGATTGCTCCTTCCATGGATCGCTCCTTCCATGAGATCCTTCCATTGTCTATGTTCATACCTGTTTTCTTTAGTACCATGATGTTTTCATGATTTCATGCAAAGTTCAGAAGGAACTACCATATATATACTCTCGCATTGCATATTAGTTCAGAAGGAACTACCATATATATACTCTCGCATTGTATTATTTTGGTGAATTGAGTTTATGTAGCAGTAAGTGTGTGTGAGGAATAAATTGATAAGTAGCAGAATCGTGTTGTATTCAAAAGAGAAACGGCTAGCACTCGTTACATATATATATATATATAATGTACGCATTGATTACATACAGACGTCTAACATCTTTATTCCGAAGTTGTTGCTTCTACTATATTGTCAGTATCGCTGTTGTTGTGTAGCATGGGTGGGGTTTGGTGTTCTCCTAACAATGACCAACAACTCCATGGGTCCATTCATTCTCCATGTAGATAGCGTGGAGTATGATTCAACAGAATAAATACAAACAAAACGGTCTGTATAAGCGTAGTGTAGATCCTCCAATAAACGTATATATAGAAAAGCTCTGTATATTAACCGCTATGGTCGGCTAAGCATGCCCAGGAAAACATGTCTAGGTCCCCGCAAGGGGTTTGACATTAATGGTACATACATACAAAATGTGCGGGGACCGTTCCGATTGATTAATACAGGTGAGCGAAATCTACGCTTGAATGTGTCTCAACTCGCATTAGCTATTGTTATGATAAAAGTATAAAATACGACCCTATTACAGTTGCATATCTAAAATATTAGTAATATTAAAATATAGTGTTTCCGTTTGACTGATAAAAACATCTATCTATCTATCTTCCGTTAATGTCAAACCCATCGCGGGGACGTAGACATGTTGCGTGTCAAAAACCGCAAAGAAGTTAAAAGTATGAGTAGTTAAAAGTATAATTTAAGAAGGTAATGAAAATAAGTTGTGGTAAAAGTTTAAAAGCAGCTACGCAAAACAACTAGGGACTGGCATGTTCAATATGGCAAACTGCCGTATTGAATTGCTCTATGGTAGGGAGATGGACAATGTCAGGAGGGAGGTGGTTCCAATGATAGATTGTTCTTGGAAAGAATGAAAACTTGTAGTAGTCTGTAGTTGCTGTAATTAACCTAGAGCTTAAGGAATGGCAATGGCGAGCAGGACGGGAGAGAGGAACTAGGTAATTTTCAATGGGAATAGCAACAAGATCATTTTGAATTTTATACATAAGGGATAACCTATTGTCAATACGCCGTTGATCTAGTCTGAGTAGATTTAGGGAATGTAGCATGTCTGTAACACTTGAGGTACGATAGAAGACAGCCTTTATCCACCCAGCCCGTTCTTCGCTGAACACCTTCAATTTGGTCTATCAATGTTTGGGTATGGGGCGACCAGATCTCGGAGCCATATTCAAGCTGGGGTCTCACTAGTGTCTGGTAAGCCATGGTCTTAAGGGGTTCAGATTTGACTTGGAGGTTTCTACGTAGAAATCCTAATGTTTGGTTTGCTTTCTTTGTTGACCTTTTTATGTGGGTGTCCCACGACAGGTTATTTGAGATATCCACTCCAAGGTATTTGGCTGAGGTGACCGACTCAAGTAGGACTCCATGGAGTTTATATTTGCTGGGAATAGGATGTTTCCTTCTGGTGACGTGGATAACATGACATTTGGAGGGGTTAAATTCCATGTCCCACTCCAACTCCCACTCTTCTAATCTCTTAAGATCGTTTTGGAGTGTGACCGATTCATTTGCAGATGTCAGTGATAGATAGACTGCAGTATCATCTGCACAGATGCGGACTTTGGAACTGATGTTTTGTGGGAGATCGTTTATGTAGGCTATGAAAAGCAGGGGTCCAAGTACGGATCCATGTGGGACTCCAGAGGACACCGGAATGGCCTCTGAACTAATACCATTAAGGACAACTGACTGGAGTCTATTATCTAGAAAACTCTTAATCCACCTTAATGTTTGACCTCTGACTCCATATTCATGCATATTTAGTAGTACTTTCTCGTGATTGACCTTATCGAAAGCCTTACTGAAGTCTAATAGGATGAGATCTACCTGATGCTTATTGTAGACAGAGGTAACCAAGTCATTGACTAGCATTACTAGTTGGGTCAAGCATGACCGTTTTTCTCTAAAGCCATGCTGCAAATGGTACAGAATATTGTGGTTAGTGAAGTGTTTTACTATCGAGGAGGAAACTATATGTTCTAGTACCTTGCATAGAACACATGTCAGTGAGATAAGCCTATAGTTGGCGGGGTTTGACTT
>CM026389.1:52631568-53004089 GCA_014843695.1 Archivesica marissinica
TGAGACTGGTGACGCAAGCAGTGGTTGAAGGGTGAGACTGGTGACACCAGCAGTGGCTACAGTGTGAGACTGGTGACACCAGCATTGGTTGGGATGTGAGACTGGTGACGCCAGCAGTGGTTGTAGAGTGAGACTGGTGACGCTAGCAGTGGTTGGAGGGTGAGACTGGCAGCGCCAGCATTGGGTGAAGGGTGAGACTGGTGACGCTAGCAGTGGTTGGAGGGTGAGACTGGCGGCCACAGCATTGGGTGAAGGGTGAGACTGGTGACTCTAGCAGTGGCTAAAGGGTGAGACTGGTGACGCCAGCGGTGATTGGAGGGTGAGACTTGTGACGCTAGCAGTGGTAGGAGGTGAGATTGGTGACGCTAGCAATGGTTGGAAGGTGAGACTGGTGACGCTAGCAGTGGTTGGAGGGTGAGACTGGTGATGCCAGCAGTGGTTGTAGTGTGAGACTGGTGACGCTAGCAGTGGTTGGAAGGTGAGACTGATGACGCAAGCAGTGGTTGAAGGGTGAGACTGGTGACGCCAGCATTGGTTGGAAGGTGAGACTGGTGACGCTAGCAATGGTTGGAAAGTGAGACTGGTGACGCTAGCAGTGGTTGGAAGGTGAGACTGGTGACGCCAGCATTGGTGGAAGGTGAGACTGGTGACGCTAGCAATGGTTGGAAGGTGAGACTGGTGACGCTAGCAGTGGTTGGAAGGTGAGACTGGTGACGCCAGCATTGGTTGGAAGGGAGACTGGTGACGCTAGCAGTGGTTGGAAGGTGAGACTGGTGACGCTAGCAATGGTTGTAGGGTGAGACTGGTGACGCTAGCAATGGTTGGAAGGTGAGACTGGTGACGCTAGCAGTGGTTGGAATGAGACTGGTGACGCTAGCAGTGGTTTAGGTGAGACTGGTGACGCTAGCAGTGGTTGGAAGGTGAGACTGGTGACGCTAGCAGTGGTTGAAGGGTGAGACTGGTGACGCTAGCAGTGGTTAGGGTGAGACTGGTGACGCCAGCAGTGTTTGAAGGACACCACAGATGAGACTGGTGACGCCAGCAGTGGTTGGAAGTGAGACTGGTGACGCTAGCAGTGGTTGCAGGGTGAGACTGGTGACGCTAGCAGTGGTTAGACTGGTGACGCTAGCATTGGTTGAAGGGTGAGACTGGTGATGTTAGCAGTGGGTGAAGGGTGAGACTGGTGATGTTAGCAGTAGGTGAAGGGTGAGACTGGTGACGCTAGCATTGGGTGGTAGGGTGAGACTGGTGACGCTAGCAGTGGGTGAAGGGTGAAACTGGTGATGTTAGCAGTGGGTGAAGGGTGAGACTGGTGACGCTAGCAGTGGGTGAAGGGTGAGACTGGTGATGTTAGCAGTGGTTGAAGGGTGAGACTGGTGACGCCAGCAGTGGTTGGAAGGTGAGACTTGTGACGCTAGCAGTGGTTGGAATGTGAGACTGGTGACGCTAGCAGTGGTTGGGAGGTGAGACTGGCAAAGCTAGCAGTGGTTGTAGGGTGAGACTGGTGACGCTATCAGTGGTTGGAGGGTGAGACTGGTGACGCTAGCAGTGGTTGTAGGTTGAGACTGGTGACGCTAGCAGTGGTTGTATGGTGAGACTGGCGACGCTAGCAGTGGTTGTAGTGTGAGACTGGTGACGCCAGCAGTGGTTGGAAGGTGAGACTGGTGACGCTAGCAGTGGTTGGAATGTGAGACTGGTGACGCCAGCAGTGGCTGGAAGGTGAGACTGGTGACGCTAGCAGTGGTTGGAAGGTGAGACTGGTGACGCTAGCAGTGGTTGGAAGGTGAGACTGGCGAAGCTAGCAGTGGTTGTAGGGTGAGACTGGTGACGCTAGCAGTGGTTGGAAGGTGAGACTGGTGACGCTAGCAGTGGTTGTAGGGTGAGACTAGTGACGCTAGCAGTGGTTGGTAGGGTGAGACTGGTGACGCCATCAGTGGTTGGAGGGTGAGACTGGTGACGCCAGCAATGGTTGGAAGGTGAGACTGGTGACGCTAGCAGTGGTTGCAGGGTGAGACTGGTGACGCTAGCAGTGGTTGTAGCGTGCGACTGGTGACGCTAGGATTGGTTGAAGGGTGAGACTGGTGATGTTAGCAGTGGGTGAAGGGTGAGACTGGTGATGTTAGTAGTGGGTGAAGGGTGAGACTGGTGACGCTAGCATTGGGTGGTAGGGTGAGACTGGTGACGCTAGCAGTGGGTGAAGGGTGAGACTGGTGATGTTAGCAGTGGGTGAAGGGTGAGACTGGTGACGCTAGCATTGGGTGGTAGGGTGAGACTGGTGACGCTAGCAGTGGGTGGTAGGGTGAGACTGGTGACGCTAGCAGTGGTTGGAAGGTGAGACTTGTGACGCTAGCAGTGGTTGTTAGGGTGAGTATCGTGACGCTAGCAGTGGTTGGTAGGTTGAGACTGGTGACGCTAGCGGTGGTTGGAGGGTGAGACTGGTGACGCTAGCAGTGGTTGGTAGGGTGAGACTGGTGACGCTAGCAGTGGTTGGAAGGTGAGACTGTTGACGCTAGCAGTGGTTGGAGGGTGAGACTGGTGACGCTAGCAGTGGTTGGAGGGTGAGACTGGTGACGCCAGCAGTGGTTGGAAGGTGAGACTGGTGACACCAGCAGTGGTATCCATACCAACATTCCGATCACGAGCGGATCGAACATTGACCGATCTCCAAACATTATATATAAATGTTATGTATAAATATTACAGTTATCTTAGAAAGCATTGCGTGTCAAACTCTCCAGTAATGAAGTAGCGGCTAACAGTTCAATGGCAGTATTTCTGACTGAGCCGAGCACTTTGAAAGAGAGGAAATACAATGCACTTAAGCACCCATCCCATACGACAATAACACAATAAAAACAATATAGTATAGTTCTTTGCACAAGTACGTCCTTCAGTCATTCATATTGTCTCACTTCTTTGTCCGCATCTCTTCCATCAATTGTTTCCGGTAATATATCTTGAAACATCTTAATTCAATAGCTACTGTCGTCGCTGATAGTCGCAACATTTACTAATGTTTTTCAAGAAGTTAATTACGATCACTTGTATTTCAATTGCTTTCAATGGTTTTGATGAGATTGTGTGTTCACTACAGACAATTGGTTGTCCGGTATCCAATCGTGTGTTGAGATTCTTCAGAGGTTAAGTACCGTATACCGTACATTGAACGAGTCTTTTGTTGAGTTTTTTTTCAGTACTTTTTGAACACCTTCTTTGTGTCCATATTTTCTATTTATGTCACCCCCCCCCCCCCCCTGCGGGTAGCTAGACATGTTTTCCATGGACATGATTACATCACTTAAGCGGATATATCCAGTATGACCATGTGTGTGAGGTGCTTTGCACCGATGAAGGAGTCCGTGGTCCAGTGGTAGAGCGTCGGATTTGGAATCGAACAGTCCCGGTTCGATACTCGGTCAGGCCACGTATGTAGTGTCATTGAGCAGGGCACCTCACACACATTGCTTAGTACTGGTTAACCACTAAGGTCGGCCCAGGAAAACATGGCTAGGTCCCCGCAAGGGGTTTGACATTAATGGAACATACATACCTACCGTGACCGAGTATCGAACCCGGGACCCATTAGTCCAAATATTTAGACCTGAAAAAAATGTGACATTTTACTATCCATGCATTTGTCGAAATAACAGATTTTTTTGTTTTTATGTAGAGGTCTTATTTATAGATCTTTTTTTTTTTTTTTTTTTTTTTTTTTTCAATTATCACTGATAATCCGTTTATTTTTTTACATGTAACAAACATACATACGTACATTGAACATAATATATACATAATTATTTGATAAGATAAATTGAAAACATGTCTGTATTCAATGAAGATATGTAATCTGTAAGATAGTATCTAATTCAAATTTGAATTTTTGCAAAAAAGCTGAATTTTTTTTTTACTTACTAAGTGCTGTAACATTGTGGTGAGTTCGTTATGAAAAAGTCGATGTATAGGATAGAAAATTGTTCGTTTTTCACTTAAAAAGTACGATTTATAAGTGCAAAAGCATATAAGATTTAAAATTCTATTTACATCAATATACTGCTTTATTTCGATTTTGTATCCAACTATTAGGAAGTGTAATGTCCTCATGCATTTTGATATGCCGCATTTTACAAAAACCGAAGTGATTAAATTCCAAAATGAATCAAGACATTTACAATATATCAACATATGTTCAATAGTTTCTATTTGATTACAAAATAAGCAATTAGAAGAATCTGATATTCTCCATTTATGTAGACTCTTGTTGGGAGTATTCTATGTATAGTTTTGTGTTTGAACTGTTTAACACGGTTATCTATTAGTTGATTGAGTATGTTGTAGTAAACGTTCCAATTGATTCGAGAATTTAGGGTGTGTTCCCAATATCTATGTATGTAAGGCTTGCAGAATTTGTACTTAAGCAATGTTCTGTATATGTTTTTATTTGTCATATCAGTGAATTTGATTTTTAGGTCTAGACTTATCGACAGGCTAGTTTTGACTTTAGTCATAACTGAGTTATTTGTTTTCAGTATGTTTCTCCATGAGCAGGGAATCGACTTTAAAACTCTATTGAATTCTGATAGCCAATTAGTTTTATTTTTAAGTTTTAGGAACGTGTGTTGCTCTTGTATGTGACCATTTTCGCCTATTAGATCATTTAAGAATAATATTCCAGAGTCGATCCAATGTTTAAAGATTAAATTCTTTCCATTAAGTAATATGTGTTTATTTCCCCATATAATTTCTTTTCTGATGTTGTAAAAATTGTTGGGAAATTGTTTATGTTTATTATTGACTTCAGACCAAATTGATACGATGTCAGTATAGAACGATGGAATTTTGTATTTTACTTGTGGTAAAGTTTTCGGCGAGTTATAATTCATGTAAAATATCAGGAAATTTGTACCGAACTGGTCTAAAAAGAAGTGAGGAATACATTTCCAGTTAGCGATTTCGTTGTTTAATAGATGTTGTATCCATTTAATTTTAATAGATTTCATGTAAGTTTCAATGTCTATCATTCCTAAACCACCTTCTTCGCGATTGCCAATAAGCGTTGTTCTCTTGATTTTCTCTCTCTTGCCATTCCATAAGAAATCGAACAACATTGAATTTATTTTGTTAATGATATGTTTTGGTGCGACCAATGATTGTAGAAGGTATGTGAATTTTGGAATTAATAATGTTTTGATTATCTGAATTTTTCCGTAGAATGTTAAATACCGTTTTTGCCAATTTTTTATTGTATCTGCACATTGTTGTAGTCTATTTTCCCAATTAAGATTTATCTTATTTATAGATCTTATTTATAGAACCATATATTCCAAAACTGACGGTCTACCACTGGATCACAGACACAACTTTTAGTATTTAGTTATTAATCGTGTATTTATCATCGCCACCTCCCCCGCAACTTCGGGGCGACGCATCCAGAAGTATATTATTCATTTTATTTTTGAAGTATGGTGCACGATATAGAAGATCGCTTCAGGTCCGGGGTTCGAGCCTCGCTGGAGCCGTTACGATTGTACCCTTAGGCAATGCATTTAAAGTCCACATTGCCTCTTCTCTCTCCCTCGTGGCGATGTATTCATGGATTCCACCAGGAATGAGGTCTCGACAGTGATTAATATAAGTTGTAAGAACTTGTTTCGCAATTGAACTAAAATAAATGTGTATACATACAGAAGATGCCCCGAGTGCAGAAGCATGCCTGGTTCGTTTATACGCATGGTGTATTAGTTTAGTTTAAGCATATTTGATTGCTTTCAAATAACATACATATACATAGACTGCACAATAGTTGTACATCAAATGAAATGTAACGAATATTATATGAGTGAAACTGTTATAATGGGTTGGGTCACAAGTTTTACCAACATTAGTGACGACCTTATTCTTAGTTAGATCAAAACGATGTAACAGAATGAGCAGACTTTTTCTATGATTCTCAAGTTGTGGCGAGCATAGATATAAACCGTCTCCGTGGCCTAGTGGTTAATCCGTCAGTGGTTCGTTCTGATATGGCCGGTTGTTGAGCCGCCAGCTAGTTAAATACTGGTTACCGATTGCTTACCAGCCTGGTGCATGACATACACGCATAAATTATGATTCGGGAAGTACTGATGTTCATAAAAAGAGTTGTCTCATAAGTCATTTTTAACAAAACATTTTGTAGTATTATATACATGATTTCTTGCTCGCATTTCCACGTCCTCATCCTATTTAAGACAGGAGCGTAGCTTGGCTGGAATCGATGTGCAGGCCAACTTGAAACGAGAGGGGGGTCCGGGGGTCGTCCCCAGGAAAACTATTTATAGCGTATATAATTTAATCCTGGCCTCCCGATTTTTGTTGCAGATTTGGCATTTTTATTCGATTTTTCGGGGAAAAGTGTAGGCCACGGCCTATAGGAAGCTACGCCTAGTACATCCCATTGCTCTTGGAAAAGACAGCGATTAGATAATTAACTACATATCCTTGTAACAGCTATCTAACAGTTATCCAGTTAACTGCAAAACGTTTAGTTTGTTCGAGATAAGTGTGTACATGTGTAAAGATAGTTTCGTTATCGTTATAGTGCACAGGGATTCGGCACGTTTGGGGGTACTAGTATATATATTTAAGTACAGGGATTCTACTCTGTGGGATGTCAGATTTCACATCGATCAGTAAAATGGCCCTATCTGAAACAATTTTGTACAAATATGTCCAAATATAACGCCTATCCCGAGTCTTTATATTGTTCTTCAAATAAAACACAACTTTAGGTCTTGTGTGACTATGAGAACAATATATCTATTGGTCTATGTCTTGTGTGACTATTGTGGATTATTAGAATGTAACAATATGTTTGTTTTTTTATATGACGAATAATCATAAACCAATCAGAACGCTCGTTTCAACGCGAACTGCGCCGCTTGAGAAATTTTCAAAACAAATTGAAAAATTCTCCGAAATCTCTTTTTGACGTACATGTTTGACGAATAAACCTACACGTTAGTGGAAACACATTTTATTGATAATGTTATTCACTGTTAAAACTCTCCCGTCGAAGATTTTGTTGTTGTTGCTGACAGAACCCGTGTCCTAGTATGGAAATGTGACCTGCTATGGCCAATGTCTGTGGCAAAGTATATATGCACGCAGCTTAAAGTTGTGTTTTATTTGAAGAACAATATAAAGACTCGGGATAGGCCTTATATTTGGACAGATGTGTATAAAATTGTTTCAGATAGGGCCATTTTACTGATCGATGCGAAATCTGACATCCCACAGAGTAGAATCCCTGTACTTAAATATATATACTAGTACCCCCAAACGTGCCGAATCCCTGTGATATAGTGTATAGCACCGAAAGCTGAGATCTCTGTTTATAACTGTTAACATTATAAGTGTCAGGCGGGGTATCGAACCTGCGATCCCTGGATTCTTTGACACCCGCGGAAACCACTGGGCCACTATCTGACCAGTCCCAAATTTAGTTGAGTCTATTAATAGACGCGCCATACCCGTGGAACGTACTTTTTTGTTTGTTTATCTTGTAATTTTGTGTATTTTACGTTTATTTATCGTCACTACCGGTTGTCCATATGAGCGACGCCTCTTGAAGAGATTAGTCACTTTAGAAGGATAGTGCAATGATACAGACAGAGACCCATTCCATAGTCTCCTCTGGTTCTTTTAGGTGCAGTGTAAAGCACCGACACGAGACCTCGATTTAATGTCCCATCTGAAAGACTGTTAATTTAATTAGGGTAAGACGGGGGATCGAACCTATCGAGATAATATGTCTACAAGTACGTCCGTCCACACGGAAGTATACCTATATGACTATGAGAACAATAGATCTATTGGTCTAGGTCTTGTGTGACTATGAGAACAATAGATCTATTGGTCTAGGTCTTGTGTGACTATGAGAACAATAGATATATTGGTCTAGGTCTTGTGTGACTATGAGCAATAGATCTATTGGTCTAGGTCTTGTGTGACTATGAGAACAATACATCTATTGGTCTAGGTCTTGTGTGACTATGAGAACAATATATCTATTGGTCTAGGTCTTGTGTGACTATGAGAACAATATATCTATTGGTCTAGGTCTTGTGTGACTATGAGAACAATACATCTATTGGTCTAGGTCTTGTGTGACTATGAGAACAATAGATATATTGGTCTAGGTCTTGTGTGACTATGAGAACAATACATCTATTGGTCTAGGTCTTGTGTGACTATGAGAACAATACATCTATTGGTCTAGGTCTTGTGTGACTATGAGAACAATACATATATTGGTCTAGTGTGACTATGAGAACAATACATCTATTGGTCTAGGTCTTGTGTGACTATGAGAACAATACATCTATTGGTCTAGGTCTTGTGTGACTATGAGAACAATACATCTATTGGTCTAGGTCTTGTGTGACTATGAGAACAATACATATATTGGTCTAGTGTGACTATGAGAACAATACATCTATTGGTCTAGGTCTTGTGTGACTATGAGAACAATACATCTATTGGTCTAGGTCTTGTGTGACTATGAGAACAATACATCTATTGGTCTAGGTCTTGTGTGACTATGAGAACAATACATATATTGGTCTAGTGTGACTATGAGAACAATACATCTATTGGTCTAGGTCTTGTGTGACTATGAGAACAATACATCTATTGGTCTAGGTCTTGTGTGACTATGAGAACAATACATCTATTGGTCTAGGTCTTGTGTGACTATGAGAACAATACATATATTGGTCTAGGTCTTGTGTGACTATGAGAACAATAGATTTATTGGTCTAGGTCTTGTGTGACTATGAGAACAATACATCTATTGGTCTAGGTCTTGTGTGACTATGAGAACAATAGATATATTGGTCTAGGTCTTGTGTGACTATGAGAACAATACATATATTGGTCTAGGTCTTGTGTGACTATGAGAACAATAGATATATTGGTCTAGGTCTTGTGTGACTATGAGAACAATACATCTATTGGTCTAGGTCTTGTGTGACTATGAGAACAATACATCTATTGGTCTAGGTCTTGTGTGACTATGAGAACAATACATATATTGGTCTAGGTCTTGTGTGACTATGAGAACAATGTGGTAGTGACTAGTCCATTCTGTGAGTACGTACGTCTGTATACTGTCCGCACGCATACAATGGGACTTGGGTGGCTAGAACAGTAGGTATGCTGTCTTAGTGGTCTGTCTGGCATTTGGAGCTATATGGCTAGAAGAACTTGTATGTGGCTATCAAGTGTATGGCTACAAAGATCGAAGGAATAGTCACGTAATATATATTTCTGGGCAAGTCCATATGTCTGTCTGTATGACCAAATCCAGCCTATGAGAAGGAACCCAACAAATAGTCATTCTGTTATGTATAGTGTTAGTTCTTCAGTTATGTCTAGTGATTCTGTTGTATCTAGTGTTAGTTCTTCAGTTATGTCTAGTGCTTCTGTTGTATCTTGTGTTAGTTCCTCAGTTGTGTCCATAGTTAGTTCTTCAGTTATGTATATGTGTTAGTTCTTCAGTTGTATCTAGTGTTAGTTCTTCAGTTATGTCTAGTGATTCTGTTGTATCTAGTGTTAGTTCTTCAGTTATGTCTAGTGCTTCTGTTGTATCTTGTGTTAGTTCCTCAGTTGTGTCCATAGTTAGTTCTTCAGTTATGTATATGTGTTAGTTCTTCAGTTGTATCTAGTGTTAGTTCTTCAGTTATGTCTAGTGATTCTGTTGTATCTTGTGTTAGTTCCTCAGTTTTGTCCCGAGTTAGTTCTTCAGTTATGTCTAGTGTTATGTCTTCAGTTATGTCTAGTGTTAGTTCTTCTGTTGTATCTAGTGTTAGTTATTCAGTTATGTCTAGTGCTAAGTTCTTCAGTTATGTCTAGTGTTTCTGTTGTGTCTAGTGTTAGTTCTTCAGTTATGTCTAGTGTTATTTCTTCAGTTATGTCTAGTGTTAGTTCTTCAGTTGTATATAGTGTTAGTTATTCAGTTATGTCTAGTGCTAAGTTCTTCAGTTATGTCTAGTGTTTCTGTTGTGTCTAGTGTTAGTTCTTCAGTTATGTCTAGTGCTTCTGTTGTGTCTAGTGTTAGTTCTTGTTATGTCTAGTGTTCTTCTGTTGTATCTAGTGCTTTAGTTATGTTTTGTGTTAGTTCTTCAGTTATGTCTAGTGCTTCTGTTGTGTCTAGTGTTAGTTCTTCAGTTATGTCTAGTGTTCTTCTGTTGTATCTAGTGCTTTAGTTATGTTTTGTGTTAGTTCTTCAGTTATGTCTAGTGTTTCTGTTGTGTCTAGTGCTTCTGTTGTATTTAGTATTAGTTCCTCAGTTATGTCTAGTGTTAGTTCTTCAGTTATGTCTAGTGTTTCTGTTGTGTCTAGTGTTTCTGTTGTGTCTAGTGCTTCTGTTGTATCTAGTGTTTCTGTTGTGTCTAGTGTTTCTGTTGTGTCTAGTGCTTCTGTTGTATCTAGTGTTAGTTCCTCAGTTGTGTATAGTGCTTTAGTTATGTCTTGTGTAAATCTTCAGTTGTGTCTAATGTAACTTAAGTTCTTCAGTCATGTCTAGTGCTTTAGTTATGTCTTGTGTTAGTTCTTCAGTTGTGTCTAATGTAACTTAAGTTCTTCAGTCATGTCTAGTGCTTGTTCTTCAGTTATGTCTAGTGCTTCTGTTGTGTCTAGTGCTTCTGTTGTATCTAGTGTTAGTTCTTAAGTTATGTCTAGTGCTTTAGTTATGTCTTGCGTTAGTTCTTCAGTTGTGTCTAATGTAACTTAAGTTATGTCTAGTGCTAGTTCTTCAGTTATGTCTAGTGCTTCTGTTGTGTCTAGTGCTTGCTGTATCTAGTGTTAGTTCCTCAGTTGTGTATAGTGCTTTAGTTATGTCTTGTGTTAGTTCTTCAGTTGTGTCAAGTGTTAAGTTATGTCTAGTGTTTCTGTTGTGTCTAGTGCTTCTGTTGTATCTAGTGTTAGTTCCTCAGTTGTGTCTAGTGCTTTAGTTATGTCTTGTGTTAGTTCTTCAGTTGTGTCAAGTGTTAAGTTATGTCTAGTGTTTCTGTTGTGTCTAGTGCTTCTGTTGTGTCTAGTGCTTCTGTTGTATCTAGTGTTAGTTCTTAAGTTATGTCTAGTGCTTTAGTTATGTCTTGTGTTAGTTCTTCAGTTGTGTCTAATGTAACTTAAGTTCTTCAGTTATGTCTAGTGCTAGTTCTTCAGTTATGTCTAGTGCTTCTGTTGTGTCTAGTGTTTGCTGTATCTAGTGTTAGTTCCTCAGTTGTGTATAGTGCTTTAGTTATGTATTGTGTTAGTTCTTCAGTTGTGTCTAATGTAACTAAAGTTCTTCAGTCATGTCTAGTGTTTCTGTTGTGTCTAGTGTTAGTTCTTCAGTTGTGTCAAGTGTTAAGTTCTGTCTAGTGTTTCTGTTGTATCTAGTGTTAGTTCCTCAGTTGTGTCTAGTGCTTTAGTTATGTCTTGTGTTAGTTCTTCAGTTGTGTCTAATGTAACAAGTTCTTCAGTTATGTCTAGTGCTTCTGTTGTGTCTAGTGTTAGTTCTTCAGTTATGTCTAGTGCTTCTGTTATGTCTAGTGCTTGCTGTATCTAGTGTTAGTTCCTCAGTTGTGTCTAGTGCATTAGTTATGTCTTGTGTTAGTTCTTCAGTTATGTCTAGTGTTAAGTTCTTCAGTTATGTCTAGTGCTTCTGTTGTGTCTGTGTTAATTCAGTTATGTCTAGTGTTAATTCAGTTATGTCGAGTGTTTCTGTTGCACATAGTATTAGTTCTTCAGTTATGTCTAGTGTTTATGTTATGTATAATTCTCCAGGTATGTCTAGCGCTCCTGTTGTTAGTTCTTCAGTTATGTCTAGTGCTTCTGTTGTTAGTTCTTCAGTTATGTCTAGCGCTCCTGTTGTTAGTTCTTCAGTTATATCTATTGCCTCTGTTGGTGTATTGTTGGGTAGGTTTTCTGTTAGTATATTGTTGGGTAGGTTTTTTTTATCGGCTAAAAATAACAAATCCAGATATATTCTTATTTTTTTGTGGTTTATTTTGGGCTTTCTAAATAGTGTGTACCTAATTATATGGACACTTCAATCTATACAGTTATACAATACATTATTTCTACCAATACATTCACACATTTTCTGTAAAATATACAAACATTAATATACAAATATACATGTGTAGCAGAACCACACAGTAAAACTACATTTTAATTTACACTTTCCTATGAATTACACAAGTATCACAAAATAAAACATACTCCTCTGAGTTTGCACTCTGTATTTTACTACCCATACGTATTTGCTTCCACGGAGCTACAATTCAAACTTCTGTTCAACCAATTATAATCAATTTGCTCATGACGTCATTTCGGATGTCATCTAAATGCGATATTTGAGAGATAGGTTAGCATAATTTTCTCTCAAATATAACAATATTGTTTGGGGGGGGGGGGGTTTGAAGTCGCTCCAGCAGCTTAGCTTGTATGCCAACTCTCCAGCTATTATTGGTGTATGTATGTTCCATTAATGTCAAACCCCTTGCGGGGACCTAGACATGTTTCCTGGGCATGCTTAGCTGACCATAGCGGTTAACCAGTACTAAGCAATGTGTGTGATGTGCCTTGCTCAATGACACTACATACGTGGCCTGACTTGAGTATCGAACCCGGACCGTTCGATTCCAAATCCGACGCTCTACCATTGGAACACGGACGCCCTTGGAGGAAGACCTTGGTTGCCCCATCAAACAGTATTTCAGGCTTCAAATTTGATTTGCCGAATGAATGTCGGTCTTTGGCAACAAACCAGAATTTTGACATAATGAGTGTTAAATACTGCATATCTATATTGCATGGACCACAAATTTAATTTGATATAACAGAAAATTTGAGTAAAACAATTTGACATAAACGGAGCCAGTTATATATGTAAAATGATAGTATTTGAATCCGAACTTTGACCAAACTTTGACATAATCAGATTTTGAGATAACTTGACGTAAATAGATTGACCTGGCCATTTCTGGATTCCAGCTCAAGCCTGTATTACTATGCGTACACCAGTGAAAGCTTGGAACTAGTTCCCTGAAAACAATTGGACAATTTTAATACCTATAATATAGTAGTAATTATTATCACATAAATTCCCATTCGTCCAGAAAACAAGCACCTTTCAAGTGTCTATTTGCAATGTCATGAATCTATGAACAGGACATATTCTTCAATATACATTCATTTGTCTCTGCTATGTGTAAAGTTAATGTTAAAAGTACCATATATTTACATGTGTTTGACATTGAAAGGACACAAAGGAGAATAATTTATGTTTTATATATCACTATGGCTCACTAGTAAATCGTTTTTTTAATCTTACAACATAAATAATATCACTGTTGTTTGTAGAAATATATGTTAAAATACTGCTCTACTAACAACATTGACTTTCTTTCCACTGCAGCAGCAGAACTGTATGCAGACTATGATACACCGTATGCATATACGGGAAGTGGAGAAAGCACTTTCTAAACAAACATGGTTTGCTGCGTAACATAAACATGAATTGCTGCATAACACAAACATGAATTGCTATGCAACAACACAAACATGAATTTGCTATGCAACAACACAAACATGAATTTGCTATGCAACAACACAAACATGAATTTGCTATGCAACAACACAAACATGAATTGCTGCATAACACAAACATGAATTGCTATGCAACAACACAAACATGAATTTGCTATGCAACAACACAAACATGAATTGCTGCATAACACAAACATGAATTGCTGCATAACACAAACATGAATTGCTATGCAACAACACAAACATGAATTTGCTATGCAACAACACAAACATGAATTGCTATGCAACAACACAAACATGAATTGCTATGTTACAAAACAAACATGAATTGCTGCATAACACAAACATGAATTGCTATGTAACAACACAAACATGAATTGCTATGTGACAACACAAACATGAATTGCTATGTGACAACACAAACATGAATTGCTATGTGACAACACAAACATGAATTGCTCTGTGACAACACAAACATGAATTGCTATGTGACAACACAAACATGAATTGCTATGTGACAACACAAACATGAATTGCTATGTTACAACACAAACATGAATTGCTGCATAACACAAACATGAATTGCTATGTAACAACACAAACATGAATTGCTATGTAACAACACAAACATGAATTGCTATGTGACAACACAAACATGAATTGCTATGTGACAACACAAACATGAATTGCTATGTGACAACACAAACATGAATTGCTATGTGACAACACAAACATGAATTGCTATGTGACAACACAAACATGAATTGCTCTGTGACAACACAAACATGAATTGCTATGTGACAACACAAACATGAATTGTTATGTGACAACACAAAACATGAATTGCTATGTGACAACACAAACATGAATTGCTATGTGACAACACAAACATGAATTGCTTATGTGACAACACAAACATGCATTGCTATGCAACAACATAAACATGAATTGCTATGTGACAACACAAACATGAATTGCTATGCAACAACACAAACATGAATTGCTATGCAACAACACAAACATGAATTGCTATGCAACAACACAAACATGAATTGCTATGTTACAACACAAACATGAATTGCTGCATAACACAAACATGAATTGCTATGTAACAACACAAACATGAATTGCTATGTGACAACACAAACATGAATTGCTATGTGACAACACAAACATGAATTGCTGCATAACACAAACATGAATTGCTATGTTACAACACAAACATGAATTGCTGCATAACACAAACATGAATTGCTATGTAACAACACAAACATGAATTGCTATGTGACAACACAAACATGAATTGCTATGTGACAACACAAACATGAATTGCTGCATAACACAAACATGAATTGCTATGTTACAACACAAACATGAATTGCTGCATAACACAAACATGAATTGCTATGTTACAACACAAACATGAATTGCTACATAACAACACAACATGAATTGCTGCATAACAACACAAACATGAATTGCTATGTAACAACACAAACATGAATTGCTATGTGACAACACAAACATGAATTGCTATGTGACAACACAAACATGAATTGCTATGTGACAACACAAACATGAATTGCTATGTGACAACACAAACATGAATTGCTGCATAACACAAACATGAATTGCTATGTGACAACACAAACATGAATTGCTGCATAACACAAACATGAATTGCTATGTAACAACACAAACATGAATTGCTATGTGACAACACAAACATGAATTGCTATGTGACAACACAAACATGAATTGCTATGTGACAACACAAACATGAATTGCTATGTGACAACACAAACATGAATTGCTGCACAACACAAACATGAATTGCTATGTAACAACACAAACATGAATTGCTGCATAACACAAACATGAATTGCTATGTAACAACACAAACATGAATTGCTATGTGACAACACAAACATGAATTGCTATGTAACAACACAAACATGAATTGCTATGTGACAACACAAACATGAATTGCTATGTGACAACACAAACATGAATTGCTATGTGACAACACAAACATGAATTGCTATGCAACAACACAAACATGAATTGCTATGTGACAACACAAACATGAATTGCTGCATAACATGATGCTATGACAACACAAACATGAATTGCTATGTGACAACACAAACATGAATTGCTATGTGACAACACAAACATGAATTGCTATGCAACAACACAAACATGAATTGCTATGCAACAACACAAACATGAATTGCTATGTGACAACACAAACATGAATTGCTGCATAACATGAATTGCTATGTAACAACACAAACATGAATTGCTATGTGACAACACAAACATGAATTGCTATGTGACAACACAAACATGAATTGCTGCATAACATGAATTGCTATGTAACAACACAAACATGAATTGCTATGTGACAACACAAACATGAATTGCTATGTGACAACACAAACATGAATTGCTATGTGACAACACAAACATGAATTGCTATGTCACAACACAAACATGAATTGCTATGTTACAACACAAACATGAATTGCTGCATAACACAAACATGAATTGCTATGTTACAACACAAACATGAATTGCTGCATAACACAAACATGAATTGCTATGTAACAACACAAACATGAATTGCTATGTAACAACACAAACATGAATTGCTATGTGACAACACAAACATGAATTGCTATGTGACAACACAAACATGAATTGCTATGTGACAACACAAACATGAATTGCTATGTGACAACACAAACATGAATTGCTATGTGACAACACAAACATGAATTGCTATGTGACAACACAAACATGAATTGCTATGTGACAACACAACATGAATTGCTATGTGACAACACAAACATGAATTGCTATGTGACAACACAAACATGAATTGCTATGTGACAACACAAACATGAATTGCTATGTGACAACACAAACATGAATTGCTATGTGACAACACAAACATGCATTGCTATGCAACAACATAAACATGAATTGCTATGTGACAACATGAATTGCTATGCACAACACAAACATGAATTGCTATGTAACAACACAAACATGAATTGCTGCATAACACAAACATGAATTGCTATGTTACAACACAAACATGAATTGCTGCATAACACAAACATGAATTGCTATGTAACAACACAAACATGAATTGCTATGTGACAACACAAACATGAATTGCTATGTGACAACACAAACATGAATTGCTGCATAACACAAACATGAATTGCTATGTTACAACACAAACATGAATTGCTGCATAACACAAACATGAATTGCTATGTAACAACACAAACATGAATTGCTATGTGACAACACAAACATGAATTGCTATGTGACAACACAAACATGAATTGCTGCATAACACAAACATGAATTGCTATGTTACAACATAAACATGAATTGCTGCATAACACAAACATGAATTGCTATGTTACAACACAAACATGAATTGCTACATAACAACACAACATGAATTGCTGCATAACAACACAAACATGAATTGCTATGTAACAACACAAACATGAATTGCTATGTGACAACACAAACATGAATTGCTATGTGACAACACAAACATGAATTGCTATGTGACAACACAAACATGAATTGCTATGTGACAACACAAACATGAATTGCTGCATAACACAAACATGAATTGCTATGTTACAACACAAACATGAATTGCTACATAACAACACAACATGAATTGCTGCATAACAACACAAACATGAATTGCTATGTAACAACACAAACATGAATTGCTATGCGACAACACAAACATGAATTGCTATGTGACAACACAAACATGAATTGCTATGTGACAACACAAACATGAATTGCTATGTGACAACACAAACATGAATTGCTGCATAACACAAACATGAATTGCTATGTAACAACACAAACATGAATTGCTGCATAACACAAACATGAATTGCTATGTAACAACACAAACATGAATTGCTATGTGACAACACAAACATGAATTGCTATGTGACAACACAAACATGAATTGCTATGTGACAACACAAACATGAATTGCTATGTGACAACACAAACATGAATTGCTATGTGACAACACAAAACATGAATTGCTATGTGACAACACAAACATGAATTGCTATGTGACAACACAAACATGAATTGCTATGTGACAACACAAACATGAATTGCTATGCAACAACACAAACATGAATTGCTATGTGACAACACAAACATGAATTGCTATGCAACAACACAAACATGAATTGCTATGCAACAACACAAACATGAATTGCTATGCAACAACACAAACATGAATTGCTATGTGACAACACAAACATGAATTGCTGCATAACATGAATTGCTATGTAACAACACAAACATGAATTGCTATGTGACAACACAAACATGAATTGCTATGTGACAACACAAACATGAATTGCTGCATAACATGAATTGCTATGTAACAACACAAACATGAATTGCTATGTGACAACACAAACATGAATTGCTATGTGACAACACAAACATGAATTGCTGCATAACACAAACATGAATTGCTATGTTACAACACAAACATGAATTGCTGCATAACACAAACATGAATTGCTATGTTACAACACAAACATGAATTGCTACATAACATGAATTGCTGCATAACAACACAAACATGAATTGCTATGTAACAACACAAACATGAATTGCTATGTGACAACACAAACATGAATTGCTATGTGACAACACAAACATGAATTGCTATGTGACAACACAAACATGAATTGCTATGTGACAACACAAACATGAATTGCTATGTGACAACACAAACATGAATTGCTATGTGACAACACAAACATGAATTGCTATGTAACAACACAAACATGAATTGCTGCACAACACAAACATGAATTGCTATGTACAACACAAACATGAATTACTATGCAACAACACAAACATGAATTGCTATGTAACAACACAAACATGAATTGCTGCATAACAAGACAAACATGAATTGCTATGCAACAAGACAAACATGAATTGATATGCAACAACATAAACATGAATTGCTGCATAACAACACAAACATGAATTGCTGCATAACAACACAAACATGAATTGCTATGTAACAACACAAACATGAATAGCTGCATAACAACACAAACATGAATAGCTGCATAACAACACAAACATGAATTGCTATGTAACAACAATTAGTTGGAATCCTTTTGTTTTTACTGTTGTTCCCTAACCAGATGTTGCAAATGTGATTTATTAAAATCCTGTTGATTAATTGATAACAATGTTTTACAGTAAAGTATTCAATACAATACAACTCATTTATTGCATTAAGTTATGTTATATTTCGGGTTTTACGCCTGCATCAGCACCATTTCGGGCTATATCGCCGGCGGGCAGTTTACCTAACAACACCTTTCCTGGGCAGGCTCCAGCGGTTAACCAGTACTTGGGTGCACCAACCTCCGTAAGAAACTGCCAACTTTTTCATATAAATGAGACACGGCCTGAGCGGGGCTCGAACTGGTGACCATCAGTGATGATAGGTTACAGTGGTATACAAGTCAGCGACCGTAACCACTCGACCACGGAGGCGGACTAGATTATTGCATTAAGACATATCATATATACTTATAGCAAATGTATTCATTGGATATACTTAGGAAACTAATATTTGTCTTTCAGTTATTTATTGGCGAGTTCTGGCGCGTAGGAATTAATCACGCAGGCAGTAGACCGTAGTGGTTCATTCCAGCACTCAGAACGACAACAAATCTTTTTTTCGACAAATTAATAATACTCGAGAGTGATTAATATAAGTTGCAAGAACTTGTTTCGCAATCGAGCAATACAAATATTTCGATTCTAACATGACCAAAATATCTAAAAAGCTCAAAAATAATTGGTGTTATTTTTTAGAAAGCATAAATGAAGTCGTGTTTGAAATCACGCGCTAAACCATGTTTTATTGCAGATTTAAACACGGTAAATTCCTTCTTTGCGTATACAGACAAAATGACGAGTCATGTTAGAATCTTCAATAAAACACTGCCAGTCAAATTGACGAGTCATGTTAGAATGTAGGATATCTGTCGAGATTTAATCATTTATGCGAAATTTGATAGCATGTAGTGTAAAGAAACCCACGTTGAACCCAATTATAAAGATCTAGCCTCCTTTTAAAGAGTATTCAGGGGCAGGTAATTGACACTCTCATTGTGTACAATTTGACAGAGAAAAGTAAGAAGACAGACAAGTGAAAAGACAGATAGAGTGAAGACAATTTATACACTATACAAGGTAGAACTATAAATAAACATGCATTTCAACAGTACATGGAACGCTCGCCCACATGGTTCGCCGGAGGCGAGGATAAGCTCAATCATCACTACATGGAAGGATGGAATATTCTGTCGCTTATTTATATACATGTCATATTTGTTATTTATATTACATAGACATAATCCAGGTATCAAATGCTCACCACTACCTCATCTAGCAGAGTGCACAAATAATGCTTAGGTCAGATTAGGTCATATGGTGACCCTCCGTCCGTTAGTGGTGTGGAAAACCCCTTGTGCCCTTCGTGCAGTATTTCAGCATGGTAGAACCACCGACCTTCCACAAGCCAGCTGGATGGTTTCCTGACATGGAAGACTTCCGACACCCTTAGTGGGAATTGAACCTGGGTAAGTGGTTTGAAATCAACAACCGTAACCAGCCAAGGAGACCCTCCTCCCAAATAATGCTGATAAAGTGAGCTTGAATGTATCACACCGATGACAAGTCTAACGTGATAACAACTCGGACAATATGAACACCGAGATCGGTAGTATCGTACAACATCACACCGATGACAAGTCTAACGTGATAACAACTCGGACAATATGAACACCGAGATCGGTAGTATCGTACAACATCACACCGATGACAAGTCTAGCGTGATAACAACTCGGACAATATGAACACCGAGATCGGTAGTATCGTACAACATCACACCGATGACAAGTCTAGCGTGATAGAGATCAGTAGTATCGTACAACATCACATTGATGACAAGTCTAACGTGATAGAGATCGGTAGTATCGTACATCACATTGATGACAAGTCTAGCGTGATAGAGATCGGTAGTATTGTACAACATCACACCGATGACAAGTCTAGCGTGATAGAGATCGGTAGTATCGTACAACATCACATTGATGACAAGTCTAGCGTGATAGAGATCGGTAGTATCGTACAACATCATACCGATGACAAGTCTAGCGTGATAACAACTCGGACAATATGAACACCGAGATCGGTAGTATCGTACAACATCACACCGATGACAAGTCTAGCATGATAGAGATCGGTAGTATCGTACAACATCACACCGATGACAAGTCTAGCATGATAGAGATCGGTAGTATCGTACAACATCACACCGATGACAAGTCTAGCGTGATAGAGATCGGTAGTATCGTACAACATCACACCGATGACAAGTCTAGCGTGATAGAGATCGGTAGTATCGTACAACATCACACCGATGACAAGTCTAGCATGATAGAGATCGGTAGTATCGTACAACATCACAACGATGACAAGTCTAGCGTGATAGAGATCGGTAGTATCGTACAACATCACACCGATGACAAGTCTAGCGTGATAGAGATCGGTAGTATCGTACAACATCACACCGATGACAAGTCTAGCATGATAGAGATCGGTAGTATCGTACAACATCACAACGATGACAAGTCTAGCGTGATAGAGATCGGTAGTATCGTACAACATCACACCGATGACAAGTCTAGCGTGATAGAGATCGGTAGTATCGTACAACATCACACCGATGACAAGTCTAGCATGATAGAGATCGGTAGTATCGTACAACATCACAACGATGACAAGTCTAGCGTGATAGAGATCGGTAGTATCGTACAACATCACACCGATGACAAGTCTAGCGTGATAGAGATCGGTAGTATCGTACAACATCACAACGAAGTCTAACGTGATAACAATTCAGATTAATAAGAACATCGAGATCGGTAGAATTATACGACATGTGCGCAGCATAACTTAAGGTTAACTAAAAATTTAATTACCATGATGACTACAATAAAAGCAAACAACTTTCTAAATTAACATGTTTATATAACTCACAACTGAATCAACACACTTAAGTATCATTCTTGTACTTCTTATCAGGTACAAGGCGAAATTCGCAGATTTCGTTAACTTTAAACTACAGCAGTGGTCCATTGCAACGGAATTGTGTAATTTCCAAACTAAACAGACACCAATATTGCATACATTGTGCTGGTCTATGCAGAAATGCACGATTCAGAATAGCGTGTATAAACAATACAAGGCGTGAGTTCATTGGGAGTGAGAATGTGTCAATGATAGGACTTCATGATGACACTCCTTCCATGACGAGGCATTAAATCGACATGTTGAGCGATGAATTTCTTAAACTTTTAACAAATGCTAAAATTTCTCAACACCTCAAATTTGTCTTTTTTTTGTTTTACGTTTATTTATCGTCGCTACCGGTTGCCCATATGAGCGACGCCGCCTGAAGAGATTAGTCATTTTAGATCAAATATGTCTATGCATTTTCAAACTTTTAAAGATGTATACAGTCAAACCTTTGTTAGTGGTCACCTCTATTAAGCAGCCAGATTTCCAATATGTTACTTTATTATATATTTGACCTCTATTAGGCAGTCACCTGTGCTAAGCAGCCACTTTCTGCAATTCCATTGTCTGGCTGCTTAAGACAGGTTAGACTGTACCTACTAAACAACTGGGACATATTGTGAATGGCTACACAAGGCCACCACCCTAAAGGCGTCTCGCCATGGGCAATTAATACGTGTTGGTTTGGTTTACCAAATAAAAAAATCTTTGTTCTACAAATTTCCAATTCAAATTAACTGGTAGGGTGGGGACTTACAACGGTTGTATGTATGGAGATATAGTAGTATATTAGGTGGGTGGGATAAGGTTGAGAGGTCATAGTGAGTCGGCCATATACAGGTATTGCCACACCCAGACAAACGAGTGGCCCTTGGGGTGAATATTTGATCAGGTGTGTAAAAATGTGAATAAGGTACACCGTGCTCTTTTAATGAGCTTTTAATTGTAGGGTTTATTCTAGAGTGGAAAAAAGGGCAGGGTGGGTAAAAAAAAAAGAGGGCCAGGGTGCATTTTGAGTGGCAGAGAGGGTATGTGTGGGAGAGGGTATCCCCCTTAATCAAGGGTTCCATTGTTGCTAACTATTGTTTATTGACAGCCTAACATAGGGTGGAACATATTGGGCAAATAGACGGGCGTGTTCGACTTAAAAAAAATCATTCTGTCCGCCCGAAGGCACTAGCATATTGATACTTATCTACAGTAAAACCGGTTTTAATCCAGCCACCAAGGGAAAACTGGCTACAGACGGATCTGTAGTCCATTGGTAATACACTGGACTGGTAATCCATGGATCGCAGGTTCGATCCCCCCCGTCTGATCCTAATAAAATTAACAATCTTTCAGATGGGACGTTAAACCGAGGTCTCGTGTCGGTGATTTACACCGTGCACGTAAAAGAACCAGAGGAGACTCTGGAATGGGTCTCTGTCTGTATCATGCACTATTCTCCAAAATCTAAAATAACTAATCTCTTCAGGAGGCGTCGCTCATATGGGCAACCGGTAGCGACGATAAATAAACGTAAAACACGCACACAGAAAACTGGCTGCTTAGTAATCCGGTGACCACTAACACACGCTTGACTGGTACAGAAAATGGCAAAAGGGCAGACATAGAGGGTAGGATTAAAAAAGGGGCAGGGTGCCCTGTCATTCCACTGTAGAAGAAACCCCTATATTATATACCAGGATGCATACCGACAATTGGACAGTATGAATCTCTCAAATGAGATCTTATTCATAATTTGGTGAGTTGCCATTCATTAAAAATCTTATTTATGTCATCCACAACGTGGCTACATAGACAAGTAAAAAAGCACACATCGTTTGGAGCTTAGTATCTACACGGCAGATTCTCTCACCACCGGCATACTGAAGACACGCCGGAGTTTCTGTCGTTTCTCGGTACGTCTAGCACGGAGGAATCGCCGAGTCTTGTACTGTCAATCGAGCTGGCCTTGCAAGGAGAACGCTCCTAGACTTACAGTATCGCTGTCATCGTAGTAGTTTGCCAGGCTTATACTGTCCTCCTGAAACACAACTTCATTGCTATATTTCTATGTTTGCTACATTTCTATGTTTGCTACATTTCAATGTTTGCTACATTTAAATGTTTGCCAAATTTCTGTTTGTTACATTTCAATGTTTGCTATATTTCTATGTTTGCTACATTTCAATGTTTGCTATATTTCTATGTTTGCTACATTTCAATGTTTGCTATATTTCAATGTTTGCTATATTTCAATGTTTGCTACATTTCAATGTTTGCTATATTTCTATGTTTGCTACATTTAAATGTTTGCCAAATTTCTGTTTGTTACATTTCAATGTTTGCTATATTTCTATGTTTGCTACATTTCAATGTTTGCTATATTTCTATGTTTGCTACATTTAAATGTTTGCCAAATTTCTATGTTTGTTACATTTAAATGTTTGCCAAATGTCTATGTTTGTTACATTTCAATGTTTGCTACATTCCTATGTTTGCTACATTCCTATGTTTGCTACAGTTCAATGTTTGCTATATTTCAATGTGTGCTACATTCCTATGCTTGCTACATTTCACTGTTTGCTATATTTCAATGTTTGCCAAATTTCTATGTTTGTTACATTTCAATGTTTGCCAAATTTCTATGTTTGTTACATTTCAATGTTTGCTACATTCCTATGTTTGCTACATTCCTGTTTGCTACAGTTCAATGTTTGCTATATTTCAATGTGTGCTACATTCCTATGTTTGCTACATTTTGCTATATTTATACTAACTTTGATGCAAATTTATACTGTGTTGTCTATTTATACTAACTGTGCTGTCCATATATACTAACTGTGCTGTCAATTTATACTAACTGTGCTGTCAATTTATACCGTGTTGTATATTTATACTAACTGTGCTGTATATTTATACTAACTGTGCTGCATATTTATACTAACTGTGCTGCATATTTATACTAACTGTGCTGCATATTTATACTAACTGTGCTGTCAATTTATACTAACTGTGTTGTCTATTTATACTAACTGTGCTGCATATTTATACTAACTGTGCTGGATATTTATACTAACTGCTGCATATTTATACTAACTGTGCTGTATATTTATACTAACTGTGCTGTATATTTATACTAACTGTGCTGTATATTTATACTAACTGTGCTGTCTATTTATACTAACTGTGATGTCTATTTATACTAACTGTGATGTCTATTTATACTAACTGTGATGTCTATTTATACTAACTGTGCTGGATATTTATACTAACTGTGCTGGATATTTATACTAACTGTGATGTCTATTTATACTAACTGTGATGTCTATTTATACTAACTGTGATGTCTATTTATACTAACTGTGATGTCTATTTATACTAACTGTGATGTCTATTTATACTAACTGTGCTGGATATTTATACTAACTGTGCTGTCTATTTATACTAACTGTGATGTCTATTTATACTAACTGTGCTGTCTATTTATACTAACTGTGATGTCTATTTATACTAACTGTGATGTCTATTTATACTAACTGTGCTGTATATTTATACTAACTGTGATGTCTATTTATACTAACTGTGCTGGATATTTATACTAACTGTGATGTCTATTTATACTAACTGTGCTATTTATTTATACTAACTGTGATGTCAATTTATACTAACTGCTAGGTAAATTCATACTAACTGTAAGGTCAATGCTACTGGCCAGTCTCTTCCCTCGTAAGTTTCCGGGAGTAAACTCCTTGGAATTGTCCTTCACAAACGGACTGAACACATGGGATACTGCACGCTTGATTCGCCTCGGAGTCTTGTTGAACGAGAAGGCACGACTCACTCGTCGGCTGAACCTGAAAAATGTTACATCTTCTTAAGTCATTCAAATTATACCAGTTCATTATATCTGGACAGACTTCCTAGTCTTGCTGGACATCCAATAATTAATAACTAATTAAGAATATCCACGAGATTAAGTACAGGTATTGAATACGTGTTCCTGACGAATATGTATTGCATCGCTGTGTACTGGTAAGAAGCCGCTTTCTGGAAAAATGTTATATATATGTATATAAAATTAAAGGGCCATAAATAATACTATTTATCTAATCAGATATTGACAAAAACACACCAGAGTGATCGCCTCAATACCTTCAATTTAATATATGACATGAACATATTTGGTCAAAAATAAAAAATTGACCCATGGTCACTATTTTAGCAAATTGTACATGGACAATAACTGTGAAATTTGGCCAAGCTGAATTTTGAAATCTATAATAACCTTCTAACCGCCCGGGTAATGCTCATTTTTGATCCCAGGGTGGCATCAATGATTCTTACCAAGATTCAACAAAATCCGGCTGGTGGTTCATGAGAAGATTTTTTAAGAATATGTGCTATATTTAGACGGTGGTCTTCTTGGATTACGTAACGACGTCATATTTAACAATTTTGTAATCCCCAACCTGCCCAAGTGTCACCATGACCAAAAATGGTGACAAAAGGCCCAATGGTTACTGAAGACAAGACGTTTGTTTACGGACGATGACGGATGGACACATTGCCGTAACAATTATAGTTTGTGAGCTAAAAATAAAAGGGCCATAACTCAATGAAAAATTACCCGTGTGGAACGAGCCAAAGATATGTATTCCCTATCAGGGAGCTTAGGCCAAAAAACGAGACAAAGATAAAATTATGTATTCCCTATCAGGGAGCTTAGGCCAAAAAACACAATTGTGTTTACTGTTTCATGGTCGGTCGGAAGGGAATTTTTAAACTAAATGTTGACCCCCCCCCAAACATTTCATTAAAAAAAAGGGGGAGGAAAAAAACGCGGGTTGGTCGAGGAACCGTAAAGACAGGGATTTTTTTGGGGGGCCTTAATATTGCCAGAGATTACTTTTTTGCAGCAGTCGGTATTCTGTTATTTAATTTTAAAAACCCACAAAAAACTGCTAGGGTCGCAGCCAAAAACAGACAGGTCGGTCGGAGAACCCTAAACACAGGTACTTTTTCGTGAGGCCTAATTACAAAATGATAGCAGTGATGTGACCACAATATGTACTGGTGAGTGAGCACGTATGTAACCATGAATGTTTCTCTGTATATAGATATGTATTTATAGCACTGGCATCCCGGTTAGCTAAATTGGGTTGGGTTAAAAGCAGCGTCAAAACAATGGGATTACATTGCTAAGCAGGGTCCAACTTTGGAGGCTTACTTGCCGCTTTTCACCAGGTCACGTCACCGACATCGCCCTATTATCGGGTAGAAAAAAAAAAGATTAAAAAAAAAACCCAGTTTTGGATTACTCTTTGCACGCTGGCGATGACAATAATAGTTAAATATGTCGTGGAATTTCATTAGAATTTATATTAATGAATTATCGTCTGATACAATTATTTGAACTATTTATAGCCTTTATTTTACCCAGCATGCAGAGTTAATAGATATTACAAATGATCCTAGATGTGAACAAACACACAGACGGATCTGTAGTCCAGTGGTAACATGCTGGACTGGTAATCCAGGGATCACAGGTTCAATCCCCCGTCTGATCCTAATAAAATTAACAGTCTTTCAGATGGGACGTTAAACCGAGGTCTCGTGTCGGTGCTTTACACCGTGCACGTAAAAGAACCAGAGGAGACTCTGGAATGGGTCTCTGTCTGTATCATTGCACTATCCTCCAAAAATCTAAAATGACTAATCTCTTCAGGAGGCGTCGCTCATATGGGCAACCGGTAGCGACGATAAATAAACGTAAAACACACACACACACTATCATTTTTAGAGTAATATGGACAGGTCATTGTTGTAAGCATCATGCATGATATTTAAACTCTGTACCATCGTTTTTTGCTCGCCCATATGGTTTATGCGGCGGCGAGGGTAAATAAACTCAATCATCATCACCTTTTTTAAAAACCAAATTATAAAGTAATACATTGTATTCTTACTACTGTAGTAGTAGTCGTATAGGTATATATTTCGGACACTATTACTGGATAACTGCTGCATTTGTTACAAACTTACCATTATTTTTAAATGATTGTGTGTGCATGCCAGACGCGTAGCTAGGCATACTATGGATCTAGGGGGAGAATTTGTTTTCGCTATATGGTCTCAGGTGACTATGAACATCAGCTACAATCAATATATGTTGGCATTTCGATCATGTCTGCTTTCTTGTGAATGCCCAGTGTCTGTGCCCAACCTTACCCCCCTTACGATCCAGTTTTTATTGCATTTTTCGCATTTATATAATTTTCATTTTCCGGAACTGTCAAAATAAATCTTACGCACGTGCGTACATGCGTAAGCCTAGCTACGCGCCTGCATTCTACGCTGCTTGGATTCATTTGCTTTGGATAGTGGAGGGGGTAAACTCAGATTCAGGAAAGTTATAAATATGATCAAAATGCTTAGGAGTAATTTTCTGAGACAATTATGGGTTGGGTCCAAAACGTAAAATTTGACCTGGTAGGTCTTACTTCAAAAGTGGAGAACTATATTATTTTGATTGGTATCAAGAAGGACAGTTTGGCAAAAGCTATTGAACTCACTGAATGTATGACGGCTAAGTCTGATCACGAACACGAAAATGTAGATTTAAAGTGAAATGCACACTTCCTCCTTAAATTGGCTGGAGGGGGGGGGGGGGGGGAATTCAGGAGGCGGAAATGACTTCCCCCTAAATTTTGACAAAACTTGAGAACCCTGTTATGATTTAGAGATTATTTGTTTTAATTTTTATTCCTCATAATGACATGGTATTGACATATTATATATGCAAATAAGTGTTTAAGAATTTTGTGCTTAAAATATTAACTTAAAACTTGAAAATAAGAAGTATTTCTCGATCATTTATTATTGGCAAATAATATTTTCGTCTACCCGTGGCAAGATTCGTATTACGTATTCCATCATTAGCTCTTCACAGCAAACGAGATGAGCATGTCAGACAATAGTGTAAACAAACCGCTGTCAAACATGATCGGCAGTCTGGACATCGATAAACTTGATTATTTCTCCGAAGTTTAATTTATGCGCGATTAATCCGCACTCGATTTATAAACATGCGGGATCTTTAGAAAGTTAGCTTGAATCCCGCGATCGCGCATCCTAAAATGGACACTGGCTTACTGTGATGTAGTTAGAACTTGTTGCCCAACCCATTTGCTTTTGTTATGTCATATTATTATTGTGTGTGTTTTACGTTTATTTATCGTCACTACCGGTTACCCATATGAGCGACGCCTCTTGAAGATATTAGTCGTTTTAAATTTTGGAGGCTAGTGCAATGATACATACAGAGACCCATTCCAGAGTCTCCTCTGGTTCTTTTACGTGCACGGTGTACAGCACCGACACGAGACCTCGGTTTAACGTCCCATCTGAAAGACTGTTAATTTGATTAGGGTCAGACGGGGGATCGAACCTGCGATCCCTGTTTAGAGTGTATATATGTTTTATAATATATACACTCAACAAAAGTCCTTAATTTGATTAGGGTCAGACGGGGGATCGAACCTACGATCCCTGGATTACCAGTCCAGCGTGTTACAACTGGACTACAGATCCGTCTGTATTGTGTAACTATATATGCATGTATATATAGGCAATAAAATCTGGTTAAAATAACTGGATCCTATAGCATTGAAGCATGCAATTTGGTATCAATGATGGCTACATGTCTTACATTGATTATATTGTGATAACTATTGATTATAAATACTGATCAATTCATACCAAAACTGCATGAGTCCTCGACGGCTGGAAATAAAATAGATCTAATTAAGATATTCTAATGGACATGCAATTGTCATACCTTTGTACTTGCAATCCATTATTATTAATATTGGACTGCTGTCAAAAGGCCAGAGTATTATATTAAATCAAAGGCCTACAGGTACGAAATTAACAATTTTAATTAGTAGGTTATGTTATGTTATATTTCGGGTTTTACGCCTGCATCAGCACCATTTCGGGCTATATCGCCGGCGGGCAGTTTACCTAACAATACCTTTCCTGGGCAAGCTCCAGCGGTTAACCAGTACTTGGGTGCACCAACCTCCGTAAGAAACTGCCAACTTTCTCATATAAATGAGACACGGCCTGAGCGGGGCTCGAACCCGTGACCATCAGTGATGATAGGTTACAGTGGTATACAAGTCAGCGACCTTAACCACTCGACCACGGAGGCGGACTTAATTAGTAGGATCTTGCTTTTTAAGTGTGTGCTTTAAGTAAGATATAAGCCTCAAACGGATCCAATATGTAAAATATTGGTACTGTCTTCGGCTCTACGCGCCTCACACAGTCCAATATTTTACATATTGGATCGTTTTCGGCATATATCCTATACATAAATATACAATTGAATAGATAACAACTTCAGTAAATGGCTTAAAAGGAACATGTCTTAACCCTTTCAACCACACAGGCCTCTAAATAGGCTTATGAAAAATGTAGATCCAGATGAGCCGGCTCGTAACGAGCCGTCTCATCAGGATCTGCACTTTTTTGCCAGTAATAATTATTATTATTTTTAGATAAAATTACCCATTTTGATAAATGAACTGATCCAAATGTAATTTTGTTATTAATTTATTGGTCTAAAAATATCATGGACCAGTCCATGTCAGTTACTTGGGGTTGAATGGGTTAATTACTGTTTATCCTGTACAACATAAATGAAGCTTTATTTCCCAGGATAATACCGAAACAAGCACTGTATGCAGTCAAACCTGTGTTAGTGGTCACCTCTATTAAGCAACCGACATGTATTAAGCAGCCAGTTTCTAGATTCCCGATATGGTGTTTTGTTATACATTTTACCTCTAATAAGCAGCGACAATGACATTCCAAAAGGAAGTGCCATGTTGTTATATCAGCGACACGATTTACCAAAATCGACACAATTCCACTATAATTTATCGATTGGCATCGTTCACCAATGCAATGCGGTTAATAATTAGCATGATTTACATTGAAAAACAATGAGGATTAATGTATGGTTTAATGATAAATGGCCGGTAAATACCCAAACATCATCAGAACTAGATTGTTCCACACAATCTGTCGGTTATATGTATGGTTTAATGATAAATGGCCGGTAAATACCCAAACATCATCAGAACTAGATTGTTCCACACAATCTGTCGGTTATATGTATGGTTTAATGATAAATGGCCGGTAAATACCCAAACATCATCAGAACTAGATTGTTCCACACAATCTGTCGGTTATATGTATGGTTTAATGATAAATGGCCGGTAAATACCCAAACATCATCAGAACTAGATTGTTCCACACAATCTGTCGGTTATATGTATGGTTTAATGATAAATGGCCGGTAAATACCCAAACATCATCAGAACTAGATTGTTCCACACAATCTGTCGGTTATATGTATGGTTTAATGATAAATGGCCGGTAAATACCCAAACATCATCAGAACTAGATTGTTCCACACAATCTGTCGGTTATATGTATGGTTTAATGATAAATGGCCGGTAAATACCCAAACATCATCAGAACTAGATTGTTCCACACAATCTGTCGGTTATATGTATGGTTTAATGATAAATGGCCGGTAAATACCCAAACATCATCAGGACTAGATTGTTCCACACAATCTGTCGGTTATATGTATGGTTTAATGATAAATGGCCGGTAAATACCCAAACATCATCAGGACTAGATTCTTCCACACAATCTGTCGGTTATATGTATGGTTTAATGATAAATGGCCGGTAAATACCCAAACATCATCAGGACTAGATTGTTCCACACAATCTGTCGGTTATATGTATGGTTTAATGATAAATGGCCGGTAAATACCCAAACATCATCAGGACTAGATTCTTCCACACAATCTGTCGGTTATATGTATGGTTTAATGATAAATAGCCGGAAATACCCAAACAGCATCATATTGAGCTCGATTGCGAAACAAGTTCCTTCAACTTATATTAATCGCACTTGAGACATCATTCCTGATGGAATCCATCGCCATGAGGGAGAGAGAAGAGGCAATGTGGAATTTAAATGCCTTGCCTAAGGGCACAATCGTAATGGCTATAGCCAGGTATGAACTCTGGGCCTTTGGTGGTGTTGGACAGTAACATGCTGTGATCACAGTAAGTTGTTAGTAAATCTATTATAAACGTGAAAACTTATACATATATCTCGGCACCCGCGTTACAGCAGTCAATAATTTATTTATATTTCGGGTTTTACGCCTGCACATTTCGGGCTATCGCCGGCGGGCAGTTTACCTAACAACACCTTTCCTGGGCAGGCTCCAGCAGTTAACCAGTACTTGGGTGCACCAACCTCCGTAAGAAACTGCCAACTTTTTCATATAAATGAGACACGGCCTGAGCGGGGCTCGAACGTGTGACCATCAGAGATGATAGGTTACAGTGGTATACAAGTCAGCGACCGTAACCACTCGACCACGGAGGCGGACTACATCAGTCAATAAAAAAATTCCAACTGCCAGAATTATGATACACAATGACATGTAGATGTTATTTGATAATTGATGGGCCATCCAGACAATCCACACGTGCATTAAGTGGTCAAACTAGTCACTTCCCTCTAGTGGCTGCTTAAGTTGCACAGGTTTGACTGTAGTATAACAAAACAAAGCAGATATTGGAGCCGTAACGCTTCCAGATCTGTCATGCCGCTGATGTTTGTTTGTTCCAAAGTCGTACAACAGCAATGCCATAAAAGTTTCAGCTTTAATCTTGCAGGATGACCAATACGACACTTTCCCCACATAGACGCACCTACATCATAACCAATACCATACACACTTTGCCACATTACTAGTCTTAAATGCAGGGTTCATTCTAGGTCAGAATATTTGGGAGAAATGAGAAAGCGTGAGATCGCTTCCTTAAATAGTGTTATTTAATATACTTCTGCAAAAATGGGTTAAAATGCACAGTACAACCATTAAATACAACATTTGAATAGAAGGAATGCTTTATAATGGGCCAGTGTATCTTACTAGACAAAATTTTGGTTGAAAATCGTAAAAACCCAAAAAAAATTTAATTTTTTTTTAGGGAGAAGTGGGCCACCCAGAGGGCGAAGTCAAGAGTCCCTAGGGCGACAATTTTGACCACATCACCCTCTAGAATGATCCCTTTAAATGGCTTTCTGCGTAAATCACTTTCAGCAAGTGACAATTGCTGGCCTAATTTCGTTATTTGAACAGGCAATAACTTTAACCCGTTCCCTCATACAAGCACCTCTTGACGTCATTACAATTACGACATACATTAACAATGTAGTAGTCAAACCAATGTTCATAATAAAGGCCAGAATCTCATGTAGTCCCAGTAATATCTATGGAGGTGGGATAGATATGGCGACTACTTATTCACTGTTTTTTTTACGTTTATTTATCGTCGCTACCGGTTGCCCATATGAGCGACGCCTCCTGAAGAGATTAGTTATTTTAGATTTTGGAGGATAGTGCATGATACAGACAGAGACCCATTCCAGAGTCTCCTCTGGTTCTTTTACGTGCACAGTGTAAAGCATCGACACGAGACCTCGGTTTAACGTCCCATCTGAAAGACTGTTCATTTTATTAGGGTCAGATGGGGGATCGAACCCTTACTTATTCACTGATTGATAGCTAAATGGCTGTCATTTGTATGGAGATATAATAGTATATTAACCTAAATCTCTATGAAGGAAAGGGTTAAATGGCTGTTGTTTGTATAGAGATATAATAGTATATTAACCCACATCTCAATGAAGGAAAGGGTTAAATGGCTGCCGTTTGTATGGAGATATAATAGTATATTAACCTAAATCTCTATGAAGGAAAGGGCTAAATGGCTGTCGTTTGTATGGCGATATAATAGTATATTAACCTAAATCTCTATGAAGGAAATGGTTAAATGGCTGTCGTTTGTATGCAGATATAATAGTATATTAACCTAAATCTCTATGAAGGAAAGGGTTAAATGGCTGTCGTTTGTATGGAGATATAATAGTATATTAACCTAAATCTCTATGAAGGAAAGGGTTAAATGGCTGTCGTTTGTATGCAGATATAATAGTATATTAACCTAAATCTCTATGAAGGAAAGGGTTAAATGGCTGTCGTTTGTATGCAGATATAATAGTATATTAACCTAAATGTCTATGAAGGAAAGGGTTAAATGGCTGTCGTTTGTATGGAGATATAATAGTATATTAACCTAAATCTCTATGAAGGAAAGGGCTAAATGGCTGTCGTTTGTATGGAGATATAATAGTATATTAACCTAAATGTCTATGAAGGAAAGGGTTAAATGGCTGTCGTTTGTATGGAGATATAATAGTATATTAATCTAAATGTCTATGAAGGAAAGGGTTAAATGGCTGCCGTTTGTATGGAGATATAATAGTATATTAACCTAAATCTCTATGAAGGAAAGGGTTAAATGGCTGTCGTTTGTATGGCGATATAATAGTATATTAACCTAAATGTCTATGAAGGAAAGGGTTAAATGGCTGTCGTTTGTATGGCGATATAATAGTATATTAACCTAAATGTCTATGAAGGAAAGGGTTAAATGGCTGCCGTTTGTATGGAGATATAATAGTATATTAACCTAAATCTCTATGAAGGAAAGGGCTAAATGGCTGTCGTTTGTATGGCGATATAATAGTATATTAACCTAAATCTCTATGAAGGAAAGGGTTAAATGGCTGTCGTTTGTATGGCGATATAATAGTATATTAACCTAAATGTCTATGAAGGAAAGGGTTAAATGGCTGTCGTTTGTATGGAGATATAATAGTATATTAACCTAAATCTCTATGAAGGAAAGGGTTAAATGGCTGTCGTTTGTATGGAGATATAATAGTATATTAACCTAAATCTCTATGAAGGAAAGGGTTAAATGGCTGTCTGCATAAATCACTTCAGTAAGTGATATCACAATTGATGGCCTAATTTGTTATTTAAACAGGAATTAACTTTAACTGGTATATATATATATTATTTAAGTTTATTTAACGTCGCTACCGGTTATCCATTTGAGCTACGGGCAGTTTACCCAACACCTTTCCTGGGCAGGCTACAGTAGTTAACCAGTACTTGGTGCACCAACCTCCGTAAGAAACTGCCAACTTTCTCATATAAAGAGACACGGTCTGAGCAAGGCTCGAACTCGTCACCATCAGCGATGATAGGTTATAGTGGTACACAAGTCAGCGACCTTAACCACTCGACCACGGAGGCTTCTGTGTGGAAGATACAGTTGTATAACAGGCTACATCTCCATATGGGAAAGGGTTAAGATACAGACGGACACTAGTGACAAACCAGCTACTTTCCGCAAGCCGTAAACGACAAACGCAACAATACCCACAATCCAGTGTGTTCTAAAACATACTCATACCTGCTGGCCGCCTTGCCGAATGTCTGGTTGCCGAGATCCTGGGTGTTGATCTGTAACTGATCACCTTCCACGACGAATATCAAACATTCCTGAAATACCAAACATTCCCAAAATATCAAACATTGCTGAAATACCAAACATTGCTGAAATATCAAACATTGCTGAAATACCAAACATTGCTGAAATACCAAACATTCCCAAAATATCATACATTCCCAAAATATCATACATTGCTGAAATATCAAACATTCCCGAAATACGAACCATTGCTGAAATATCATACATTACGAAACATTGCTGAAATACGAAACATTCCCAAAATATCAAACATTGCTGAAAAATTAATATCAAACATTACGAAACATTGCTGAAATACGAAACATTGCTGAAATACGAAACATCCCCAAAATACGAATCATTCCTGAAATATCAAACATTCCTGAAATACCAAACATTCAACAGACTTGTGCAACCGTTATCTGTCCGAAATGTCAGCACGTTATGTCCACATGTACATGTACGTTTGTGTAAATTCTCTCAAATGTGTTCATAATGCAGAAGATGAAAAGTAGGAACAGAACTCATTCTGGGTCAGAATTTTTGGTAGAAGTGAGAAAGTGCGCGATCGCATTCTTAAATGGTGTTATTGAATAAATTTCAACAAAATATGGCTAAAATGTACAGTATGACCATTAAATACAACATTTGAATAGAGGAGTGCTTTCTAACGGGCCGGTGTATCTTACGGGTATGTACATATAATAAACTATGTCTGCTCATAACGAAGACTATTGTTTTCCAGAAATCATCTTCCCATTGGTTGTTTGTTGTGCTTTAATCAGCTTAGTTCATATGGAGACTCTCCATGGGACACCCAGGTAGAACCACCAACCTTCTGCAAGCAAGCTGGATAAGTTCCTCACATGAATACAGCAGGAACCCTGTGAGTGATGTTACGAAATTCCTTTTAAAAGAAAGGCTCAAAATGTTTACTTACATGGTCTGTCCTACATAGTGTATTGGCTATAGACTTGGCCACCTGCATCATAAAGCAACTCTTATCCACTTCCTCCGAGTCCAACATGAATGTAAATAGCTTCTCCTTTAATTCACAGCTATTTTTCACAATTAAACCGAATGCGTCTTTACAGTTTTCTGCCTCGACAATGTCGAGAACACGTTTTACACTCTGCATTTGCAGAAACTCTATATGTTTGTAGCCTTTTTGAGGAGTCTTTGACGACGATGGGCTCTTTGAATTTAGCACTTTCGTTCTTCGCTTACATATCTGAAGTTGAACAGAACTGAACCATGTACATTTTTATAATTTATAATATAATTTGCGTTGGAGACAAGGTAATAACGCCATTACATATTATACCGCTAGTGTAATAACTACCCAAATGAGCACTGCATGTATTCATACGCTCGGCCAATGTTTTTTAAAAAACGTCAAAGGTCGCTACGCTGTTCTCTCGGCCCATTATTATATATCGGGTTTTACGCCTGCATCAGCACCATTTTGGGCTATATCGCCAGCGGGCAGTTTACCTAACAACACCTTTCCTGGGCAGGCTCCAGCGGTTAACCAGTACTTGGGTGCACCAACCTCCGTAAGAAACTGCCAACTTTTTCATATAAATGAGACATGGTCTGAGCGGGGCTCGAACCCGTGACCATCAGTGATGATAGGTTACAGTGGTATACAAGTCAGCGACCTTAACCACTCGACCACGGAGGCGGACTCCCTCGGCCCAATCCACTATAAACAGCACAAATGTATTGCATAAATGCAAATTGATTTTATTAGTAAAATATATACATACCCAGGGTAGATCCACCAGCCATCTACAAGTTACTGACAGAAGTATTTTTTACGTACGTCAAACCACATAGGCAACGTGGAATTTAAATGCCTTGCCTAAGGGCACAATCGTAACGGCTCCAGCGGGGCTCGAACTCCGGACCGTTCGCACCTGGAGCAAACGCACACACTGCACTATCACGACTACCTACATCACAAGGGGTTTGACACTAGTTGAAGATAGACATTTATTCGGTCAGTCTGTACAATTTGAAGCCTTTGATCTGAACAGATCCTTTATGAAACTCTAGGTAGATCTGCTGCCCTATATTGGGAAGTACAAAGTGCCCAGAGAGATTCACTTACCACAACACTATCGGAGAATAGAAACAAGGAGAGTGGTGCTCCACGCTCACACAGAGTGTCGGACAGCTCCACAACATCCACGCGTGTAATAAAATACCGGTGCGACGACAATAATGTAGCCTGAAAATAAACAAGAGTGCAAGTTTAAACATGTTTTAAGCATACATAGATTGACAGTTTCAAGAACACGTAGGTTGTTTTAAGCATACTGTGACTGACAGTTTCCAGAACACTTATGTTGTTTTAAGCATACTGTGACTGACAGTTTCCAGAACACGTAGGTTGTTTTAAGCATACTTAGACTGACAGTTTCCAGAACACTTAGGTTGTTTTAAGCATACTTAGACTGACAGTTTCCAGAACACTTAGGTTGTTTTAAGCATACTTAGACTGACAGTTTCAAGAACACTTATGTTGTTTTAAGCATACTTAGATTGACAGTTTCCAGAACACTTATGTTGTTTTAAGCATACTTAGATTGACAGTTTCAAGAACACTTAGGTTGTTTTAAGCATACATAGACTGACAGTTTCAAGAACACTTTGGTTGCTTTAAGCATACTGTGACTGACAGCTTCAAGAACACTTACCGTAATCGTGCATGTATAAGACGCACTTTTTTCCTCCAAAATAGTATCTAAAAGTCTGGTGTGTCTTATACGCCAGTTTAGAACTAAATTCCATTATTTCAAAGACTCAAAAAACGACAAATGGCATATTACAACAAAGGGAAATAAATGTTTCATACTATTTTTCTCTAAGTCCAATAACGTGCCGTATTTGTTCCGGATTTCGTTCGATTATATATATCTATATCGTGTGGAAAATCATGCAAAGTTAAAAATGTTACCGTACTCGTCTATATATAGGTCGCACTGGAGTATAAGACGCTACTTATTCCAGAATCCAGAAATTCCAGGGGGAAAAACCTATTTGCTGTATAAAACGCATCTTTGAAGAAAAGGACCAAATGTCGCGAAAACTAATAATAAATATATAAACACTGAATGTGATATGTAAGCGTTACTAGTCATGATAATGACTCTGGTGTATGACCACTAAATCGTTAATATGCCTCTGAGAAAGGCTCTGTGTACCCATGTGCTTCGACGTAGAATAAGAAGTTAGCTGCCTACAAACAGAACAGTTTGCATGTACTTACGGTACAATTTGCATGTACTTACGGGACAGTTTGCATGTACTTACGGGACAGTTGGCATGTACTTACAGGATAGTTTGCATGTACCTACAGAACAGTTTGCATGTACTTACAGTACAGTTTGCATGTACTTACGGGACAGTTTGCATGTACTTACGGTACAGTTTGCATGTACCTACAACAGAACAGTTTGCATGTACTTACGGGACAGTTTGCATGTACTTACGGGACAGTTTGCATGTACTTACGGTACAGTTTGCATGTACTTACGGGACAGTTTGCATGTACTTACGGGACAGTTTTCATGTACTTACGGGACAGTTTTCATGTACTTACGGGACAATTTGCATGTACTTACGGGACAGTTTTCATGTACTTACGGTACAGTTTTCATGTACTTACGGGACAATTTGCATGTACTTACGGGACAGTTTGCATGTACTTACGGGACAGTTTTCATGTACTTACGGGACAGTTTGCATGTACTTACGGGACAGTTTTCATGTACTTACGGGACAGTTTGTATGTTATGTTATATGTTATATTTCGGGTTTTACGCCTGCATCAGCACCATTTCGGGCTATATCGCCGGCTGGCAGTTTACCTAACAATACCTTTCCTGGGCAGGCTCCAGCGGTTAACCAGTACTTGGGTGCACCAACCTCCGTAAGAAACTGCCAACTTTCTCATATAAATGAGACACGGCCTGAGCGGGGCTCGAACCCGTGACCATCAGTGATGATAGGTTACAGTGGTATACAAGTCAGCGACCTTAACCACTCGACCACGGAGGCGGACACAGTTTGCATGTACTTACGGGACAGTTTTCATGTACCTACAGAACAGTTTGCATGTACTTACAGGACAGTTTGCATGTACTTACGGGACAGTTTGCATGTACTTACAGTACAGTTTGCATGTACTTACGGGACAGTTTGCATGTACTTACGGGACAGTTTGCATGTACTTACGGGACAGTTTGCATGTACTTACAGTACAGTTTGCATGTACTTACAGGACAGTTTGCATGTACTTACGGGACAGTTTGCATGTACTTACGGGACAGTTTGCATGTACTTACGGGACAGTTTGCATGTACTACGGACAGTTTGCATGTACTTACGGGACAGTTTGCATGTACTTACGGACAGTTTGCATGTACTTACGGGACAGTTTGCATGTACTTACGGGACAGTTTGCATGTACTTACGGGACAGTTTGCATGTACTTACAGGACAGTTTGCATGTACTTACAGGACAGTTTGCATGTACTTACGGGACAGTTTGCATGTACTTACAGTACAGTTTGCATGTACTTACGGGACAGTTTGCATGTACTTACGGGACAGTTTGCATGTACTTACAGTACAGTTTGCATGTACTTACAGGACAGTTTGCATGTACTTACGGGACAGTTTTCAATGTCCTTGACTATGTCGAACATCACAACCTGGCTTTCTGTTTTCCTCTTATCTTCATTGATATGACTACAAGAAAACAACAGCATCATACATTACAGTACAACTTCTATTGGAGCTCACACGACATTTTGACAGTGAAAATAAGGGTTTCATTTTCTAAATATTATTTTCTGTCATATTACACATTATTTGGCTTACGATTACTATTAGTAGTAGATCATTTGATGTTGAGCATTTTTATATAAAAACGTGAAATTCACATTACAATGTAGTGAAGCTATTTGAAGAGAGTAAAGCGACATCCTTGTTGAAATAAAAATAACATTCAATAGTAAAGGAAACAGTTTAATGGCAAAATAATCGTCATGGTTACCAACTGCTACAATTGCCAAAGTTAAAACTTGGGGATTAATACATCCGTGGAAGCGCGTTCGCTTCATGTGCCTGAGTTTGAGCCCCACTGGAGCCGTTACAATCGTACCCTTAGGCAAGGCATTTAAATGCCACATTGCCTCTTCTCTCTCCTTCATAGCGATGGATTCCATCAGGAATGAGGTCTCGAGAGTGATTAATATAAGTTGAAAGAACTTGTTTTCGCAATCGAGCTAAAATAAATTTGTATAAACTAATACATCCGTGACGTCATTTAATTAACATCATATTCATGCTGAAACTGACAGCACAATATCCAAACAATGAGAGATATCTCTAATTTTCTATTACCTCCCTTAGCAAATAAAGTCTGATTTATTCCAAAATGTGAATAGGTCCTGTTAGTCCGGCTTTTATTGTTGTTCCCTAACCAGATGTTGCGGTATGATAAATGTGATTTTATCCAAATCGTGTTAATTAATTAATTAATCTCAACCAATCAGAAGTAAAGGGCTTGATACTTACGATGGCTAGTTTTCCAATCCGACCAATAAATAATCCACAATAGAATAGAACATTGAAAGTCATTGTGACCATGGAAATCAGTTATTGTGCCAATAAGGAATTTGTCACAGACTAATGTAAGGAATTTGTCACGGACCGATGGAAATCAGTTATTGTGTCAATAAGGAAATCGTCACGGACAGATGGAAATCAGTTATTGTACCAATAAGGAATTCGTCACGGACCGATGGAAATCAGTTATTGTACCAATAAGGAATTCGTCACGGACAGATGGAAATCAGTTATTGTACCAATTAGGAATTCGTCACGGACAGATGGAAATCAGTTATTGTACCAATAAGGAATTTGTCACATACTGATGTAAGGAATTTGTCACGGACAGATGGAAATCAGTTATTGTACCAATAAGGAATTTGTCCAGGACAGATGGAAATCAGTTATTGTACCAATAAGGAATTTGTCCAGGACAGATGGAAATCAGTTATTGTACCAATAAGGAATTTGTCCAGGACAGATGGAAATCAGTTATTGTACCAATAAGGAATTCGTCACGGACAGATGGAAATCAGTTATTGTACCAATAAGGAATTTGTCACAGACTGATGTAAGGAATTTGTCACATACTGATGTAAGGAATTTGTCATGGACAGATGGAAATCAGTTATTGTACCAATAAGGAATTTGTCCAGGACAGATGGAAATCAGTTATTGTACCAATAAGGAATTTGTCCAGGACAGATGGAAATCAGTTATTGTACCAATAAGGAATTCATCACGGACCGATGGAAATCAGTTATTGTACCAATAAGGAATTCGTCACGGACAGATGGAAATCAGTTATTGTACCAATTAGGAATTCGTCACGGACAGATGGAAATCAGTTATTGTACCAATAAGGAATTTGTCACATACTGATGTAAGGAATTTGTCCAGGACAGATGGAAATCAGTTATTGTACCAATAAGGAATTTGTCCAGGACAGATGGAAATCAGTTATTGTACCAATAAGGAATTTGTCCAGGACAGATGGAAATCAGTTATTGTACCAATAAGGAATTTGTCAAGGACAGATGGAAATCAGTTATTGTACCAATAAGGAATTTGTCCAGGACAGATGGAAATCAGTTATTGTACCAATAAGGAATTTGTCCAGGACAGATGGAAATCAGTTATTGTACCAATAAGGAATTTGTCCAGGACAGATGGAAATCAGTTATTGTACCAATAAGGAATTTGTCCAGGACAGATGGAAATCAGTTATTGTACCAATAAGGAATTCGTCACGGACAGATGGAAATCAGTTATTGTACCAATTAGGAATTCGTCACGGACAGATGGAAATCAGTTATTGTACCAATAAGGAATTTGTCACATACTGATTAAGGAATTTGTCCAGGACAGATGGAAATCAGTTATTGTACCAATAAGGAATTTGTCCAGGACAGATGGAAATCAGTTATTGTACCAATAAGGAATTTGTCCAGGACAGATGGAAATCAGTTATTGTACCAATAAGGAATTTGTCCAGGACAGATGGAAATCAGTTATTGTACCAATAAGGAATTCGTCACGGACCGATGGAAATCAGTTATTGTACCAATAAGGAATTTGTCACAGACTGATGTAAGGAATTTGTCACATACTGATGTAAGGAATTTGTCATGGACAGATGGAAATCAGTTATTGTACCAATAAGGAATTTGTCCAGGACAGATGGAAATCAGTTATTGTACCAATAAGGAATTTGTCCAGGACAGATGGAAATCAGTTATTGTACCAATAAGGAATGTGTCCAGGACAGATGGAAATCAGTTATTGTACCAATAAGGAATTTGTCACGGACAGATGTAAATCAGTTATTGTACCAATAAGGAATTTGTCCAGGACAGATGGAAATCAGTTATTGTACCAATAAGGAATTTGTCCAGGACAGATGGAAATCAGTTATTGTACCAATAAGGAATTTGTCCAGGACAGATGGAAATCAGTTATTGTACCAATAAGGAATTTGTCCAGGACAGATGGAAATCAGTTATTGTACCAATAAGGAATTTGTCACGGACAGATGGAACATGATTGACTGATCACAATATCTGCCTGGTTTGATGTGGGTTTAGTTACTTACGTCATCACCTCCTTCAGTACGCTGTATGCCTTCTCTAACTCCGTGTAATCTGGATTTATCTTGCTTGTATGCTTTAAAACATCTGTAATATAAAATATAGTATATCAGGGATCATTTTAGAGGGCGATGTGGGCGAAATTGTCCCCCTAGGGACTCTGACTTCGCCCTCTGGGGGCCCCACTTCTCCCTAAAAAATAATAATATAATATATAGTATAGAAGATTATATTACCCCCAATACAAACACACATCATAACGTAGAAGTTGTGATAGTGCAGTGGATGCACGTTCGCTTCAGGTGCGAAAGGCCCAGAGTTTCCGCCCAGCTGTAGCCGTTACGATTGTGCCTTTAGGCAAGGCATTAAAATTCCACATTGCCAGTTCTCTCTCCCTCGGGGCGATGGATTTCATCAGGAATGAGGTCTCGAGAGCGATTAATCTCGTGTTGAAAAAACTTGAAATAAATTTGTTTAAACTAACATTATAACATTTGAAATAAGCCAAAATTAAACCTTGATAAAACAAAATATATTTGAATATTTATATGTGTGTGTGTGGGCTTAATGTCGCACCAACAGCTTAGGTCATACGGCGACTCTCCAGCTATTATTGGTGGGGGGAAGACCCTGGATGCCCTTCCGAGCAGCGCAGGCAGGCACAGATGGCACCTGGGTAGAACCACTGACTATATAACAGTAATTTTATTAGTTAAATCGTCTAATAATTTATAACAAATAATAATATTGGACGTTGAAATATATAACAGGGTTCATTTTAGGTCAGAATTTTTGGGAGAAGTGAGAAAGCGTGTGATCGCTTCCTGAAATGGTGTTATTTAATAAATGTCAACGAAATATGGTTAAAATGCACAGTATGACCATTAAATACAACATTATAATAGAAGGAGTGCTTTATAATGGGCAAGTGTATCTTACTGGCCAAAATTTTGTATGAAAATTGTAAAAAAAGTTTTTATTTAGGGGAAGTGGGGCCCCCAGAGGGCGAAGTCAAGGTCCCTAGTGCAACTATTTCACCCACATCCCCAGGTAGGGTCGTACGTAACTAATGTTGCTAGAATTTGTGGCCCAACCCATTTGCCTTTCTTTAATTTGTCATGTTTTCTATTCACATGTATATGTAAAACGAATCGAGTATGATTAAGCTAAACTAACTCCACGTAATTCCAACAAGCTGCTTAAATCCAATCACAGCACAGCAAAACCTGTTTTAAGCAGCCAGCCAAGGGAGTAATTGCTTAATACAGCCAGGCTGCTTAGTAGAGGTGACTGCTAACACAGGTTTGAGACTTACCATTTAGGAGTAACATTATACTGGGTAACCGCTGTACAGGTCGAATCAACAACTCCGTCAATGTCTGTCTGCCGCATTCTGGCTTCGTCTGACAAACCTGAAATATTCATTATAAAACATACACCCCCTGTAATACGAGACGCTTGTCATCCATAAAAACATCCGTCACAAACGAGTGTGGAAGTCGTGATAGCGCAGTGGATGCGCGTTCGCTTCAGGTCCGGAGTTTGAGCCCCGGTGGAGCCGTTACGATTGTGCCCTTAGGCAAGGCATTTAAATTCCACATTGCCTCTTCTCTCTCCCTCGTGGCGATGGATTCCATCAGGAATGAGGTCTCGAGACTGATTAATATAAGCTTAAAGAACTTGTTTTGCAATCGACCTAAACTAAATTTGTTATTGTTATATGTTATATTTCGGGTTTTACGCCTGCATCAGCACCATTTCGGGCTATATCGCCGGCAGGCAGTTTACCTAACAACACCTTTCCTGGGCAGGCTCCAGCGGTTAACCAGTACTTGGGTGCACCAACCTCCGTAAGAAATTGCCAACTTTTTCATATAAATGAGACACGGCCTGAGCGGGGCTCGAACCCGTGACCATCAGTGATGATAGGTTACAGTGGTATACAAGTCAGCGACCGTAACCACTCGACCACGGAGGCGGACTTGTATAAACTAAACGTAATGTTGGTGTGGATAATTAGCCCCCGAGATATGTATGCGAAGTTTCAAACCAATAACTTCGACAGATGTTTGAGAAATAATAATGCTTAGAGATTTATACGACATATCTGTAATCATTGTATTTTGGACCAAGTTTCAAGTTCACTGGTATGGCGGGGAGGAGGGGGGACGTACTACGGGTATATAGAATTAAGGAAGTCGTGATAGCTCAGTGGTAGGGTGTTCGCTTCAGGTGCGAAAGGCCAGGAGTTTGAGCCCCACTGGAGCCGTTACGGTTGTGCCCTTAGGCAAGGTATTTGATTGTGCCCTTAGGCAAGTTAAATTCCACATTGCCTCTTCTCTCTCCATCGTGGCGAGACAGACAAGAGAGAGACACACACACAAAAGGATTACAAAGCATATTGTCCGATTGTGTGATCATGTCTGGTATGCAGGTGGTGTCAGGCATTGCATGCAGGTGGCATGCAGGTGCAGGGCCTGCTCTGGCTCTTATTTTTTTGTAGCCAATTATTTTTAGCCAAATCTGTGCTTCTTTTAGCCAATTTCAGCTTGCGCCATTTTTCCCAAACAGAGTTTTTATAGTGTATTTATTATAATATATTTTAATGTGTCATGCAATTGTACCACTTAAATGATGTATGCCCATAAACTACAACTGAGGTAAGAGTTACATTTGCAGTGATACATTACTTAACAAGTTGTGTCAAATTTCATTTTCAGAATCATTTTAAAATGCATTCCCAGGGTTAGTTATAACCAGTTAGACTAGTGCTGCATGTCAACTGTGCACATTTTATTACATCACATAAGACATTTGATCTTTTGGGTTATTGTGGTAAACAAGATTTATTTGATTGACAGGGTACTGCTGTAAAGCTTTGATGAGTTGGCGGCATGCCAACAATGACTTGTAATCGAGATCAATTAACACCTGCCACTTATATTGCCAATACCATTGCTCTATGCCAAATAAACATCCTGTTTTGATAGGATTACTCTGATTAGCTGTCAGGTTTAAAATTGGAATATTAAATATAATAAATGCCATGGCATATGGTAAATATCTATTATTTCTTTGATCACAATTTCCAATTTTCGAATATTTTACAGATTTTTGTCGTTTTTATCATTTTAGCCAAACAGTTTTTATTAGCCAATGGCTACTCTGGCTATTGCCAGCGCGGGCCCTGAGGTGGTGTCAGACATGGTATGCAGGTGGTGTCAGACATAGACATTCATTGGACAAGAAACTAGAAAAGAAACAATAATAGCACAATTCTGTCGACCAATATTTTCCTAATTTTGTATAAAGCAGTATCCATGAAATATACATTGGACACGCAGCTCTCCTGTGTAGACAACAAATAATTTGCAGTCCTGTGCAGGGTAAATGCAAGGGATCAATTAACTAACCATCCCCAATAGGGGACAATAAAAGGGGACAAATAACTCACCTTGAGGAAGGCATGAAACCTTGGATTGGATTTGTCGCACTTTTGTATCCTGTCTTTCGTGTCTTCAAAGAAATTTACAAATGGCGGGTATGCTTTAACAAGAGCATCAGCCTGAAATTGAGAGGAGGTATATCTGACGTGGTTAATCCTTTCAACACCACAGACCTCTAAATAGGCTTACAAAAAGTGTAGATCCAGATGAGCCGGCTCGTGACGAGCCGTCTCATCAGGATCTGCACTTTTTGCCAGTGATATGACTATTTTTAGACATAATTACCCATTTTGATAAATGAACTTGTCCAAATGTGATTTTCTGATTCATTTATTGGTTTATGAATATCATGGACCAGTCCATGTGAGTTACTTGGTGTTGAAAGGGTTAACCAGTAAGCAATGTGTGTGTGATGTGCCGTGCTCAAGGACACTACATACTGCACTGCTGTGACTGAGTATTGAACCCGGACCCATTGATTCCAATCCGACGCTCTTCAGGGTTCTAGCTGTTGGTCGCCAATGGCGATAAAAAACAAACACTGGAGCTAAATTTAGTGAATCGGCGAAATATTTGACGCAACTTTAAAAAAAAAATTGTTTGGGCATGTTTTATCAACAGTTTCCAAAACTGAAAAACATGAAAATGTTGCTGGGGGCCAGGGGGCTCCTGGATTTTAGCAGTTTTGGAGGACCCAAGATGCATTTGTTTGTTGTAAAAATACAAATAACGGTTTCGAAAAGCTGGATTGGATGTCATTTCCACCTCCACTTGTTGTTTTCATCTTTTTCTAGCACTTTAACGTTGGTACCATTGTCCAAAAATTTCATTTTCTGATCTTTTTTCCCTTCAAATTCACCAAATAGAAAACTTAGCGTAAAGTGGTCTAAAGTGAATGTCGCAAAATGAGTTGTTTCCCTTGTCAAGTCTATTTTCCTTTGAAATAACGGCAACTCTTCGTCATCCCGCGCGCGCACTCAGCACGGTTCGTTCCGATCGTAAACGAGGTAACTTTCGGGACTTTTCGGAACGTGTAGTTCAATTGACTAACGGAAAAGGGCGGAAATGCGCGAAACCAGTTCTATTTTAAGTAACATGTCTTGCATCTACGTTTTGAATATGTCTACGATGACCGAGAGAGAGAGGGGTACATGATTTGGAAAAATGAGTCCGGAGGACTTTCAAAAACCGGAATTCCGGTATAAACCGGAAAACTTTCACCCCTGTATCAAATACATGGCTTCAAATATTTATCTGTGAACTATATGGCTCCATGTTTTTCAAATTGGCTTCGAGTTTTTCAATCGGTGACAGAAGTGGCGCAGTCAAAAATTCAAACAGACGGTACCTTGTTTTTACACGGATGCCACACATAGTTAAGTTGACACTCGGCATACACAGTTTTACTCACATGCTTGCTGATCACACTGCCCATCGGTTGTTCCTCGTACCAGTTGTCCACGATCTCTGAGAGCTCATCACGTATAGAACAATGTATGTTATAGATGTGAGGGATGTTGCCGAAGATCAGCTTGATGTCCGGCGTGGCCAGGATGGCACCATTATACTGGTCCTGCTTCTCGATTTGTAACTTAAATGTCTGAATAATAAACATAAACAATAATTGTAGACTACGTTTAAAATCTAAGCTTACTGTAAATAGCGTATTATTCTTCTTCTTCTTCTTGTCGTTCGTGAATCACATGGACAAGCCGGCAGCAAACACAAAATGGGCCGTCCTCCTCAACTGTAAATCGCGAATTATTCACGCATGCTAGTTTAAAATCTAAGCTAACTGTAAATCGCGAATTATTCACGCATGCTAGTTTAAAATCTAAGCTAACTGTAAATCGTGTATTATTCACACATGCTCGTTTAAACTCTAAGCTTACTGTAAATCGTGTATTATTCACGCATGCTCGTTTAAACTCTAAGCTTACTGTAAATCGTGTATTATTCACACATGCTCGTTTAAACTCTAAGCTTACTGTAAATCGTGTATTATTCACACATGCTCGTTTAAAATCTAAGCTTACTGTAAATTGTGTATTATTCACGCATGCTCGTTTAAACTCTAAGCTTACTGTAAATCGTGTATTATTCACACATGCTCGTTTAAACTCTAAGCTTACTGTAAATCGTGTATTATTCACACATGCTCGTTTAAAATCTAAGCTTACTGTAAATTGTGTATTATTCACGCATGCTCGTTTAAACTCTAAGCTTACTGTAAATCGTGTATTATTCACACATGCTCGTTTAAACTCTAAGCTTACTGTAAATCGTGTATTATTCACACATGCTCGTTTAAACTCTAAGCTTACTGTAAATCGCGTATTATTCACACATGCTATTTCTCTCTCACATTTCTAGTTGTCCACGAAATTTGAAATTCGTTTCGAATGGACAGTTACATCAGGAAACATTCATACATTAGCAAAATCGTGAATGAATTTGCGAGTGTGTTTTCATAAATGATCACGAAATCTAAACTTGCGGGAATAATAATTAATTACAGTATTTACATTTCTCATCGTTACTTGGTTGTCCCTGACAACGCTTCAGTTGCATAGCAACAAGAGCTATGTGTAATCCCAACTATAACTTGTATTTTAATTATTAAATCATCATATGCACGACAATTCATCCGCTGGAAGTCGTGATAGCGCAGTGGTAGTGCGTTCGCTTCAGGTGCGAAAGGCCCGGAGTTTGCGCCCCGCTGGAGCCGTTACGATTGTGCTCTTAGGCAAGGCATTTAAATTCCACGTTGCCTCTTCTCTCTCCCTTGTGGCGATAGATTCGATATGGAATGAGGTCTTGAGAGTGATTAAGATGTTATAAGAACTTGTTTCGCAATCAAGCTAAAATAAATTTGTATAAACTAAGTTTAGTTTAGTTTAATAATATTTTATTTGCTCTATACATATATACTGAGTCAAAAAAGAAACGATACCTGGTGTTTATGTGTCTATAATTTCAACATTTATTAAGAAAATTCTTTGAAAATTCATAAGATGATAGTCCAACATGTTTGAAAGAGGAGCACATAAAGCATAATGAGCCTCCGAAACTGTCTGCTGCGTGATGACGCAATTCGTCGGACAGGGGTCTAATGGAGTTTTCACACAGACGTCAATACCGAGTATGGGCACCATTTGCGTCTCTCACTGCAATGCACCGCCGTCGCATCGAACGGAAGAGTGTCTGAATCTCTTGCTGGTCAATATTTGTCCACTCCTGACGCAAAACATCCCTCAGTTGGTTTAACGTTACCGGCTGACGTCGTCTGACGCGGCGGTCTAACGTATCCCACAAATGTTCTATGGGTGACAAGTCTGGTGACAAAGCAGGCCACGGCAGGGTTTCAATATTGTTCTGCTCCAATAATGTGGTGGAAATCCGAGCAGTATGACACCTGGCGTTGTCCTGTTGGAACAGTGTGACGTTTCTGTTGGCGTTAAAGAACGGCACAACAACTGGCGCAAGGATCTCATCACAGTACCGCTGGGCGTTTAGGTTCCCGTCCACCACTAACAGTTCAGTGCGACTGCCGAAGGTGATACCGCCCCACGCCATAACGCTTCCGCCCCTGAACAGATCGACCTGACGTACACATGCGTCGGCGTAACGTTCACCGCGTCTGCGATATACCCGCTCTCTGCCATCCGCTCGACGCAAAAAGAACCGCGATTCATCGCCGAATTCCACTGTAACCGAGTCCAGCGAGCACGTTCCGTCGTCCATTCCCGCCGTACGTCACGGTGACGTCGTGTCAGGATGGGTCTAACGTATGGCCGATAGGCACGAATGCCACGTTCACCGAACCGGTTCCTGACTGTTTGTGTACTGATGCGATTGTTGGTCATCCCAGGAGTAACGGCAGCTGTGTGCGTAGCAGGTAGGAACCGGTCACGTCCTAATGTGACGGTCCTGTTCACGCGTCGTCACACGTGGTCGACCAGATCTTGGACGGTCGTCCACCGATCCATGTGTTCGATAACGTCGAAGGAGACGTGTTATCGTGATACGCGTAACCCAGAGTCGATTTGCGACGTCACGCTGACGTAAACCGCCGTCAATCATGCCAATGGCACGCATTCTCTGATTGCGGTTTAGCCTAGGCATTTTGTTAGAGGTAACAATGGGTATGTAAGGTGTTTTTCCTAGATGATAATGCAATACCAGTACAATAAACCGGTTTTCCGATTTGTACATGTGCAGGAAGTTGTCTTTGTTGAGGAGCACGTGCACATCGGAAATTCGGCGTTCCAGGATTATCGGGTGTTTATTTACCTGTGTTTATGGTTGGCTGAAGTTGCAATAAGATACCCGGTACTGATACGTAATAATATATTAAACCTTTCTATGGTTTTATCCGTTTTACGTCATTTTTAGTTTGGTATCGTTTCTTTTTTGACTCAGTATATATAATCAACACATTCTACACAATTATTCATATATACAAGGAAATACAGGCAAAAAGGGTTGGACAACAAGTTCTGACAACATTAGTTTAAGTCATTAGTCATCCCTGAAGGGGCGTTATTTATCGTTGCATCTTAGTAGATTTGAGCAAATACACACAAATGAGTTTTGTTTATCAACGCAGTGTTGTAGATGTGAACGATACACACAAATGAGTTTTGTTTATCAACGCAGTGTTGTAGATGTGAACGATACACACAAATGAGTTTTGTTTATCAACGCAGTGTTGTAGATGTGAACGATACACACAAATGAGTTTTGTTTATCAACGCAGTGTTGTAGATGTGAACGATACACACAAATGAGTTTTGTTTATCAACGCAGTGTTGTAGATGTGAACGATACACACAAATGAGATTTGTTTATCAATGCAGTGTTGTAGATGTAAACGATACACACAAATGAGATTTGTTTATCAACGCAGTGTTGTAGATGTGAGCAATACACACAAATGAGATTTGTTTATCAACGCAGTGTTGTAGATGTGAGCAATACACACAAATGAGATTTGTTTATCAATGCAGTGTTGTAGATGTGAGCAATACACACAAATGAGATTTGTTTATCAACGCAGTGTTGTAGATGTGAGCAATACACACAAATGAGATTTGTTTATCAATGCAGTGTTGTAGGTATGAGTGACACACAAAAAGGGTTGTTATTGATTGACATCGTTGACACAGATTAGTGTTAGTTATCGGGGATTGTGCCAAACATAGGTTAGTATGCCGTCAATAAGGTCCCCTGGTTCTGTTGCTTGCGCGGTGTAAATATATAAAACATATTCGCTGGGACGTCGGTATAACGTAGTCGCCGGGACCTTGGTATAACAGTCACTGGGACCTCAGTATAACGTAGTCACTGGGACCTGGGTATAACGTAGTCACTGGGACCTTGGTTTAACGTAGTCACTGGGACCTGGGTATAACTTAGTCACTGGGACCTTGGTATAACAGTCATTGGGACCTCAGTATAACGTAGTCACTGGGTATAATGTAGTCGCCAGGACCTTGGTATAACAGTAACTGGGACCTCAGTATAATGTAGTCACTGGGACCTGGGTATAAGGTAGTCAGTGGGACCTTGGTTTAACGTAGTCACTGGGACCTGGGTATAAGGTAGTCAGTGGGACCTTGGTTTAACGTAGTCACTGGGACCTGGGTATAACTTAGTCACTGGGACCTTGGTATAACAGTCACTGGGACCTCAGTATAACGTAGTCACTGGGTATAATGTAGTCGCCAGGACCTTGGTATAACAGTAACTGGGACCTCAGTATAACGTAGTCACTGGGACCTGGGTATAAGGTAGTCAGTGGGACCTTGGTTTAATTTTGATGGGAAGCCGCTATCTTGGATTTTGAATATTTGAGAACATAATACAGACCGCCCCACTCAGACCGTGTCTCTTTATATGAAAAGTTAGCAGTTTATAACGGAGGTTGAGGTACTGGTTAACTGCTGAAGCCTACCCAGGAAAGATGTTGTTAGGTAAACTGCCCGTCGCTCAAATGGGCAACCGGTAGCGACGTTGAATAAACTTAAATTAAAAAAATAAATGATCAAATTAAAATGTTTTACTTACATTAAGAAGTGTATGTAGAATGCCTACATAGTTTTTCTCAGTTTGTAGGAATTCTTTCACAACCTGCAACCTGGGCGTTACCTTGGTTACCTCTCTATCATCTACCAATCAGAAAACATACTCAAAAGATCATGTGACATACCTATTTTACATACAATTTAAAATCATGATACATTTCCAAATTACTTTAACCCATTTCATTCTGGATACACTTAAAGGCTTTTGCAAACAACATAGATCCAGATCAGCCGCAGCATGACGCTGCATGCTGATCAGGATCTATGTTGTTTGCTACATAGCCAAGTGTCTTAGTAGCAAACAGCATAGAGCCTGATCACGTTCCGTGGCAGCTGATCTGACTATGTTCTTTGCAAATACTGAATAAAATGGGTCGTGAAGTCGTGATAGCGCAGTGGATGCGCGTTCGCTTCAGGTGCGAAAGGTCCGGAGTTCGAGCCCCGCTGGAGCCATTACGAGTGTGCCCTTAGGCAAGGCATTTAAATTCCACATTGCCTCTTCTCTCTCCTTCATGGCGATGGATTCCATCAGGAATGAGGTCTCGAGAGTGATTAATATAAGTTGAAAGAACTTGTTTCGCAATCGAGCTAAAATAAATTTGTATAAACTAAATGGGTTAAACAAGTTCGACAATTCTTACGAAATACTGTATGTGTAAAACTGTACAACAGAACATCAAAATAGACACAAACCAAGAACGCAAAATTGCTAAGGAAAATCGCCACGGAACAATGAGTGTTACTCCGGGTAATAGTGAAACAAACAAGCTAAATCCCCAATAAAGATCCAGAAACGTCATCTTAAACATTCCGGTTTACATATACAGTCAAACCTGTGTTAGTGGTCACCCCCATTAACCCATTCAACACCAAGTAACTGACATGGACTGGTGCATGATATTTTCAGACCAATAAATTAATAAGGAAATTACATTTGGACCAGTTCATTTATCAAAATAGGTAATTGTTGTCTACAAATAGTAATATTACTGGCAAAAAGTGCAGATCCTGATGAGACGGCTCGTCACGAGCCGGCTCATCTGGATCTACACTTTTTATAAGCCTATTGAGAGGTCTGTGGTGTTGAAAGGGTTAAGCAGCCAACCTGCATTAAGCAGCCAGTTTCCTGATTCCCAATATGTTGTTTTATTATATATTTAACCTCCATTAAGCAACCACCTGTGCTAAGCAGCCAGTTTCTGTGATTCCCTTGGCTTTGACTTTGCACAGGTGGCTGTTTAATATAGATCAAATGTATAATAAAACAGCACATTGGGAACCTGGAAACTGGCTGCTTAATACAGTTTTGCTGCTTAATAGAGGTGACCACTAACACAGGTTTGACTGTATAGTTTATTTACACCATAGCTACATAAGAATGTTCAAAAAACATGTTGAGCGGTGAGTTATGCATGGCTGTTTAGTTACCACACATATTGTATTCACAACCCAAACTTATCTTTACGGCCGGTAACTTTACGACACATTGCTATCATATTGCGAGCAGAGCTCCAGATAAATATTTTTCCGAAAGGGTTTTCATCCACTGGTTTTAATCTTAATGCTTACCGGTAATCAGAATTTCAAAATATGATTTATTATTTTGGGACATATATTTTGGACGACAAAATGACGCTGAGGATCTTGTGTTGCTATTTTAACCCTTTACTCCACAACACGACGCCCGTTACTCATTCCATCTCCTGGTGGTGCTGATAAGCAACTGGCACATTGCACTGCCTATTCATTAACCCATTCAATCCCAAGTAACTGACATGGACTGGTGCATGATATTTTTAGACAAATAAATTAATAAGAAAATTACCGTTCGACCAATTCATTTATCAAAATGGGTAATTTTATCTAAAAAAAAGGATTAATTATTACTGGCAAAAAGTGCAGATCCTGATGAGACAGCTCGTGAGGAGCCGGCTCATCTGGATCTACACTTTTTGTAAGTCTATTTAGAGGCCTGTAGTGTTGAAAGGGTCAATAAATATCCATGGAAATGAATACTGACGTGGAACAGCAGCTATGATGCGGGAAGTGGGCAAGCTGTTGAATGTGTCTATGTGAAGTAAAGGGTTACAGAAACTTTGAAAAAAACATGAACACGAGCGGTTGGAATGTCAACCTCGCTTAACTATTCGAAGACATGTCAGAAATACCTAAGCATAATCAACCTTTGTCTCGGACAAAAATGGGGGGGGGGGGATACAAACAGCGGTCAGAGCTATGTAAAATTACTTTATATTTTGGGGTGGGGTTGGGTGTGTGTGTGGGGATTACTATATAACCTGTTCACCAGTGTAGTGAAAATATACAGATAGATCTGTAGTCATGCTGGACTGGTAATCCAGGGATCGCAGGTTCGATCCCCCGTCTGACCCTAATAAAACGAAGTCTTTCAGATGGGACGTTAAACCGAGGTCTCGTGTCGATGCTGTACACCGTGCACGTAAAAGAACCAGAGGAGACTCTGGAATGGGTCTCTGTCTGTATCATGCACTATCCTCCAAAAATCTATAATGACTAATCCCTTCAGGAGGCGTCGCTCATATGAGCAACCGGTAGCGACGATAAATAAACGTAAAACACACAGTGAGTATATTAGGATATCTCCTCTCCAGGATATATAAATGCAAGTTTGTCATACAAACAGTACACCCGTGCCATGAAGCTGGACCAGAACAACATCTACAGGGAGAACCATTTGGAAAGGCCCCTCCAGGGAGAACCATTGACCTTCTGCATGCCACCTGGATAGCTTCCTCACAAGAAAGAATTTGGACACCCCTCGAGGGACTTGAAACTACAGCAGTGAGGGGCAAGTGATTTCAAGTCAACCGTAACCACTCGGCCACTTGTATGTGTAGTACCAGCACGGAGTTCGAGCCCCGCTGGAGCCGTAACAATTGTGCCCTTAGGCCAGGCATTTAAATTCCACATTGCTTCTTCTCTCTCCCTCGTGGCGATGGATTCCATCAGGAATGAGGTCTCGATAGTGATTAATGTAAGTTATAAGAACTTGTTTCGCAATCCTGCTAAAATAAATTTGCGTAAACTAATGGGGAACAACTCTCATTCCAAAGAGTGGCAATTAAATTATTTGCTAAGAAAAAATGGGTAAAGTCATAGCTGTCAAGGGGAACTGTTAGCATGTTAGTTAAATCATTGCTCATTCTAAACACGATCTATATCAATATAAATGAGAAGTGTGGAGCCAGGGGTGGTGTGTGTTCTACGTTTATATATCGTCGCTACAGGTTACCCATATGAGCAACGCCTCCTGAAGAGATTAGTCATTTTAGATTTTGGAGGATAGTGCAATGATACAGACAGAGACCCTTTCCAGAGTCTCCTCTGGTTCTTTTACGTGCACGGTGTAAAGCACCGACACGAGACCTCGGTCTAATGTCCCATCTAAAAGACTGTTAATTTTATTACGGTCAGACAGGGGGGGGGGATCGAACCTGCGATCCCTGGATTACCAGTCCAGCGTGTTAACCACTGGACTACAAATCCATCTGTTAGCCAGGGGCGAGTACAGTAGCTCCCAATACACTCCGAATAATCAATCTAAAAATAACTTCCAATCAAATTATTAAGAAACATTTCAATACTTAGCCCAACAATCTTCAAAATGGGTGATGTCATAGATGAAATGGTCTCTTAAAATGTAGAATGTTGCCCATTAACATATGCATGTACTCGTATTTTGTGCATTATACAAAATACAGTCAAACCTGTGCTAGTGGTCACCTCTATTAAGCAGCCACCTGTATTAAGCAGCCAGCTTCCAGATTCCCAATATGCTGGTTTATTATACAGTTTACCTCTATTAAGCAGCCACTTGTGCTAAGCAGCCAGTTTCCAGATTCCCAATATGCTGGTTTATTATATATTTTACCTCTATTAAGCAGCCACCTGTGCTAAGCAGCCACTTTCCATGATTCCCATGGTTGGCTGCTTAAGACATGGTTGACTGTACACCGACTTCTAATAAACTCGGGAGTACTGAATTCATGTCAAAATCTGTCTGAAGGAATGATGAAAAATGGATGCTTGGTCATAGTCGAGGAGACTGTTCAATAGAGGTTAATTGTTGAACAAATTGCTAGATAGGGAATGTTGCGACTGGCTGCTTAATACAGGTTGCAACTTAATAGAGGTGATCGCTAACACAGGATTGACTGTAGAAACAAAATGTCTTCTAAAATTAAACATACGGATATTTCCCCCATCATTTCTAGTTAACGACGAGCAGCAATGTCTAGATGAACCCACACTTGTATATATAATTAAAGTCAATGTCGCGTTAAGAAAGATTGAACTCATAGATACAAAGTCTGTATAAGTAAGAAAAATCTCCGAGAAACAAAGACAGCATACGTCAAAAGAAACTCCCAGAAACAAAGGCAGCATACGTCAAAAGAAACTCCCAGAAACAAAGGCAGCATACGTCAAAAGAAACTCCAAGAAACAAAGACAGCATACGTCAAAAGAAACTCCCAGAAACAAAGGCAAGATACTTCAAAAGAAACTCCGAGAAACAAAGGCAGCATACGTCAAAAGAAACTCCCAGAAACATAGGCAGCATACGTCAAAAGAAACTCCCAGAAACAAAGGCAGCATACATCAAAAGAAACTCCGAGAAACAAAGGCAGCATACGTCAAAAGAAACTCCAAGAAACAAAGACAGCATACGTCAAAAGAAACTCCCAGAAACAAAGGCAGCATACGTCAAAAGAAACTCCCAGAAACAAAGGCAGCATACGTCAAAAGAAACTCCAAGAAACAAAGACAGCATACGTCAAAAGAAACTCCCAGAAACAAAGGCAAGATACTTCAAAAGAAACTCCAAGAAACAAAGGCAGCATACGTCAAAAGAAACTCCCAGAAACATAGGCAGCATACGTCAAAAGAAACTCCCAGAAACAAAGGCAGCATACGTCAAAAGAAACTCCAAGAAACAAAGACAGCATAAGTCAAAAGAAACTCCCAGAAACAAAGGCAGCATACGTCAAAAGAAACTCCAAGAAACAAAGACAGCATAAGTCAAAAGAAACTCCGAGAAACAAAGGCAGCATACGTCAAAAGAAACTCCAAGAAACAAAGACAGCATAAGTCAAAAGAAACTCCGAGAAACAAAGGCAGCATACGTCAAAAGAAACTCCAAGAAACAAAGACAGCATAAGTCAAAAGAAACTCCCAGAAACATAGGCAGCATAAGTCAAAAGAAACTCCGAGAAACATAGGCAGCATACGTCAAAAGAAACTCCCAGAAACATAGGCAGCATACGTCAAAAGAAACTCCCAGAAACAAAGACAGCATAAGTCAAAAGAAACACCTACTTATGTTGATATCCGAGATATCAGGCGTGTTTGATGCATCAAGGAACGAGTTCGGGCTGATTATCCCCCCCATATCACTGGATCGTCGCTTGTTGTACAATGGCGACTCCAGTTCCTCGTCCGATGCAAGTTGGGCGATATTTTCTTTTAATCGTTTCCTCTTCCGAGATTTAGAACCGGACATATTTGTACTTGGTGTGAACAAATTTGATATTGGTTCTCCCTGAAAATATCAACATTGTAAGGGTTGAAACTGGTTCTCCCTGAAAATATCAACATGGGATGGCTCAAACTGGTTCTCCCACAAAATATCAACATTACACGGTTCTTCCCGGAAATAATAACATTGTACGGCTCAAATCTTTTCTCCCTGGAAATATCAACATTGTACTGCTCAAACTGGTTCTCCCTGGAAATATCAACATTGTACTGCTCAAGCTGGTTCTCCCTGGAAATATCAACATTGTACTGCTCAAGCTGGTTCTCCCTGGAAATATCAACATTGTACTGCTCAAGCTGGTTCTCCCTGGAAATATCAACATTGTACTGCTCAAGCTGGTTCTCCCTGGAAATATCAACATTGTACTGCTCAAGCTGGTTCTCCCTGGAAATATCAACATTGTACTGCTCAAGCTGGTTCTCCCTGGAAATATCAACATTGTACTGCTCAAGCTGGTTCTCCCTGGAAATATCAACATTGTACTGCTCAAGCTGGTTCTCCCTGGAAATATCAACATTGTACTGCTCAAGCTGGTTCTCCCTGGAAATATCAACATTGTACTGCTCAAGCTGGTTCTCCCTGGAAATATCAACATTGTACTGCTCAAGCTGGTTCTCCCTGGAAATATCAACATTGTACTGCTCAAGCTGGTTCTCCCTGGAAATATCAACATTGTACTGCTCAAGCTGGTTCTCCCTGGAAATATCAACATTGTACTGCTCAAACTGGTTCTCCCTGGAAATATCAACATTGTACTGCTCAAGCTGGTTCTCCCTGGAAATATCAACATGGTACAGCGTTCTAAATGTTTTATATACATACAGAGTGAAAACTAAATCTATTTAAACCAAAATTCAAATACTACATTGCAGATATGGAAAGCAATAATGAACGCATTTACATTTTAAACATCAATAAAAAACAAATTGACAGCAGACTTCACAAATCTGCTCTCATCGGATGATTGACTTCTTTGTTTTAAGAAATAATCAAGATTTTGTAAGCGCCCACATCAAGTTCTGTGCAATCCATCTCCGTGCCAAATAACCTGCTTTAACAGTGGCATCGCGTATATTCAAAGTGATAGTGCAGTCGAGTGTATGGATTTGGTTATGATGCTCTACATTAATTAATGTATAAACAAGACTACCTTTTGGAATGTGTACATTTTTTCTGCAGCACAAGCCTCCATCTGGATACAAGCCCAGAACCACTGAAAACACACAAACAATATTGTGAACAATACAATACACGAATACTCAATATTAGCTTAGTCTATACAAATTTATCACAGCTCGATTGCGAAACAAGTTCTTATAACTTACCACATAGCTAATTGTCTCATTAATTTCCATTAATTAGGCGAGTTACAGAAGCATACAAAGAGAATCTCTGTCGAGTCTTGTAGTTTTTCGCAGACGAGTTTAATAAATTAAAATGTTACCAACAATAACGCGGCAATTTTACAAACTAATTAAAATGTAAAAGAGTCTTTGTGAGGAAAACAGTTATATGTTATGTTATATTTCGGGTTTTACGCCTGCATCAGCACCATTTCGGGCTATATATCGCCGGCGGGCAGTTTACTTAACAACACCTTTCCCGGGCTTGTGAGGAAAACAGGTACCACGGTAAAATAAAATGATGATGTAAGTGATACAACGATGTCAGGGATACAACGATGTCGGTGATACAACAATGTCAGGGATATGACGATGTCAGTTATACAATGATGTCAGGGATACAATGATGTCAGGGATACAACAATATCAGGGATACAACAATTACAGGGATACAACAATGTCGGTGATACAACAATGTCAATGATACAACAATGTCAGGGATACAACAATGTCAATGATACAACAATGTCGGTGATACAACAATGTCGGTGGTACAACAATGTCAATGATACAACAATGTCGGTGGTACAACAATGTCAATGATACAACAATGTCAGGGATACAACAATGTCGGTGATACAACAATGTCAATGATACAACAATGTCAGGGATACAACAATGTCGGTGATACAACAATGTCAATGATACAACAATGTCAGGGATACAACAATGTCGGTGATACAACAATGTCAATGATACAACAATGTCAGGGATACAACAATGTCGGTGATACAACAATGTCAATGATACAACAATGTCAGGGATACAACAATGTCGGTGATACAACAATGTCAATGATACAACAATGTCAGGGATACAACAATGTCGGTGATACAACAATGTCAATGATACAACAATGTCAGGGATACAACAATGTCGGTGATACAACAATGTCAATGATACAACAATGTCAGGGATACAACATGTGAAGACATTAAAAATATGAAAACGCAAAAAAATGGAATAAAAAACAAAGGGTAAGGGGATGTCTGTGGTAGGAGATGAATGTGAACAAGTAGCGAATCCATCGAATATGAAAATAAGTCGGTATTTTCACAACTGTCCAAATATGTTCCGCATTTCTCATTAATACATGCCTAAAGATGTCTCAAAATGCCGATGCGGCAATAGTTATGTTATATTTTATATTTCGGGTTTTACGCCTGCATCAGCACCATTTCGGGCTATATCGCCGGCGGGCAGTTTACCTAACACCTTTCCTGGGCAGGCTCCAGCGGTTAACCAGTACTTGGGTGCACCAACCTCCGTAAGAAACTGCCAACTTTTTCATATAAATGAGACACGGCCTGAGCGGGGCTCGAACCCGTGACCATCAGTGATGATAGGTTACAGTGGTATACAAGTCAGCGACCTTAACCACTCGACCACGGAGGCGGATCGATGCGGCAATAGAGATTTTCAAAATCTTCAGCGGGAGTTAACCCCCATCCAATGATGCCTCACAATTTTCAAGCTCTAGCTACACCCCTGCCATATATACAAGCATACCTCCCCTTTGACGACATGCCTCGGTAGACAAACATCTGTGGGCAGATCCTTCAGGGCCTCATCCACTATTAGATGGGAACACTCTTCATCTCCGACAGATGCAAATGTTCCCCCTGAAAATAAATATATATTGGGGCCTCATCAACTTAAGATAGTCTAATCTCTCAACATCAGACATCATCGGATAAAATCCATCTATTCTATCCATTTAATCTCTCAACATCAGACACCACCGGATAAAAGTCATCTTTTCTATCCATTTAATCTCTCAACATCAGACAGCTCCGGATAAAATCCATCTATTCTATCCATTTAATCTCTCAACATCAGACATCACCGGATAAAATTCATCTTTTCTATCCATTTAATCTCTCAACATCAGACAGCTCTGGATAAAATCCATCTATTCTATCCATTTAATCTCTCAACATCAGACACCTCCGGATAAAATCCATCTATTCTATCCATTTAATCTCTCAACATCAGACAGCTCCGGATAAAATCCATCTATTCTATCCATTTAATCTCTCAACATCAGACACCTCTGGTTTATCCATCTATTCTATCCATTTAATCTCGCAACATCAGACATCACCGGATAAAATCCATCTATTCTATCCATTTAATCTCTCAACATCAGACACCTCCGTATAAAATCCATCTATTCTATCCATTTAATCTCTCAACATCAGACACCTCCGGATAAAATCCATCTATTCTATCCATTTAATCTCTCAACATCAGACACCTCCGGATAAAATCCATCTATTCTATCCATTTAATCTCTCAACATCAGACATCACCGGATAAAATCCATCTATCTCTTGTTATACCTGATTAATGTCATCAATCTTTTCAGCTTATTGAATTATTGTCAGTACACCTGTTTTAATTCTAGGATACGGAACGTCCTGACTTGGGTATGAAATGTCTCTAACCGTAATCCTATGGTACGAATCGTCTCAGACATTGGGTACGAATCGTATCAAACATTGGGTACGAATCGTCTCAGACGTTGGGTACGAAACGTCTAAATGTGGTACGAAATGTCCAGGGTACGAATTGACTAATTCTATTTGATATAACAGCAAATTTTCTGGTGGTACATGAGCTGCAGTAAGGGTACATGAGCTGCAGTAAGGGTACATGAGCTGCAGTAAGGGTACATGAGCTGCTGTAAGGGTACATGAGCTGCTGTAAGGGTACATGAGCTGCAGTAAGGGTACATGAGCTGCAGTAAGGGTACATGAGCTGCAGTAAGGGTACATGAGCTGCTGTAAGGGTACATGAGCTGCAGTAAGGGTACATGAGCTGCAGTAAGGGTACATGAGCTGCAGTAAGGGTACATGAGCCGCAGTAAGGGTACATGAGCCACAGTAAGGGTACATGAGCTGCAGTAAGGCTACATGAGCTGCAGTAAGGGTACATGAGCCGCAGTACGGTTACATGAGCCACAGTAAGGGTACATGAGCTGCAGTAAGGGTACATGAGCTGCAGTAAGGTTACATGAGCCGCAGTAAGGTTACATGAGCCACAGTAAGGGTAAGGGTACATGAGCTGCAGTAAGGGTACATGAGCTGCAGTAAGGGTACATGAGCTGCAGTAAGGGTACATGAGCTGCTGTAAGGGTACATGAGCTGCAACATGAGCTGCTGTAAGGGTACATGAGTTGCAGTAAGGGTACATGAGCTGCAGTAAGGGTACATGAGCTGCAGTAAGGGTACATGAGCTGCTGTAAGGGTACATGAGCTGCAGTAAGGGTACACGAGTTGCAGTAAGGGTACATGAGCTGCAGTAAGGGTACATGAGCTGCAGTAAGGGTACATGAGCTGCTGTAAGGGTACATGAGCTGCAGTAAGGGTACATGAGCTGCAGTAAGGGTACATGAGCTGCAGTAAGGGTACATGAGCTGCTGTAAGGGTACATGAGCTGCAGTAAGGGTACATGAGTGGCTGTAAGGGTACATGAGTGGCTGTAAGGGTACATGAGCTGCAGTAAGGGTACATGAGCTGCAGTAAGGGTACATGAGCTGCAGTAAGGGTACATGAGCTGCAGTAAGGGTACATGAGCTGCAGTAAGGGTACATGAGCTGCAGTAAGGGTACATGAGCTGCAGTAAGGGTACATGAGCTGCAGTAAGGGTACATGAGCTGCAGTATGGGTACATGAGCTGCAGTAAGGGTACATGAGCTGCAGTACGGGTACATGAGCTGCAGTACGGGTACATGAGCTGCAGTACGGGTACATGAGCTGCAGTAAGGGTACATGAGCTGCAGTAAGGGTACATGAGCTGCAGTAAGGGTACATGAGCTGCAGTAAGGGTACACAAGTTGCAGTAAGGGTACATGAGCTGCAGTAAGGGTACATGAGCTGCAGTAAGGGTACATGAGCTGCAGTACGGGTACATGAGCTGCAGTAAGGGTACATGAGCTGCAGTATGGGTACACTATTATTTAATTTAAATCATATTCCCCTCACCGCTTAAGGTTCGAATCCAACTGGGTATGTCAAAAATACATGGTGGTTCTACCCGGGTGCCTGTCCATGCCTGTGATACTGCTCAAAGGGTTGCTACTCCACCACAAACAGTTGGAGTCACATTCTAACATAAGCTGTTGGTATAACTTCAACCCTTTCAACACCACAGACATCTAAATAGGCTTTAAGAAAATTTAGAACCAGATGAGCCGGCTCATGACGAGCCTTCTCATCAGGATCTCCACTTTTTGCCGGTAATATTACTATTTTTAGACAAAAATTACCCATTTTGATAAATGCAGTGGTCCAAATGTAATGTTCTTATTATTTTATTGCTCTAAAACTATCATGGACCAATCCACCAAGCACATACTTGGTGTTGAATGGGTTAAACACAAAATCAAAAAAACAAAATAATGTTCTGGGAGTCGCAGGAGCTGCAATAAGCAGGGTTCCCGGTGTTGGTCGCCAATGGTGCCAAAAAACAAATATTGGCGCAACTTTAAAAAAAAAATGTTTTGTCAAATACATGGCTTCAAATATTTATTTGTGAACTATATGGCTCTTAGTTGGCTCCAAGTTTTTTAAATTGGCTCCAGTGTTTTTCAATTGGCGACAGAAGTGTCGCAGACAAACATTCAGACAGATAAGGGGTGACAATGTATTACCGTTTTCTATCGTAACTTCCTCCATGTGATTCTGTTCGTCTCTAGAAAAGCCGAGGAAACTCAAACATCTCTTGTAGAACGGAGCTAGCTTATACTTCATCTGAAATCCAACAACATTACACGTACATTTATGTATCGTTGTAGAACGGAGCTAGCTTATGTAACGTCATCTTACACAGTAAGAGATATTTACCACCAATTAAGAGACATTTACCATGCAATAAGAGATATTTACCACACATTAAGAGATATTTACCACCAAGTAAGAGATATTTACAATGCAGTAAGAGATATTTACCATACAGTCAGAGATATTTACCATGCAGTAAGAGATATTTACCATACAGTCAGAGATATTTACCATACAGTAAGAGATGTTTACCACAAAGTAAGAGATATTTACCACACATTAAGAGATATTTACCACCAAGTAAGAGATATTTACAATGCAGTAAGAGATATTTACCACACAGTCAGAGATATTTACCACACAGTAAGAGATATTTACCATACAGTCAGAGATATTTACCATGCAGTAAGAGATATTTACCATACAGTAAGAGATATTTACCACCAAGTAAGAGATATTTACAATGCAGTAAGAGATATTTACCACACAGTCAGAGATATTTACCACACATTAAGAGATATTTACCATGCAGTAAGAGATATTTACCATACAGTCAGAGATATTTACCATGCAGTAAGAGATATTTACCATACAGTCAGAGATATTTACCATACAGTAAGAGATGTTTACCACAAAGTAAGAGATATTTACCACACATTAAGAGATATTTACCACCAAGTAAGAGATATTTACAATGCAGTAAGAGATATTTACCATACAGTCAGAGATATTTACCATGCAGTAAGAGATATTTACCATGCAGTGAGATATTTACCATGCAGTAAGAGATATTTACCATACAGTAAGAGATATTTACCACCAAGTAAGAGATATTTACAATGCAGTAAGAGATATTTACCACACAGTCAGAGATATTTACCACACATTAAGAGATATTTACCATGCAGTAAGAGATATTTACCATGCAGTAAGAGATATTTACCACACATTAAGAGATATTTACCACACACTAAGAGATATTTACCACGCACTAAGAGATATTTACCACACAGTAAGAGATATTTACCATACAGTAAGCGATATTTACCACACATTAAGAGATATTTACCACGCAGTAAGAGATATTTATCAGAAAGTAAGAGATATTTACCACACAGGGATCATCTGCTCTGAAGTTGATCTGGTCTCGCTCTGTCCACACTCTGTTTAACCAGTCACGACTCATGATTGGTGTTCCTAACCCAACCGCATACTGAAACACAAATAATGTGAGCTCAATGATGCCACATACGGAAACTCAAATATTACCAGTCCAATGATAGCATACTCAGGGTTCCCGCTGTCGATCGCCAATACCACCAATTGCAACAAAAAAACAAATACTGGCGCTAAATTTTGTGAATTAGCGAAAATATTTGGCGCATTAAAAAAAATATTTTATTTTGAGAGCGTAACTAACATGTTTTGTCAAACACATGGCTACAAATATTTATCTGTGAACTATATGGCTCTCAGTTGGCTCCAAGCTTTTCAAATTGGCTCCAGTGGCAAAGGTGGCGCAGACAAAAGTTCAGACAGAGGGAACCCTGATACTGAATCACTATAACACGATGACAATGACTGCGGAACGAGAAACGTGTAAATTCAATGAATGTGGAAAACATTTAGAAAAATGTTTATGTGTTATCAAATATTAATAAAATTTGTTGAAACACACTCTGTCGAGACCAAGCTTGAATAAAATTAGGTCATAGAATGGAGTTTCTACAGCTTTATAAGTTCTTTCTGCAATCTGACATACTTGACCTGGTTCTTTGGTGACAACCAATTATCGAAAGGCACCAAGCTTTGCATCTACCGTATTTACTTGCCTGTAAGACAAGTCTCGACTATAAGACGACCCCCCCAACTTTGGTCTTAAATCAGTGGTATTTTGCATAGATCTGCGTACAAGACGGGTTGACTGTACTGTAAAAAAGCTGTAAATTATGTCAAATGCTACTGATGCACAATAATAAATTTCATTTGCTAAAATGCTAGTGACATGTTCAGTTTACATTTAGAGCTGTAAAAGTCTGCATTTGTTTACACCATTTTAGTTATGCATTTGTTTACACCATTTCAGTCATGCATTAGTTTACACACCATTTCAGTTATGCATTTGTTTACACCCTTTCAGTCATGCATTTGTTTACACACCACTTCAGTCATGCATTTGTTTACACCATTTCAGTCATGCATTAGTTTACACACCACTTCAGCTATGTATTAGTTTACACCATTTTAGTTATGCATTAGTTTACACACCATTTCAGTCACTCATTAGTTTTCACCATTTCAGTCATGCATTAGTTTACACCATTTCAGTCATGCATTAGTTTACACACCATTTCAGTCATGCATTAGTTTACACACCACTTCAGTTATATATTTGTTTACAACCACTTCAGTCATGCATTTGTTTACAACCATTTCAGTCATGCATTTGTTTACACCATTTCTGTCATGCATTAGTTTACACACCATTTCGGTTATTTCAAAGGTCATTAATTATTGAGTTAGAACACAAAAGTAATTTTTTAAAACAAATCACTCGTTTATAAGATGGGGATATATGGGCCCACTTTGAGACAATAACTGGTGACAAAAATCCTTTAGAGGAGTAAGTACGGTAAAATAGATTGCAATTTACATTTGAGCAAAACTCTTGTCAAGAAATGAGCAGATGAAGCTACTAAAACTTTATAACTAGCTGAAATTAGGAACACACTTTTGGTAGCTTCATCTGCACATTAACCCATTTGATTCTGGATACCATTCTTTGCAAAGAACGTAGAGCTAGATCCGCTGCCACGGAATGTGCTGTCTGATCAGGCTCTATGCTGTTTGCTATTCAGATGATCTTGCTAAGATACTTGGATATGTAGCAAACAACATAGATCCTGATCAGCTGGCAGCGTTAAGCTGCGGCTAATCTGGATCTATGTTGTTTGCAAAAGCCTTTAAATGTATCCAGAATGAAATGGGTTAAAGCGACATTACATCGCAAAAAGCAAATAAAATGCACTTTTCACGCATAAATGCACTGCTGCTGCAAATTCTTCCGAATATATTCAATAAACAGTGATTTTGTGGATTGAAAGTATGATTTCATATAACGGTCATCCACGCTCCTGAATTGACGTGTGCTTGTCATCGGAGTCAATACTAAACGCGTACTAATGTCGTTTATGGATAATTTAACTAAGAATAGTCTACAAATAAATATGCATAGGCACAACGTTAAATCTGTATCATAGATCGTGTTATTCAGGATACATGAGTTATTATTACGCATGAATGTTGACCCAATTTACATTATTTTGTTATGTCAACAACCCGCGTATACAACGTTTGTTTATAAGTTGAAATACTCAGTTTTGGTGGCAAATTATATCATATAATAGGAAAATACATTCTGTAGAAATTTGTGTTTTCACCGATGTAGTGTTGCTTTAATGGCCGTTTATCAAAGAGATTAGATTGTACATTAACCCATAAATTGACCTACTATAGTGAGTGACCACTATCATTTTCTTTCATTTGACCTAGGTTGTGTATACAGAAATGGCAGATTTCTATACGGCAGTGGCTGAGAAAACAATGTTCATCAAATTGTACATTGCGACCCAGTTTAACAATAGCCAACGTTTTCACTAATTTGACATTCTGAACCAAACCAATTCGGGTCTAAACCAAACCCAAGTCAAGTGGCAAGCAAATAACAGTACATGAAATAAATCACTTTACATATTAACTCTGCATGCTGGGTAAAATAAAGGCTATAAATAGTTCAAATAATTGTATCAGCCGCCAATCATTCATGTGCATTTCTTACTTGTAACTGAAAACTCTGGAAATATGTCACGGAATTTCCTTAGAAATGTGTCATTACGACACAATGCTATTGAAATTCCACGACATATTTAAGTGTTAGTTTCACCGCCAGCGTGCCAAGAGTTAAGAAGAAGAATGTATAATGATAAATCTCTAAACCTCATCACTATCCTCACAGATCATATCCATCCTACATCAAACTATTTGTTTATCCATCTTTGACATTGTTACACAGGACGTGAATCAAAACACTTCAATCTACATGTCGTGGATCCTCTTACGTTATGTATTACACTATCTCTTACCATCATTGATACAGGAAACGGAGGGGGGGCATGACTGGGATCAATTACACAGCAATGTATTTAATTAAATTACTAATTACATGACAATGTTACAATTACAATAAATTTATGTCATTAATTAAATTACAATTACTTCCCCAGTGAAATTAATTAAATAACAATTACTTTCTCAATGTAATTAATTAAATTACAATTACTTCCCAATGTAATTAATTAAATTACAATTACTTTCCCAATGTAATTAATTAAATTACAAATTACATTTAAATTCTCATTAGAAAATACAGAATGTTTTCAGACAGATACACGATATCAACATGTGCAACTGTTTACACTATAAACTTTTTATGTACACCCTCTGGCTATAGATGTACATTTGCATGTTGAGCCAAATCTATTCATTTAATTCAATTTAAGAGTTACAATTCTGTGTCACATAAATTTGCCTGACACAGGTACATATTATGATAGAAACCATGGCAAGCCATCAATACATATTCTACATGATTGTAATTGAATTGTATTTGAAAGTAATTAATTAAATTACAAGTAATTAAAAAAAATACTCAATTACAAATTACATCCAATTACTTTCATTTTTGTAATTAATTATAAATTACATCCAATTACTTTCCTTTTTGTAATTAATTACAAATTACATCCAATTACTTTCATTTTTGTAATTAATTATAAATTACATCCAATTACTTTCATTTTTGTAATTAATTACAAATTACATCCAATTACTTTCATTTTTGTAATTAATTACAGGTAATTACTTTGTTCAATTACCCCAGGTCTGGGGGGAGGGCACGCATCAACCAGCAGACTGAACAATCTACCATCTTAAATAATTTCATAGGCCATAGTAAAATATGTAGGACTTCCATTCAAGTATGTCAGATTCATAACGAGATACATCGCTGGTTTTTCTATTACCTCCCTTGGCAGATAAAGTCTGATTTACCCCAAACGGTCCTTTTAGTTTTATTCCTTTGTTTTTACTGTTGTTGCTTAACCAGATGTTGTGGTACGATAAATGTGATTTTTATCAAAACCCTGTTAATTAATTGATAAGAATTGTTTACAAATAAGCACCCAATGTATATACTGTAGGATATATGTCAGGATACTGTAATTTAATAATTATCAGATAGAAAGTAAATGAAAATTGCTAGCATGTTGTGCAAAGGAAACAACGATAAAAACAGAGGAAAAGACTTAATAGGACCTTTCTACTTTTAGGGAGTATTCAGGGGAAGTAACTGACCGATGTTATTACAGGGTTGAAGTTAGACCTTCAAAGTAGGTGAACTTAGATATATGAGAAGATTAGGAGAAGATAATATATACAAGGGAGAAGTTCAAATATGAGGGAGAAGCTAGGATATACAAGGGAGAAGTTGAGGTATACAAGGGAGAAGTTTAGGTATACAAGGGAGAAGCTTAGATATGTGAGGGAGAAACATAGATGTGAGGGAGAAACTTAGATATGCGAGGGAGAAACTTAGATATGCGAGGGAGTAGCAAAGATGTACGAGGGAGAAGCTTAGATACACACAGGAGGAGCTTATATATATGAGGGAGAAGTTAGATTTATGAGGGAGATGCTTAGATACACGAGGGAGAAGACTAGATATGTGCAAGATTTCATTCTACAAGCACATTTCTTACATCATAAATTGCACGGTGTTCACATATGTTCTATTTTTAAAACTTATAACACCATTTAAATGGTAAACATACAGGCTATAAATACACTCTTAGGCAAAGCATCCAAATTCCACGTAAAAACCACGTTGCCTCTTCTCTCTCCCTCGTGGCGAAAGATTCCATCACAAAAGAGAATTATTAAATGTTCAAATTCATATCAAAGTAATAAAGACGTTATTACGTAGCTAGTTTCATATTATATGTTGATAGTGTGATATATGTTATATTTGTTATATTTCGGGTTTTACGCCTGCATCAGCACCATTTCGGGCTATATCGCCGGTGGGCAGTTTACCTAACAACACCTTTCCTGGGCAGGTTCCAGCAGTTAACCAGTACTTGGGTGCACCAACCTCCGTAAGAAACTGCCAACTTTTTCATATCAATGAGACACGGTCTGAGCGGGGCTCGAACCCGTGACCATCAGTGATGATAGGTTACAGTGGTATACAAGTGGTATACAAGTCAGCGACATTAACCACTCGACCACGGAGGCGGACTGATAGTGTGATATGAAACTAGCCATGTTACATTGTAATATCTTTCAATTCTCAATGGATAAGAAGCTAACATATTTGCACAATGCTTAGATTGCATTCACTATGTTGTGTTTCCATTCTATAAAGGTATCTGTCCACCTGATGGCACTTTACATTAGGGACCAAAGCCTGCTCACCTATTGAGGCCTGACCCCAAAGTTTACCAATCACTCCCTCATGGCGATGGATTCCAGCAGGAATGAGGTCTCGAGAGTGATTAATATAAGTTGACATAACTTGTTTCGCAATCAAGCTAAAATAAATTTGCATAAACTGCCAATCACGTTTAAACCCATAACCTGCCGAATAAATTGGAAAGAATGTGCGTAACCCGCGGCTGATCTATGTTGTTTGCTATTCAAACAAGTGTTTTAGCTCCACTATCCGAATAGCAAACAGCCTGAATGTGTCGTCTGATCTGGCTCTATGCTGTTTGCAAAGCAACTTTAGTTGTGATTGGCAGGTTACGGGTTAAGTTTCAAGTTGGTTTAGATTAATAGAAGAAGCATTGTACTAATTGTGTAAATTTGGTGTGAAGTATAATGGAGGCATTGTTGGTTAGTGAAACAAGTTGAATTGTTCATCCAACTATTTGTTTATACAAATTAATTTTAGCTCGATTGCAAAACAAGTTCTTATATTACTCACTCTTAAGACCTCATTCCTGAATGGAATCCATTGCCACGAGGGGGGCAGAAGAGGGAATGTGGAATTTAAATGTCTTGCGGCTCCTGTGGGACTCAAACTCCGATCCTTTCGCACCAGAAGCGAACGTGCTACCACGACGCCATCATGACTGCCAACTATTATTGGTGGTGCCCCATTGAGCAATATTTCAGACAACTTCTATGTATGTGGTATTGGTTTGTGGAAGAGCTTCTATGTATGTGGTACATTGGTTTGTAGAAGAGCTTCTATGTATGTGGTATTGGTTTGTAGAAGAGCTTCTATGTATGTGGTATTGGTTTGTAGAAGTGCTTCTATGTATGTGGTATTGGTTTGTAGAAGAGCTTCTATGTATGTGGTACTGGTTTGTAGAAGAGCTTCTATGTATGTGGTATTGGTTTGTAGAAGAGCTTCTATGTATGTGGTATTGGTTTGTAGAAGAGCTTCTATGTATGTGGTATTGGTTTGTAGAAGCTTCTATGTATGTGGTATTGGTTTGTAGAAGCTTCTATGTATGTGGTATTGGTTTGTAAGAGCTAAAAGAGCTTCTATGTATGTGGTATTGGTTTGTAGAAGCTTCTATGTATGTGGTATTGGTTTGTAAAAGAGCTTCTATGTATGTGGTATTGGTTTGTAGAAGAGCTTCTATGTATGTGGTATTGGTTTGTAAAAGAGCTTCTATGCGGGGAAACAGTAAAGGAACACCATCTTATTCGACCATAAAATGAACTTGAACCAAAATGACATTTTCAGTACATTAGATGTCTTTGATAAGAACTAAAACTTCACGTACCTCGTATTTTTCTCCTCCGATGACGTTCGCCACCAGGTGTGTTACGTTACTCTTAAAGTCTCGCCGTACATTCCCAGCCATATAGTGAACCAAATCAACAAAATTACACTGAAAACAATGAAAACACATTGAGACGACAGTGGTGTAGCATTCAGGAGATATTTGTGATCTTGATAAGACGGTGGTGTAGCCTTCAGGAGATATTGATGACATTGAGATGACAGTGATGTAGCCTTCAGGAGACATCGATGACCTTGAGAGGACAGTGGTGTAGCCTTCAGGCGATATTGATGACCTTGAGAAGACGGTGGTGTAGCCTTCAGGAGATATTGATGACCTTGAGATGACAGTGGTGTAGCCTTCAGGAGATATTGATGACCTTGAGAAGACAGTGGTGTAGCCTTCGGGAGACCTCGATGACCTTGAGAAGACAGTGGTGCAACATTCAGGAGATATTGATGACCTTGAGAAGACAGTGGTGTAGTCTTCGGGAGATATTGATGACCTTGAGAAGACAGTGGTGCAGCATTCAGGAGATATTGATGACCTTGAGAAGACAGTGGTGTAGCCGTCATGAGATATTGATAACCTTGAGAAGACGGTGGTGCAGCATTCAGGAGATATTGATGACCTTGAGATGACAGTGGTGTAGCCGTCATGAGATATTGATAACCTTGAGAAGACGGTGGTGTAGCCTTCAGGCGATATTGATGACCTTGAGAAGACAGTGGTGTAGCCTTCGGGAGATATTGATGACCTTGAGAAGACAGTGGTGTAGCCTTCGGGAGATATTGATGACCTTGAGAAGACAGTGGTGCAGCATTCAGGAGATATTGATGACCTTGAGAAGACAGTGGTGTAGCCTTCATGAGATATTGATAACCTTGAGAAGACAGTGGTGCAGCATTCAGGAGATATTGATGACCTTGAGAAGGCGGTGGTGTAGCCTTCGGGAGATATTGATGACCTTGAGAAGGCGGTGGTGTAGCCTTCAGGAGATATTGATGACATTGAGAAGACGGTGGTGTAGCCTTCAGGCGATATTGATGACTGAGAAGACGGTGGTGTAGCCTTCAGGATATATTGATGACCTTGAGAAGACAGTGATGAAGCCTTCAGGAGACATTGATGACCTTGAGAAAACAGTGGTGTAGCCTCCAGGAGATATTTGCTATCGTTAATACAGATTTTGAGAAATTGATTGGTTTTTCATTCTTTCCAAAATTTCAAAAATTGTTTATATACAGTCAAACCTGTCCTAAGCAGCCAGCCAAGGGAATAACATAAAGTGGCTGCTTAGCACATGTGGCTGATTAATAGAGGTGAAATGAATAGTAAAACAACATATTGGGAATCTCAGAACTGGCTGCTTAATACAGGTTGACTGCTTAATGGAGGTGACCACTAACACAGGTTTGACTGTAAGCAAAAAACAAAATGGACAATCAGGAATTGTGTTGTGGTGATGTTCATCGTTTTGAGGGAGCAACGTGTGTCTATTTCCTGTTAATGAAAGCACTGCCCCACATGTACAAATGTACAAACAAGTACGTTACCAGATCTATCTTTTCCTTGAAGCCTGTGAAACACACTTTAAGTCCTTGCATGGACAAACAGTACTGAGGTCTCGAGTTGTAAGGAATTGGCTGAAATAGACAAAAAAAGAAACACATGTATATAAACATAATTCAGGGATCCTGACTTTGCCCACTAGGGGCCCGGCCCCATTTTTGTTACAATTTTCATACAAGATAAATCCAGTAAAATAAAGCATGCATTCTATTCAAATGTTGTATTTAATGGTCATACTGTGTATTTTAACCCTATTTTCTGGGATCAGTTTAGAGGGCGATGTGGGCAAAATTATCGCCCTAGGGACCCTGACTTCGCCCTCTGAGGGCCCCACTTCTCCCTAAAAAAACAAACAAACAAAACAAAACAACAAAATTTTGTCCAGTAAGATACACTGACCCATTAAGCACTCCTTCTATTCAAATGGTGTACTGTGCATTTTAACCCTATTTTGCAGAAGTATATTAAAGAACACCATTTAAGGAAGCGATCACGTGCTTTCTCACTTCACCCAAAAATTCTGACCTAGAATGAACCCTGTATTTTGCAGAAATTTATCAAAGAACACCATTTATGGACGCAATCGCCCACTTTCTCACGTCTCCCAAAAAATCTGACCTAGAATGAACCCTGATAATTTAACAATTTATTCCAAAAACAGAAGAAACGTATTACTCATTTATCCCCATGCTGCTGTTAGCCTCTGATAGACAATAGGCACATCGCTATTGCATATCCCCATGCTGCTGTTAGCCTCTGATAGACAATAGGCACATCGCTATTGCATTTCCCCATGCTGCTGTTAGCCTCTGATAGACAATGGGCACATCGCTATTGCATTTCCCCATGCTGCTGTTAGCCTCTGATAGACAATGGGCACATCGCTATTGCATTTCCTTCGATGAACATACATGTGTATATGCCCTGGTTGTATACATTTTCATACGAGGGTTCCCAACTAATGATATGCAACCGACATGCAAATTCGAAATTACGGACATGCGTATTCGCAGTGTTGGGCAGCGTGCGTTCATTGCGAGAAAAGGCGTGTCACATACCATTGAATATGGCACTATAGACTGCTGGCTCCAACATTGGCGCAAACATTTTCTGTTTCTGATTGGCGAATTTGGTGGTGCAAACTAAAAATAACCCAGAGGAAATCCTGCTACCAGGTATATTGTTGTGTTTGCCGACTACAGTTTGTTTATCCAGGAAGTTGTTGACTTGGGGTTTATTGTACGCATGTGCGAATGACCCAAACTCATTTCAATACGAAATACATTGATCGGATTCACGGATATAACCGATCGTTACTTGGGCACGGCAAGCAAGTCGCGGAAATAAACGAGATCAACCTTTGAATAATTATGTCATCATCGCTCTATAAGCCAATGGGGGTGAGAATATCGGTCGTGATTTTTATCAGCTGTGCACGTGGTGGATATTTACATTATTTTTGGCAGCTATATTCAATTCAAAATGTGGCGTTTTGGCACCTCCAGCCAAAAAGGTGAAATCTACATGCTTCCGTCCATTAATAAAATAGTGCTTACGTGGTGTGTTATTCACATAATGTGGGGTTATATAATAATTACACTAGTAAGTATGAACATATTGGTCTGATAATTAAAATTCAACTGTAACCAGTAAAAAGACTGGTTTGACTTTGAATAGTTATAGATGCATGTAAATGGATTAGAGTGCACAGCTTCTGGGCCCGGCCTGTTCTTTGAGTCTTAACCTCACCGGGTAGCCTTTCACCCACATTTTCTTGGGCTAGTCAAAATAATGCAGGGCTAGTAACTTTCAAATCTTACTAGCCCTGCTGGCTATAAAGAATTTTAGCCCTAGGTAACATCCTGTTATATTGCTAGATATTATCATTCCCTGTATATATGGATTTGCACTTGGTGACTAAGAGGACTAATTCTCTTCGAACGTATTCAGCACATAATATACACATGTACTTTATAAATATATTTAGGAGGGGAGTTTCCCAAATACATATAACACACGGCTATAGAATAGCCATTCACAATAGATTGAATTTAAGAAAATGCTGATCATACGAATATATCACACTTCAGCTCATAGGTTACACATAGGCTGGTGGCGTGATCAATTACAAAATAGATCGACATTATCCAATGTATCATCAGGGTTCGTTCTAAGTCATGATTTATGTGAGAAGTGAGACAGCGCACGATTGCACCGTAAATTGTGTTCTTTATAGGGATGGCAACGAATATTCGCTTGGACTTCCGAATACTAGTCCAGTGGAATAGCCGGCGTGTCTTTGATGTTCCACTTCTTATATACAAGTCAACAATTAATCAGAGAAACAATGAGACAGTAGGGCTGAACAAAATCGTGAATCAAAGTTCAAAGATCGAGTACTCTTAATAGTCCTGATCATAACAAATCATAGAAACCTCTGTACAGTACCCTGGATAGCTCTGTACAGTACCCTGGATAAAATATCCATAGCTCTGTACAGTACCCTGGATAAAATATCCATAGCTCTGTACACTACCCTGGATAAAATATCCATAGCTCTGTACAGTACCCTGAATAAAATATCCATAGCTCTGTACATTACCCTGGATAAAATATCCATAGCTCTGTACAGTACCCTGGATAAAATACACATAGCTCTGTACAGTACCCTGGATAAAATACCCATAGCTCTGTACAGTACCCTGGATAAAATACCCATAGCTCTGTACAGTATGCTGGATAAAATATCCATAGCTCTGTACAGTACCCTGGATAAAATATCCATAGCTCTGTACAGTACCCTGGATAAAATACACATAGCTTTGTACAGTACCCTGGATAAAATACCCATAGCTCTGTACAGTACCCTGGATAAAACATCCATAGCTCTGTACAGTACCCTGGATAAAACATCCATAGCTCTGTACAGTACCCTGGATAAAATACCCATAGCTCTGTACAGTACCCTGGATAAAATATCTATAGCTCTGTACAGTACCCATAGCTCTGTACAGTACCCTGGATAAAATATCCATAGCTCTGTACAGTACCCTGGATAAAATACCCATAGCTCTGTACAGTACCCTGGATAAAATATCTATAGCTCTGTACAGTACCCTGGATAAAATACCCATAGCTCTGTACAGTACCAATAGCTCTGTACAGTACCCTGGATAAAATATCCATAGCTCTGTACAGTACCCATAGCTCTGTACAGTACCCTGGATAAAATATCCATAGCTCTGTACAGTACCAATAGCTCTGTACAGTACCCTGGATAAAATATCCATAGCTCTGTACAGTACCCATAGCTCTGTACAGTACCCTGGATAAAATATCCATAGCTCTGTACAGTACCCTGGATAAAATATCCATAGCTCTGTACAGTACCCTGGATAAAATACCCATAGCTCTGTACAGTACCCATAGCTCTGTACAGTACCCTGGATAAAATATTCATAGCTCTGTACAGTACCCTGGATAAAATATCCATAGCTCTGTACAGTACCCTGGATAAAATACACATAGCTCTGTACAGTACCCTGGATAAAATATCCATAGCTCTGTACAGTACCCTGGATAAAATATCCATAGCTCTGTACAGTACCTGATAAAATACCATAGCTCTGTACACTACACTGGATAAAATATCCATAGCTCTGTACAGTACCCTGGATAAAATATATATAGCTCTGTACAGTACCCATAGCTCTGTACAGTACACTGGATAAAATATCTATAGCTCTGTACAGTACCCTGGATAAAATATCCATAGCTCTGTACAGTACACTGGATAAAATATCTATAGCCCTGTACAGTACCATGGATAAAATACCCATAGCTCTGTATACTACCCTGGATAAAATATATATAGCTCTGTACAGTACCCATAGCTATGTACAGTACCCTGGATAAAATATCCATAGCTCTGTACAGTACCCTGGATAAAATACCCATAACTCTGTACAGTACCCTGGATAAAATACCCATAGCTCTGTACAGTACCCTGGATAAAATATCCATAGCTCTGTACAGTACCCTGGATAAAATACCCATAGCTCTGTACAGTACCCTGGATAAAATATCTATAGCTCTGTACAGTACCCTGGATAAAATACCCATAGCTCTGTACAGTACCCTGGATAAAATATCCATAGCTCTGTACAGTACCCTGGATAAAATACCCATAGCTCTGTACAGTACCCTGGATAAAATATCTATAGCTCTGTACAGTACCCTGGATAAAATACCCATAGCTCTGTACAGTACCAATAGCTCTGTACAGTACCCTGGATAAAATATCCATAGCTCTGTACAGTACCCATAGCTCTGTACAGTACCCTGGATAAAATATACATAGCTCTGTACAGTACCAATAGCTCTGTACAGTACCCTGGATAAAATATCCATAGCTCTGTACAGTACCCATAGCTCTGTACAGTACCCTGGATAAAATACCCATAGCTCTGTACAGTACCCTGGATAAAATATCTATAGCTCTGTACAGTACCCTGGATAAAATACCCATAGCTCTGTACAGTACCAATAGCTCTGTACAGTACCCTGGATAAAATATCCATAGCTCTGTACAGTACCAATAGCTCTGTACAGTACCCTGGATAAAATATCCATAGCTCTGTACAGTACCCATAGCTCTGTACAGTACCCTGGATAAAATATCCATAGCTCTGTATAGTACCCTGGATAAAATACCCATAGCTCTGTACAGTACCCATAGCTCTGTACAGTACCCTGGATAAAATATCCATAGCTCTGTACAGTACCCTGGATAAAATATCCATAGCTCTGTACAGTACCCTGGATAAAATATCCATAGCTCTGTACAGTACCCTGCATAAAATACACATAGCTCTGTACACTACCCTGGATAAAATATCTATAGCTCTGTACAGTACCCTGGATAAAATACCCATAGCTCTGTACAGTACCAATAGCTCTGTACAGTACCCTGGATAAAATATCCATAGCTCTGTACAGTACCCATAGCTCTGTACAGTACCCTGGATAAAATATACATAGCTCTGTACAGTACCAATAGCTCTGTACAGTACCCTGGATAAAATATACATAGCTTTGTACAGTACCCATAGCTCTGTACAGTACCCTGGATAAAATATCCATAGCTCTGTACAGTACCCTGGATAAAATATCCATAGCTCTGTATAGTACCCTGGATAAAATACCCATAGCTCTGTACAGTACCCATAGCTCTGTACAGTACCCTGGATAAAATATCCATAGCTCTGTACAGTACCCTGGATAAAATATCCATAGCTCTGTACAGTACCCTGGATAAAATATCCATAGCTCTGTACAGTACCCTGCATAAAATACACATAGCTCTGTACACTACCCTGGATAAAATATCTATAGCTCTGTACAGTACCCTGGATAAAATACCCATAGCTCTGTACAGTACCAATAGCTCTGTACAGTACCCTGGATAAAATATCCATAGCTCTGTACAGTACCCATAGCTCTGTACAGTACCCTGGATAAAATATACATAGCTCTGTACAGTACCAATAGCTCTGTACAGTACCCTGGATAAAATATCCATAGCTCTGTACAGTACCCATAGCTCTGTACAGTACCCTGGATAAAATACCCATAGCTCTGTACAGTACCCTGGATAAAATATCTATAGCTCTGTACAGTACCCTGGATAAAATACCCATAGCTCTGTACAGTACCAATAGCTCTGTACAGTACCCTGGATAAAATATCCATAGCTCTGTACAGTACCCATAGCTCTGTACAGTACCCTGGATAAAATATACATAGCTCTGTACAGTACCAATAGCTCTGTACAGTACCCTGGATAAAATATACATAGCTTTGTACAGTACCCATAGCTCTGTACAGTACCCTGGATAAAATATCCATAGCTCTGTACAGTACCCTGGATAAAATATCCATAGCTCTGTATAGTACCCTGGATAAAATACCCATAGCTCTGTACAGTACCCATAGCTCTGTACAGTACCCTGGATAAAATATCCATAGCTCTGTACAGTACCCTGGATAAAATATCCATAGCTCTGTACAGTACCCTGGATAAAATATCCATAGCTCTGTACAGTACCCTGCATAAAATACACATAGCTCTGTACACTACCCTGGATAAAATATCCATAGCTCTGTACAGTACCCTGCATAAAATACACATAGCTCTGTACACTACCCTGGATAAAATATCCATAGCTCTGTACAGTACCCTGGATAAAATACACATAGCTCTGTACAGTACCCTGGATAAAATATCCATAGCTCTGTACAGTACCCTGGATAAAATACACATAGCTCTGTACAGTACCCTGAATAAAATATCCATAGCTCTGTACAGTACCCTGGATAAAATATCCATAGCTCTGTACAGTACCCTGGATAAAATATCCATAGCTCTGTACAGTACCCTGGATAAAATACACATAGCTCTGTACAGTACCCTGGATAAAATATCCATAGCTCTGTACAGTACCCTGGATAAAATATCCATAGCTCTGTACACTACTCGGGATAAAATATCCATAGACGTTTTATTTTCTAGGTTCTTTGACCATAACCACAATATATTCTCCAATTGTCATGCGAGGCCCCATTTCTTGTAACCCCATTAGTCTTCTTATTATTAGAGGACCATTGCGGGTGAACAGTTTCTATTCACCTTTTGTTCTCTTATTTAAATTTCTCACACTTACAAGATCATCTCTGGCACATAATATGATGACAGGGGGTCCGACAATTCTCACATCTGCCTTGTGCAGCTTGTCAAACACTTCACCTCGGAACTTGGAGAGGACGAACACGAGGTCATACTCCGCGGCGTTGGCGATGTACTCGCAACCAGTCTCCGAGTCAAACGCCTCATAGTCCAGCTTCTAAAAGACACAATGTATAATGTGTAATTGGAGTTCTATCTCCTAGTAACACAACTTAATTGGGCTGTTACAGTAATTCCAAAATATTTACAGACAATTTGTGTCTGATTTAACACCATTGAGTTGTTTTACCTTGACAGCAGTGAGGAGGTCTGCATTGTTTTGGCAATCTTCACCAACCAGTATGACTTTCATATCTTTATCATCTGAAATGCAGACAATACAATTCAGAATTTCAGATTATACTTGATTACATGTACATCAGGGCCCGCTCTGGTAATAGCAAGAGTAGCCATTGGCTAAAATATGGCAAAATTGGCTAAAATGATAAACACTGCAAAAATCTGTAAAAATATTCGAAAATTGGAAATTCCCCGTAACATGCACTTCTTATAATCCTGGACACAACAAGGGACAAACTACAACAATCCTGGGCTGGATGTTATAAAACTTATAATTAGTCTCAGGCTTTATGATTGGTCGAGCAGAAACAATATTCTGTTTTAATTGTATTTGGTGTCTAAAGTCGCATACACAGCGTAGGTCATATGGTGCCTCTCCGAGCAGGCAGTCGACTAGAACCACTGACTCAACACAAGCCAGCTGGAGAGCATCCACACATGAAATAACTTGACACCCCCCCCCCCCAGTGGAACCTACATGTACATTTTGTACATATACTGCAGTAAGGGGCAAGTGATTTGAAATCAACGACCGAAATAACTCGACCACAAGTCCATACATGTACTCTGACAACTCAACAAATTACATGTATACATTGCTGGAGCTTCTGCGGTGTGGGTGTAAATAATTAAATGACATTAACTAAGTAAGATTTGTTTTATCAACAAAAACCAAACTCCCGTGCTATACATTAATTGTAAACTGGAATAAATAAATGAAATAATTATACAATGGACAAATACGTAAGTCAAATTATCGGAAATAACAAATTCAAAATTGGTGGTGGTGGTGGCAGAACTTGTTCCTCAACCCTGGGAGGGTCAGTGTACCAAGATCCACACCCTACCATTTACATAGATTTACTAAAGCACTGCACAAGGCCAGGAATATAGTTTCTTATTGTACAAAGATTCCGATGCAATTACAAATGTATAAGGCCAAAAAAAACCATGAGTTTACTGTTTCATGCAAAAAATATGGTCGGTAATTGTTTTTTACCATACTCTTGGGCACAGAAAAAATGTTCATAAAAAATTCAGGGTCGGGATAAAAAGTGAGTCGATCGGAAAACCGGAAACACAGGTATTTGTTTGTTGTCTAGATGGACCATACTTACAAACTTATTTATTATAAGATGGACTGTTTCAGACAAGGTTCATGGCTACAGTAATAACGTCTCAGTACCCAGAACAAACTTGGCAGTTCCACTATTCCATTAATTGCTCAAATATTTGCCCTTAGAGTGGTGGAACCTATGCTCGGCGTATTCCTATGTTTGGTGTATTTGTCCATTTACATCCGTATTTAAAATATTTATATAGTTCTAGGTTAATTTTGCTGACAGAGCTGAAGCATGATGCAATAGCATTCCGTTGTGTGTATCGGTAGGCTGATGCAACTGTCACGTGACTGGTCGAGCAGACGAATATAAACAAGCAAATCATTGGGAGAATATTTCCACCGAAACTAATACGGTGTACCATTTCTGATTAACACCATGAATAAGCGTTTTTATTCAATGATGTTACTATATCAAAATGAGATATTCAACAAGTTCTGGTGCATAAATAAAAAATAACAAGTATGCCGTGCATAGGTGCCCTGAAGTCTCGAGTTTCTCATATAAACGGGTGCAGTTGCGATAGCTGAATTGAGCAGCAAGAGCACGTGATGAAGCTAAAACTGTCAACAAGAGTTTTTTGAAAGTTGTTTCAAGCGCAATTATCATTTTTTACTGGCCATTCATTATATGTGACATTTATGCCGAGCATAGGTTCCACAACTTTATTATTTTACCCTCGTATGAATTATTGCTGTTCAGTTTAGACGTGTCATTGATATTCGCGATATCCTATCATTAAGTCTCGCGTGTTGATTCTATATCGATTTCTAATTCTTGATATTGATACATTTCAAGTATTTATGGATTGCTGTATCTTATTATATACTATTAGTCACCAGGACGACAGTGATGTGTTTATTTGTTTGGTTAAACATTAACCTACAAACGGTAAACGATAAAAATGGCAAGTAGTCATTGATTTCAAGTCCTATGTTTAAAGTGACAAGTTTATACCATATATGTGTCCTATGTTTAAAGTGACATTACATCGCGGAGAGCTAAACAAAATCCATTTTTAAGTATAAATAGCGCCGCTACTACAAATTCTACCCGGGTATTTCGAACACTAACTTTCAATCAATAAACAGTACGGTATTATACCGTCGGTATGTGTGCAGTCTACAAACTCTCAAAAAATGAAAGTAGGATTTCCTAATTATAACGGTCAGCCACGCTCCTGAATTGACGTGTATTATCGAGTAAGCATGTGATACTGTCGTTTAGAGATGCATAGGCACAAGTGTGAGATATAACAGTAAATATCAGGGTACCCACAGGATATGAGGAAACAAATTCCCTGATAATTCCCTGATATTTCCCTGATCAATCTCCAATTTTCCCTGACAAATATACGCGTTTACATAGGCCTAGATGACGAAATACTCAAGATGATCAAATATACTCGTTCGCATCTAGATGACGAAATACTCAATCATGACCAAATACACGTGTGCGCATAGATGACAAACTATGCGCGGACGACGACAAAATGGTCGCGGACGACCATGTATGCGAGCGTGCGAGGATGACAAAATAAAATTCCCTGATAATTCCCTGATATTCTCATGTTTTTAAAATTCCCTGATAATTCCCTGCAGGGAACAGGTTTTGGTCATTTTCCCTGTTTTCCCTGATGCGTGGGTACCCTGAATATATACCACAAATCTTGTTATTCAGGATACACACGTTTAATTACGCATGGATGTTGACCTACTTACATTATTTTGTTTGTCAACAAACGTCGTATACGTTATTATTTGTTTATTTGTTGAAATACTCAGTTTTTGAGGCAAATATTTGGAAAAGAAATTATACCATATAATAGCAAATTACATTCTGCAGACATTTTTTCCCCACTGATGTAGTGTCGCTTTAACCCTTTAAATGCTAATCATAATTAAAGTTGTTGTAAACAGCATGACGTAAGGCAGCGGCGGATCAGGCTCTATGCTGTTTGCTATTCGGATAGCAGATCTGGATCTACGTTGTTTGCTGCAAATGTGTGGATTTGCGCCCTCTAGAAGATCATGCTAGAGGGCGATGTTGGTGAAAAAGTAAAAAAAATGTTTTTAACACTTTTCATCCAAAATGTTGTCCCGTAAGATACACTGGCCCATTAAAAAGCACTCCTCCTATTCAAATGTTGTATTTATTAGTCATACTGTGCATTTTAACCATATATTGTTGAGATTTATTAAATAACATCATTTAAGGACGCTTTCTCACTTCTCCCAAAAATTCTGACCTAGAACCCTGGACTTTTGAAATTTTGGCAAGAATTTGACCTAGTTTTAAGACATAGTGACCTTGAGAAATGATTATTTCTATGAGTATGACCTTATTTGATGATTGGACAAGTGGTTGAGGAAGAGATGTCGTTTGAAGTGAAATGTTGATAACAGACATCAAAGGACAAACAAAAGTTGTCACAAAAGCTCACCTACATGTAGAGCGAGCTAAAATGGAAACATTGTTAACACGTAACCTGCCAAATAAGTTGGACAGAATGTACAAACAACATAGATCCACATCAGCCGACGCGTAATGTCGCATCTTATCAAGACATATGCTGTTCGCTATTCAGACAAGTGTTTTGGCTCCACTATCCGAATAGCATAGAACCTGATCAGACAGCGCGTAATGTTCAGTGCCGTTTGCAAAAGCGACTTTAGTCGTGATTAGCAGGTTACGTATTAAACACTGGCAATAAATAAACAATTAACAAATTTAACAGAGTGATAGACAGCGAGTAGGTTTTCTCTGCTTATACATAATGTACATACATGTTCTACTGACAGTATTGAAGAGTTAGTTAGAGAGATTATAGCAGAAATAGTATGAATTACGGAAAAACGAAATGCTGCTAAACACCCATAATGAAGTATACATGCAGCGGAGTGACAGTCGGGGAGTTTACTGAATACATGTATTGTTAGTGCAAATTAACCTGTCTCTATTAGAGGTCATACGAATATTCATAAGGCATTGAAAATAAGCAACTGTTGAGTAATGGTAAATATTTTCCACTCAGTTCGGGTACATTTATATTTGTGTGGAAGTCGTGATAGCGTAGTGGATGTGCGTTCGCTTCAGGTGCGAAAGGTCCGGAGTTTGAGCCCTGCTGGAGCTGTTACGATTGTGCCCTTAGGCAAGGCATTTAAATTCCACATTGCCTCCTCTCTCCCTCATGGCGATGGATTCCATCAGGAATGAGGTCTCGACAGTGATTAATTGTATTGATTAAGTTGTAAGAACTTGTTTCGCATTCGAGGTTGCCCATATGAGCGACGCCTCCTGAAGAGATTAGTCATTTTAGATTTTTGGAGAATAGTGTAATGATACAGACAGAGACCCTTTCCAGAGTCTCCTCTGGATCTTTTACGTGAACGGTGTAAAGCACCGACACAAGACCTTGGTTTAAAGTCCCACCTGAAATACTTAATTTTATTAGGGTCAGGGGGGGATCGAACCTAAACAAACAAACAAATATAACAGAGATAGACAATAAAATTGTACATGTAATATATGCTGAAACAACATGCATAGTGTCTTGTTCAACGGTGCATGCAAATGGAATTATGATTCACTGTATACCATTTTCTTAATTTGTAAGATAAAAATAAATTAATAGTGACATTTTATAGAAAAAAACAAGTTTTCAAAATTTGTAAGATAAAAATTTGTAAGATAAAAATAAATTAATAGTGACATTTTATAGAAAAAAACAAGTTTTCAAAATTTGTAAGATAAAAATTTGTAAGATAAAAATAAATTAATAGTGACATTTTATAGAAAAAAACAAGTTTTCAAAATTTGGTTTAATCATTGTCAATTTTTAAATTAAAATGTCCATGAAAGTTATATCGATGTGCAGGTAATTCTATATTCTTTCTAAACACAGACTTCCTTCCCGCTGTCGGTCGCCAATAGCACCAAAAGAATGTGGGATGGTACGGTGGTCGCCAGATCGGACAGGTGGGTTTTCTCCGGGTTTCCTCCCACACGAATGACAACATATACGCTTTCATTCGCGCCAACGAGAGTGATTAATATAAGTTGTTAAAACTGGCTTCGCAATCGTTGTAAAATAAATAAAATTTAAACTTAAATAGCTCTAAAAAAACAAATACTGGTGCTAAATGTTGGTGTTAATCGTCAAAAATATTTGGAGCGACTTTTTTGTTGTTGGCGCAACATGTTTTGTGAAATACATGGCTTCAAATATTTATCTGTGAAATACATGGCTTCAAATATTTATATGGCTCTAAGTTGGCTCCAAGTTTTTCAATTGGTGACAGAAGTGGCGCAGACAAAAATTCACAGGGTAAATCCTGTAAACATGTACACTTTTGATATCGTGTTTGAAACATGCAGACAAAAATTCAGAGAGGGTGAACCCTGTAAACATGAACACTTGCTATCATATTTTAAACAGGTTTTATCAATAAAGCAATATTCATCAGTATCCAATAGTTTCTTTGGTTAACAGTTAACAGACAATACTCTACAGAGATACATATCATCTGATTATGTTCCACAATAAAATGGACCATCCATACAAAATTGTTTGTTTGGCATAAAGGGACCCCAGAAAATTTGAGGTGGGTAGGTATATGTCGGTCGACTTTTGTTTATTTTATGGGGGAAGAGTCAGTTTGAACTGTCCTGTCAATCTGAATCGTCTGAAATGAAACGAAATGATGGGAAAACGCAGATCTATATAAAAAAATACCTAGCCATTTATTTTACATGTTTAAACTTGTATGTCATGTAATTAGTTTCTTCTATGGTAATCAGTAACAGTGATCCGGATTCTAAGCAACTTTGGGTCGCATCATTATTTTCTAGCTTAATTAATTTTTGTTTGGAAAGAGACCTCGTTTGGACTGTTGTTGGGTCTTTAGGATATTCCTGTGAAATTGAACGTTAATAATTAAACATCGATTTTTGTGGATGTCGTGATAGCGCATTCGCTTCAGGTTCGAGTCCCGTTGGAGTCGTTACGATTGTGCCCTTAGGCAAGGCATTTAAATTCCATGTTGCCTCTTCTCTCTCCCCCGCGGCGATGGATTCCATGTGATTAATAGCAGTTGTAAGAACTTGTTTCGCAATCGAGCTAAGAACTTGTTTCGCAATCGAGCTAAAATAAATTGGTATAAACTAAACATTGATTTACTTTATATCGATTAAGCTTTAATAACATATATTAATCACTCTCAGTGGTGAGCGGATGAAAACATAATGTGGTCAATCACGTAGTAAACCTAAACCGGAGTACCCCGGTCCCGGAGAAAACCCACCTGTCCATTTTTGGTGACCAGTGTGATTGGCAAAATGACATTATCAGAAACTCAATATGGCATAATTAATGGTCTCGGTGTTAAAAATCTATTTATACGACTGACCAGGCAAAATATATCAACGCCTGTTCCCAGGCTAACGACAACTATAACATTACACATACTTCCTGGTTCGAGGATTGAACCCAGGATGCATTGGCGAGATGCGAGTGTGCTAACAACAGTTAATCGGACAGCCATGTATTACATTCCAACCTATGTGGTGGATGAAGAAGTCAGGCGCCCCTCCAAGTGTTGCTTTAGACACAACCAGGTAGAACCACTGACCTTCAATTACCCAGCTGGATAGCCTCCTCAATTGTGTTTGGATTAAATTCCCAGACCTGTCGATGGTATCAGTCTCAGCCGACAACACAAACTTACAAAAATTATTTTCAAAGCAGTTTTCACAAGTTTGCGTAACGGGTCAGATATATTTACAAATCTTGCAAGCTGGCTACTTCAGCAAGCTGCAATGTGTTATGAGTAATTAAAAAAAAGAAAGAAAATAATTTCACGACAAGCCACACACAAGGATGCAGCCCCATCCTCCAACCTGCCCTTTTCAAACAAGATTTGGTTAAATTATTCAATAGAATGTTTTTACAATGTCAAACAGTGAGATTGCAGATTTAACATCATTCTACATGTACAATATATTTCTCATCTATCAATAGAATGTCTTTACCATGTCAAACAGTGAGATTGCAGATTTAACATCATTCTACATGTACAATATATTTCTCATCTATCACATTGTACACGGCTGGTAGGTGTGTTTTGCACATCCAGATTAACAATTCCTCCTCACACACAATTTGTGACACAGAACATGCTGAGAATAATGCTGCCGATCAGTAAATTGGCAGAAAAATACTGCTATATGGGATAGGTCAGGGTTTCCTGTCTGAATTTTTATCTGCGCCAATTATGTCTCCAAATGAAAATAACTGGAGCCAATTCAGGGATCATTCTAGAGGGCGAAATTGTCACCCTAGGGATCCTGCCTTTGCCCTCTGGGGGCCCCACTTCTCCCTTGGTTTTTACGATTTTCAAACAAAATTTTGTATAGTAAGATACACGTACCATTATAAAGCACTCCTTCTATTCAAATGTTGTATTTAAGGATTGTACTGTGCATTTTAACCCTATTTTGCAGAAGTATATTAAAGAACACCATTTAAGGAAGCGATCATGCGCTTTCTCACTTCTCACAAAAATTCTGACCTAGAATGAACCCTGCGCAACTAAAAGCCATATATAGTTCAAAGATAAATATTTAAAACCATGTATTTGACAAAATATGTTGCGCCAAATCACAAACCTTTAGCACAAGTATTTGTTATGTTGCCGCCATTGGCGACCGACAGCGGGAACCCTGTAGGCAACCGCATTGCAATTTCTACAATGATTGATTTTCACATGAATCCCGACAACACATCTTCCGGAGAAAAAACATGTCATCTGTGGACAGATATTCAAATATGTGTAAATTATTATTAAAAAGTGGGTATGAAAATAATATTCTTGTCAGGTTCTCTATAATTATGTAATTAGAAATATTGTAGACGTCGTGATAGCACGTTCGCTTTAAGTGCGAAAGGCCCCGAGTCCGCGCCCATGTAGCCGTTACGGCAAGGCATACATAGAAGGAAGCGGTCTGAAATATTGCTGAAAGGGGCACCACTAATAATAGTTGGAAGTCAAGTGTAGTGGTAGAGTGTTCGCTTCTGGTGTGAAAGGACCAGAGTTTAAGCCCCACAGGAGCCGCAAGACATTTAAATTCCACATTGCCTCTTCTCTCTCCTTCGTGGCGACGGATTCCATCAGGATTGAGGTCTCGAGAGCGATTAATATAAGTTGTTAGAACTTGTTTCGCAATAGAGCTAAAATAAATTTGAATAAACTAAACACATTGCTGGGTATTAACCCAGTTGGAGAAAGTATTGAAATATCATCAATGGATAATGTGAATTTCGTGTCAAGTTAATACACGGCGACAGTAGGATATAGCACCGAATATCACACACACCATTACCATTCAAACAAGGTGGTCTGACTACACGAGTACATGTATTTGGAAACAACCCATAACAAAATTCATTTTCAAAAGAAAAGGTATGGAACAAAGATGTGGAACTATATGTAGAGAGTGTCTGTGATTTTACTATTTCCATAGTTACTGTTTTGGACATTAATTAAATCTTGATGGTGTGTACCCAAGGTACATGCAGGGATCATTCAAAACTTTGAATTTACATTATAAAAAGGCATGAATACAGGGATCATTCTAGAGGGCGATGTGGGCGAAATAATCGCCCCTAAGGACCCTGACTTCGCCCTCTGAGGGCCCCACTTCTCCCTTAAAAAAAATGTTCATACAAAATTTGAAAGGTTGTGTATTTAATGGTCATACTGTGCATTTTAACCATATTTTGTTGAAATTTATTAAATAACACCATTTAAGCATGCGATCGCGCGCTTTCTCACTTCTCCCACATATTCTGACCTAGGTTCGATCCGCCTGTGAATATTGTAGTTTGGTATTTATAACTTGCCCAGTGACGATTGTCGCGATTCTTTACCCCCACACCCCCAGTATCATTTAAATAAAAGAGAACAGTCTATCAACAACTGCAATTAATTAAACAGTGTTAAAGCATGCAGTGAACAAAAGACTCGATTCACTTGGTCAGCGCTTCGATTCAAGGTGAATCAATAATTCAAGAAAATCAAATAAAGGGTGAATGAATATTTTATGCTACCATTGTACAAATGTACTACACGCAATTGGTGCAAAAAATAGTCCTAAGTACTGCCAGATAAAACTATAAATATATATGGTGGCGAGCCATGTTATTCCGCTCTCGAAAAAACCCTACACAATATACATGTGTTGCATTTACTGCTCAAATGCATTGATTAAAGACGAAAATATCATACCAAACACATACAAATATTATTTCCATGTATGTATTTAGCTCATTTCTCGGAAGAGGGAAACACCACCATGTGAAATACCGACCAACCCTGACATTAAGTGAATGGGATTGGATAGAATGTACATTTGTAGTATTAGGACTCTGTGTATATACATGTACCACACCATTGACCAATATAGAGAGCAGGGATCCAAGGAAAGACAGAATTACTTTATAACTGCACTGCTAATAAATCTGATAACGTGAAGTCGTAAATACGACATTGATTAATAAATATTAAAATAGCATACAGTATGTGCATCATTATGCGTAGCATCAATGTTAACTTAAGTTACTCCACAGACTACATGAGCTTCTTGTATCACTCAATTATAGTGTCATTTTCAAACCGAATTGGCGGAAGATCCTTAAGTAAAACTAAATGACCGTTGCCATTTCCCGCATAGACTAGAGAACGTGAACATCTGCATCTATATATTAATAAGTGGAAGTCGTGATAGTGCAATGCGATTGCCAATTGGTAAAATGGACGTGTTTACTTACACCACATGACACGCCATATAAAGTATAACGAGGCTCCACCCTAAATTGTCCCTAATACATCGGGCAATACATATATGTATGTATGTGCACTGCAATTTTTCATTGCCACTTTGCGTAAGGTTGACATACATGTAATAAACATGGCGTAACCTGTTCTTATCAAATGTATTGGCAGTGCAGTATATAAATATATTAATTGGCACAGGCATTCAGGTTATATCCATAATCCGTATATATACACTGTACATCATACTCGTAGTAACATGTACAGTTCTGTGATGCAGCTACCTACCATAGTAGCGACACTTTGCACAACAATGCCGTTCAAAAGGAGATCCAATATGTTCTACATCAAAGTATAAGTCTACAAAACCAAGTGAACATTAAAATCATGTAGATTTATAATACGGTACATGTATGAACAATCATAACACAGAAGTTAACTACATATTGTTGCTTCATTGTATTGTTATATTGTTGTATACTGTGATAATAATATATACATGTAGCACAACTTGAATAAATGTTGCGGCATACATCTTTGATGTACATCACTATATTGGTGCAACAACTAGCTGATGTCATCTGTAACCAGAGTACCTCCTGGCAAGGGATCAACAATGTAATGACTAATGTTCATGGATAATAATTAAGACATGTAATGATGTATGTGTTACCACATACAATATACTCACAACTTATTTGATTAAAACAGTTATTCATTTCTAAAACAATAACATGTTTGAACAAATTGAGCAAACCAATTACTCACAATTGTTAGATTTATCATCTTCAGTTACGAAATAACCCTGGACCGAATAGACGAGGGTCGAATGATTTGATATATAATTAACAGTTTTCTTTCCGATTTCTTTTTCTGGTAAAATGAAAGTGTAATTATAAAATGTGTTGCCTTTCATCTCGTACTAGGATAACATAGTTCGTTGCAGTAGATGTCTTTCCAATTTCGAATTATTTGACAAATTTGATTTCAAAAACAGTCACTTTGCACTCAAATTACAGTCATTGAAACTGCAACAGGTGAGTTGTTGATGATATACTATCACAGACTTTTCTACCCAATACGTATTAAAACAGATATTGAAACGATTAAATGCAACGATTGTAAGGTTAATTGATGAAAGTGGCTAAAAACGTGAAAAATACCATCTTCATTCACAGCGTCGAGGGATCGTGTGCCTTCCGCCATTTTGTTTCCCTTTGAAATTGGCGGTGTTGATAACGGAAATTACCGAAAGTTTCCGTAACCACACGTCATTTTCCGTTCAAGCATTTCTTTGGATAACGGGATTTTCCGATTAAGAACCGACATTAAACAATACCACAATGCCGTGTTGTAAACAAAGATTGACAGGTGACAAACAAAGCGATATCACAAAGCGAGAAGAGATTGCTGAAAAATCACCGTCTTACAATGAACTGCGCCGAATAAAACGTATGACAACTATTGGAAATGTGTCGGTAATAATTGTAAACACATTCTATGCATGTAGCATAGGTGTTATGACATTGCAATTTGCGCTATAATATTGAAAAATGGACAACTGTTCTGCTGACTGGGGCACGTGCAGCGGCGGCTCCTTCTGATGGTGGAACAGCGATAAATATCGCGGTAGGCATGTGCAAAATCAAAGGGCTTTGAGCGAAATATGTATTTATATACATGTAGTTGCCACTTGGCTGTATGATAGCAGGCAGTGGTGTAGCCTAGTTCTATAAATAAGACCTCTACATAAATCATTTTTACAGACGGATCTGTAGTCCAGTGGTAACACGCTGGACTTGTAATCCAGGGATCGCAGGTTCGATCCCCCGTCTGACCCTAATAAAATTAACAGTCTTTCAGATGGGACGTTAAACCGAGGTCTCGTGTCAGTGCTTTACACCGTACACGTAAAAGAACCAGAGGAGATTCTGGAATTGGTCTCTGTCTGTATCATTGCACTATCCTCCAAAATAACTAATCTCTTCAGGAGGCGTCGCTCATATGGTCAACCGGTAGCGACGATAAATAAACGTAAAAACACATCATTTTTTTCTGTTATTTGAAAAATGCCTGGATAGTAAAATGTCACATTTTCAAGTCTAAATATTTGGACTATGATGTAGCTGTGCAAGTGGATTTAATCCGATTTTCTAGGAAGTCAATTGCCCCATGGATAAGATGATTGCCATTTACTATTTTTAGTGTGGCGTCCGTGGTACAGTAGTAGAGCGTCTGATTTGGAATCGAAACGTCCCATGTTCGATACTCAGTCAGGCCACATATGTAGTCAGTCATTGAGCAAGGCACCTCACACACAATATAGTGGTTAACCGCTTCTAAGGTCTTCTAGCCTCATACTCCCTCTAATGTTTATACTGTCTGCTTTTAACTATAGCTTTGTAGATCCTTTTATGCTTTTAACTATAGCTTTGTAGATCCTTTTATGCTTTTAACTATAGCTTTGTAGATCCTTTTAGTTTGCACATAACAGTTTAGATTAAACTTACTGTTCTAGACTAATCAATCATTAGGTAATAAAATTCATAATGATCTTGTTGCTTTTCCCATTGAAAATTGCCTAGTTCCCCTCTCCTGTCCTGCTCGCCATTGCCATTCCCTAAGCTATAGGTTAATTACAGCAACTACAGACTACTACAAGTTTTCCTTTTTTCCAAGAACAATCTACCATTGGAACCATCTCCCTTCTGACATTGTCCATCTCCTACCATAGAGCAATTCAATACGGTAGTTTGCCATATTGATATTGCCAGTCCCTAGTTGTTCTGCGCAGCTGCTTTTAAACTTTTACCACAACTTATTTTCATTACCTTCTTAAATTATACTTTTAGCTACTCGTACTTTTAACTTCTTTGCAGTTTTTGACGCGCAACATGTCTACGTCCCAGCGAGGGGTTGGACATTAACGGAAGATAGATACATAGTCTTGACTGATTGTTCGGCAGTAACAAGTACAAGTAGGTCGGCTAGACTGCCGAGGAAAACATATCTAAGTCCCTGCAAGGGGTTTGACAATAATGGAGCATACATACCCCCATTGCCCCCTTAGTCAAGTTAGTGGACGATTGCCCTAGGAGTGATTGCTAGGACAATGCATAGTATTTTAAAATTGTAATGGGGGGAGGATGTGAAATCATTGGTCAAGAAACAAACTAATTTACAACCTGAATATATATATAGCAAAAGCTCGATCGCGGAACAAGTACTTGCAACATTATTTTAATCCATCTTGAAACCTCATTCCTGGTTGAATTTATCGTCATGAGGGAGAGGGAAGAAGCAATGTGGAATTTAAGTGCCTTGCCTAAAGCTAAAGGCACAATCTTAACGGCTACATCTGGGCACAAACCCGGGGCCTCTCGCAGCTAAAGAGCTACCACTGCAACATCATGTCTTCCTGCATCGATTATATGCTGCTAATCCACTTGTCAGATGTAGGGTGTAGTTATATAAGTATAGGCTACTGTCCTCTTTCAACACAAGCTATTTATATTTTGATTAGAAATAAGAGAGAAAATGCTAAGGGGCAATGAGAGACATCTCTAATTTTCTATTACCTCCCTTGGCAGATAAAGTCTGATTTATTCCAAAATGTGAATAGGTCCTTTTTGTTAGAATCCTTTGTTTTTACTGTTGTTACCTAACCAGATGTTGCATTATGATAAATGTGATTTTATCAAAATCGTGTTAATTAACTGATAACATTCTTTTACAAATAAGTACCCAATGCATATACTGTAGGACATATGTCGAGATATAGTAATTTAATACTCATAAGAAGCGATAGTGGAATAAAATTGCTAGCATGTTGTGCAAAGGAAACGACGATAAAAACAGAGGAAGACACTTAGTAGGATCTACTTTTAGGGACTATTCAGGGGCAGTAACTCACTGATGTCTCTCATTGTACTTAGGTAGGGGCAATTGGCATGTTGTAAGTGGTCCAGCCAAATAGGGGGGTTCTGGGGAAATTTAGATTGTGAATACGATTTCCTGACATCTGAAACTATTTATTTCAGTGTGGGTATTGGGTAATATTAGCTGCGTCTTAACCCGTTCCTTCATAGAGATTTAGGTTGATATACTATAATATTTCCATACAAACGACAGCCATTTAGCTATCATGCAGTGGATAAGTAGTCGCCATATCTATCCCACCTCCATAGATATTTCTGGGACTACACGAGATTCTGACCAGTATTATGAACATTGATTTGGCTACTACATTGTCAATGTATGTCGTATTGGTAATGGCGTAAAGAGGTGCTTCTATGAGGGAAAGGGTTAATGCATGTTTTGTGGTAAAGATTTTAGCAAATTTTTTTTAAGAACGACTGCAGCATTTAGTTTAACAATATTTATTTCTTTGAATAAACATAGTCAGGTATAAATATGTACATACATGTAGGATTGAGGAGAAAGCAACCTGGTTGTATGGTTATCTCTTGACTACAGCATATGTTAAATAATCTACATTGATATTGTTACAGTTTGGGGTATTAGTATGAATATTGATAAAACTGTGGTTAAACAAGGAAACAGACCTGAAAATATTGAATTGTTTTAAGATAATCGTAAATGAAAGCTTGTTACTAAAATTTAATTATTTATCTGCAAATGGTAGTCACTATGAAGCACAGATATCGCTTTGCAGGGATCATTCCAGTGTGCGAAATTGTCGCCCTATGGAGCCTGACTTCGCCCTCTGGGGGTCCCACTTCTCCCTACAAAAAATAATTATTTTTTGGTTTTTACGATTTTCAAATAAAATTGTGTCTAGTAAGATACACTGACCCATTATAAAGCACACGCTTTTTCACTTCTCCCAAAAATTCTGCCATAGAATGAACCCTGGCTTTGACCTAGCTGTTCAAAATAATTGTCTGTCATTGCATGTGTGCACAACAGTCAATGTTATTTCTCTGTGCACAGTCGAGCAAAGCTTCTTGTGAACTGTGATAATAAACTGTGAAAACGTATTCTGAGGAAAGACAAACTGTGTAGTACATTTATTAGATAAATTATGTATAGGATATAAGCCGAAAACGATCCAATATGTAAAATATTGGACTGTGTGAGGCATGTAGCGCGGATCTGTTTGGCTTAAAACACACACTTATATAATAAGATCCTACTAACTAAAAATGTTAATTTCGTACATGTACACGTTTAATTTAATATAATACTCTGGCCTTTTGAAAGTACTGCAAGTACAAAGATATGATGTCACGACTGCACATACAAAGGTATGACGTCGCATCTGCACATACAAAGGTATGACGTCACAACTGCACATACAAAGGTATGACATCACAACTGCATGTACAAGGTATGATGTCACAACTGCAAGTACAAGGTAAGACGTCATGACTGCATGTACAAGGTATGATGTCACGACTGCAAGTACAAAGTATGACATCATGACTGCATGTACAAGGTATGATGTCATGACTGCATGTACAAGGTATGATGTCACAACTGCAAGTACACGGTATGATGACATGACTGCAAGTACAAGATATGATGTCACGACTGCAAGTACAAGGTATGATGTCATGACTGCATGTACACGGTATTATGTCACAACTGCAAGTACAAGGTATGATGTCACAACTGCAAGTACAAGGTATGACTGCAAGTACAAAGGTATGATGTCATGACTGCAAGTACAAGGTATGACTGCAAGTACAAAGGTATGATGTCACAACTGCAAGTACAATGTATGATGTCACAACTGCAAGTACAAGGTATGATGTCACGACTGCAAGTACAAAGGTATGACATCATGACTGCAAGTACAAAGGTATGACGTCATGACTGCAAGTACAAAGGTATGACGTCATGACTACAAGTACAAAGGTATGACGTCATGACTGCAAGTACAAAGGTATGACGTCATGACTGCAAGTACAAAGGTATGACATCATGACTGCAAGTACAAAGGTATGATGTCACGACTGCAAGTACAAAGGTATAACGTCACGATGCTGTTTTAATGGATGATACAGGTCTGATATAACATGCTTATTAAAATGTTTATTTGTTAGAACTTTGTCTGTGAATTATTTTATTATTTCAACAAGAGAGAAATGGCATTTTAACGTCAAGACTTCTTTGGATCACACTCTGCTGTATTTATTAAAAGTTATTATTAAATTATTAGAATTATTGGGGAGTTTATCAAAGTACTGTATGTAGCGTCTAAACGGAACGGATAACTAGTGTAACATACACGTACTGCGTCATACTGTTTGTGAGTGGTTGTAACATTATATATAGTAATACTCGGTGCCACTGTTTTACGGCGTCGGTAGTGTCGTACCATCTTCTCGTGCGTAGAACCGGCGGGTGTCTTGGAGTATGGTCTCTAATCGTGTTATATGTTTGAGTAAAATCATCTTTAAACTTATCTCGTAGTACATTCTCTTTATACCCACGCACATATACATCACTTGTGTAGTGCAATCAACACATTGTAGTACCGTAATATCTGCAAGAAGAGCACTCGCTAGAAAAGTGCTCCAGTGCCAAGTAGGGACTACGTGAACACCCTACGCACGCTACCACGACAGTAAGGTTGGCCCTTACTTGCTGGAACGCAAAAATGTATAGTTAATCAGCATGAGAAATTAGTCCTGTGCGACAAGTTTTCAATGACACTTGGTAATTTTTCTAAAATTGCTTTGGGAATTTCCAATTTCTGGGTATTTATGTTTTCTCCGTTAACGTTTTCGTCAAATTTATGTTTTTTTAAAGTCACTTGCACGGGACTTTATCTTTGAAAAAAGGTCCAGGAGTAAATATTCTGAAAATGTGACTTGTCCAATGACACTGTTCATTTGCCCCAGACGTTGGGCTATTGGATTACGGATTATGGAAGTCGTGATAGCGCAGTGGATGTGCATTCGCTTCAGGTGCGAAAGGTCCGGAGTTTGAGCCCTGCTGTGCCCTTAGGCAAGGCATTTAAATTCCACATTGCCTCTTCTCTCTCTCCCTCGTGGTGCTGGATTCCTTCAGGAATGAGGTCTCAAGAGTGATTAATATAAGTTGTAAGAACTTGTTTCGCAATCGAGCTAAAATAAATTTGTATAAACTATTGGGTTTGAGCAACGTTCTAGCTACGTTTTGAAACTAGTTTTAACACTGTGTATATGAATTCTCCTGAAAGCAAAATTGTAGAATAATATTTAGTTACGCTTTTACTCCACATACCGGTAAATGCCATACAACACCATCATCGCTTCCAATATGATTATATAGCCCCCCATTCCACGCATTTCTTCCCACATGTAGCCGCCATTCCACGCATTTCTTCCCACATGTAGCCCCCATTCCACGCATTCTTCCCACTGCGCCACCACACTTTCCCACATGTAGCCGCCATTCCACACATTTCTTCCACATGACCCCCCCATTCACACATTTTCCGCATTAGCTGCCATTCCACACATTTCTTCCCACATGTAGCCCCATTCACGCATTTCTTCCCGCATGTACGGCATTCCACGCTTCTTCCCACATGTAGCCGCCATTCCACACATTCTTCCACATGTAGCCGCCATTCCACACATTTCTTCCCACATGTAGCCGCCATTCCACACATTTCTTCCCACATGTAGCCCCCCCATTCCACGCATTTCTTCCCGCATGTAGCCGCCATTCACACATTTCTTCCACATGTAGCCGCCATTCCACACATTTCTTCCCGCATGTAGCCGCCATTCCACACATTTCTTCCCACATGTAGCCCCCCCCATTCCACGCATTTCTTCCCGCATGTAGCCGCCATTCCACACATTTCTTCCCACATGTAGCCACCATTCCACACATTTCTTCCCGCATGTAGCCGCCATTCCACACATTTCTTCCCGCATGTAGCTGCCATTCCACTCTTATTATCTATTCCCATAGCTATTGATTAGGGACTATGTAGTACAGAGTGCCTATTCCATCTGGCGGCTACCGTACCACCTCGCATACTTCCCGGTCCAAGGTTCGAACACTGGTTACATTGGTGAGAAACGAGCATGCTAACCACTGCGCTAATCGGAAGTCGAAAATAGTTCTCTTGTTTAAATTTAGTTTACACTTTATTTTAGGGATGGCAACGAATGTTCGAATATTCGTTCGAACGTCCGAATATTAAAACCATATTCGAATATTAAAAAAAAAATTAAAATAAAATTTTAATCAATTGCAGTTAAATCCTAACTTAAAAGGATATATATGTTTGTTTAAATTTCAATCAATTAAGTTTCGAAAACAATGAATGACCCAATGCGTGCCCGAAGGTGCGAAATGTCATCGCGATTTGGCTCCAAATAACAAAGGAGGGTGATGACATGTTGTTCACACCTTACAGGGGTCACTAATTGATTAATGCAGTCTATTTGACGGGACACAAACTGAGAAGCATTTGTTTTACAGGTACTAACTGTAGTGGAAATAGAAAGTTGGAGAAATTTGCGAATATTCGAATATTCGTTCGGAAGATCATCCGAATATTCGAATATCACAATCACCATTCGTTGCCATCCCTACTTTATTTATTTTACGATTGCGAAGCAAGTTTTAACAACTTAAATCAATCACTCCTGTTGACGCGGATGAAAGTAAATGTGGCCATTCGTGTGGGAGGAAACCGGAGTACACGGGGAAAAAAACCACCTGTCCGATCTGGCGACAACGTACCATCTCGCGTAACATCTCCCGGTCCGAGGTTCGAATCCAGGTTGCATTGGTGAGAAGCGAGCATGCTAACCACTGCGCTAATTGGACAGCCACCTTGTGCTAACTGTGTTGCTCTTTTGTATATACCCTGATCGGCAGATAGCATTATTTTAGATATCAGGGATCCCTCTGTCTGAATGTTTGTCTGCGCCACTTCTGTCGCCAATTAAAAAACTTGGAGCCAACTAACTAAGTGCCATACAGTTTACAAATAAATAATTGAAGCCATGTATTTGACAAAACATGTGCATAAAAAAAGTTTAAAAAAACCACAACAAAACGTGGATGCTCAGTGGATGCTCAGTGGATGCGCGTTCGATTCAGGTGCGAAAGGTCCGGAGTTTGAGCCCGCTGGAGCCGTTATGATTGTGCCCTTAGGCAAGGCATTTAAATTTATTCCACAATGCCTCTTCTCTCTCCCTCGTGGCGATGGATTCCATCAGGAATGAGGTCTCGAGAGTGATTAATGTAAGTTGAAAGAACTTGTTTCGCAATCGAGCTAAAATAAATTTGTATAAACTAAGTATATTAGTGATTTTATTGTTTTGAGGATAGCGCCAGATACAGAAGACACTCCAATTCCAAAAGCATCCCTGGTTCTTTTACATGCCCAGTGTATAGCACCGATGCACGCGACCTCGGTTTATAGTCCCATCTGAAAGATTGTTAATATTATTAGGATCAGAGTCCGCCTCCGTGGTCGAGTGGGTAAGGTCGCTGACTTGTATACCACTGTAACCTATCATCAATGATGGTTACGGGTTCAAGCCCCGCTCAGACCGTGTCTCATTTATATGAAAAAGTTGGCAGTTTCTTACGGAGGTTGGTGCACCCAAGTACTGGTTAACCACTGGAGCCTGCCCAGGAAAGGTGTTGTTAGGTAAACTGCCCGCCGGCGATATAGCCCAAAATGGTGCTGATGCAGGCGTAAAACCCGAAATATAACATAACATAACTGTTTATACTGTTAAGCTAGAACTCGTGTATAATTGAAATGTTAATATTATTAGGATCAGACGGGATCAAATCTGCGATCGCTGGATTCACAGTAGAACATGTTAACTACTGGCCCACTGCCCTGTCTTAAAGCAGGGATCATTCTAGAGGGCGATGTGGGCGAAATTGTCGCTCTAGGGACCCTGACTTCGCCCTTTGGGGGCCTCACTTCTCCCTTCTCCTAGTAAGATACACTGGCCCATTATAAAGCACTCCTTCTATTCAAATGTTGTATTTAATGGTTGTACTGTACATTTTAACCCTATTTTGCAGAAGTATATTAAAGAACACCATTTAAGGAAGCGATCACACGCTTTCTCACTTCTCCCAAAAATTCTGACCTAGAAACCCTGTTAAAGATAACATTCATGTAAAGGATTAATTTGATGTAGCATACGGTTATTGTTTTCCACTTTGTACATGATTTTGTTTAAATGTAGATACATTAATGTTGTGACCCTCCATAAATTCATATGCATGTCCAGAATTGATGATTATTGTTTGTGGAGATGGGTTTTGACTTAGGACACCTATGATGTCCATAATGATAAACAGATTGACTGGAGCTAAGCTTCCAGACATCTAAGGCATTCAGAAACAGTAATGACAAGTGGTTAAGTGGCTTATATTGATCAAGTGATAATTATTAGGAAGGAGAAAGCAAGTGTAGGTGTGCTGGAGTACAATGGAGTACATCATTTTAAAATAATTGTTCAGATTCAACCAGTACAGTATCTGTTTGAAGGATATTTTGAAGGTATTATACATATATAATAATATACATGTATTAATAAGCTGAACATATTGTGGTTATTTTTTTAAAACTTTTTTGTTCAAATCGATTCAGTATCAATAAAATAATGACTAACGGATATTTTGACCCATTTCATTCTGGATTCCGTTCAAACAGTATTTGCAAAGAACTTAGAGCCAGATCAGCTGCCATGGAATGTGCCGTCTGATCAGGCTCTATGCTGTTTGCTATTCAGATGATCTTGCAAAGACACTTGGCTATGTAGCAAACAACATAGCTTCAGATCAGACGCAGCGTCATTTCATTCTGGATACCGTTCAAACAGTATTTGCAAAGAACTTAGAGCCAGATCAGCTGCCATGGAATGTGCCGTCTGATCAGGCGCTATGCTGTTTGCTATTCAGATGATCTTGCAAAGACACTTGGCTATGTAGCAAACAACATAGCTTCAGATCAGACGCAGCGTCATTTCATTCTGGATACCGTTCAAACAGTATTTGCAAAGAACTTAGAGCCAGATCAGCTGCCATGGAATGTGCCGTCTGATCAGGCTCTATGCTATTTGCTATTCAGATGATCTTGCAAAGACACTTGGCTATGTAGCAAACAACATAGATCCTGATCAGCATGCAGCGTCACGCTGCGTCTGATCTGAAGCTATGTTGTTTGCAAACGCCTTTAAATGTATCCAGAATGAAATGGGTTAAGCAGCCAGTAAGGGGAAGGCCATCTTTGACTGCTTACTGGAGGTGACCTGTTTGTTAATGGAGGGAACTCAACGTTTGATAACCTAAACTAAATCTTTATATGTATGGTGCATGGATGAGCATTTGTTTTATTTATAGTTTACAGGTTACTGACATAGTCCTCAATGGTCTCATGTTTCCTCTTTTACAGTTTAATGTCTCCGGATTGTAGCTGGGTCCTACTGGCGCCAAACTCTTTTTGCCACTTTCCTGGAGCTTTTACCAGAATCTATGCTCTATATTACTTTACCCGATCATTATAATGTCTGCACTTTTCTCAGTGTCTGTACTTTCCTCAATGTCTGTACTTTCCTCAGTGTCTGTACTTTCCTCAGTGTCTGTACTTTAAAGCTAAGACAGAATAATTACCCGTATTACTCAATAATTTAAATCACTGGAACATGAATAAAATAAAAGAATCGATTAACAAATCCGATAATGATACCGTTTTTCTGAAAAACCTTCAAACAAGCCATGTCCATCTCTCTCATAAACGAACATTTGTTTACATACAATTGTGACATACTTTTACCACGATTACTATACAAAGTCGATTGATGCGTCATTGATTAAGGAACCAGCAAATCAACCTGTGAAAATATAATTATGTTTTACTTTCTTTCAATGGATCAAAAGATCTCGGGGTTTAACCCTTTCCCCTCATAGAAGCATCCCTTGATGCCATTACCAATACGACATACATTGACAATGTAGTAGCCAAACCAATGTTCATAAACCCTTTCCCTCATAGAAGCACCTCTTGATGCCATTACCAATATGACATACATTGACAATGTAGTAGTCAAACCAATGTTCATAAACCCTTTCACTCATAGAAGCACCCCTTGACGCCATTACCAATACGACATACATTGACAATGTAGTAGTCAAACCAATGTTCATAATAAAGGTCAGAATCTCATGTAGTCCCAGTAATATCTATGGAGGTGGGATAGATATGGTGACTACTTATCCACTTCATGATAGCTAAATGGCTGTCGTTTGTATGGAGATATAATAGTATATTAACATAAATCTCTATGTAGTCCCAGTAATATCTATGGAGGTGGGATAGATATGGCGACTACTTATCCACTGCATGATAGCTAAATGGCTGTCGTTTGTATGGAGATATAATAGTATATTAACATAAATCTCTATGTAGTCCCAGTAATATCTATGGAGGTGGGATAGATATGGCGACTACTTATCCACTGCATGATAGCTAAATGGCTGTCGTTTGTATGGAGATATAATAGTATATTAACCTAAATCTCTATGTAGTCCCAGTAATATCTATGGAGGTGGGATAGATATGGCGACTACTTATCCACTGCATGATAGCTAAATGGCTGTCGTTTGTATGGAGATATAATAGTATATTAACCTAAATCTCTATGTAGTCCCAGTAATATCTATGGAGGTGGGATAGATATGGCGACTACTTATCCACTGCATGATAGCTAAATGGCTGTCGTTTGTATGGAGATATAATAGTATATTAACCTAAATCTCTATGTAGTCCCAGTAATATCTATGGAGGTGGGATAGATATGGCGACTACTTATCCACTGCATGATAGCTAAATGGCTGTCGTTTGTATGGAGATATAATAGTATATTAACCTAAATCTCTATGTAGTCCCAGTAATATCTATGGAGGTGGGATAGATATGGCGACTACTTATCCACTGCATGATAGCTAAATGGCTGTCGTTTGTATGGAGATATAGTAGTATATTAACCTAAATCTCTATGTAGTCCCAGTAATATCTATGGAGGTGGGATAGATATGGCGACTACTTATCCACTGCATGATAGCTAAATGGCTGTCGTTTGTATGGAGATATAATAGTATATTAACCTAAATCTCTATGTAGTCCCAGTAATATCTATGGAGGTGGGATAGATATGGCGACTACTTATCCACTGCATGATAGCTAAATGGCTGTCGTTTGTATGGAGATATAGTAGGATATTAACCTAAATCTCTATGTAGTCCCAGTAATATCTATGGAGGTGGGATAGATATGGCGACTACTTATCCACTGCATGATAGCTAAATGGCTGTCGTTTGTATGGAGATATAATAGTATATTAACCTAAATCTCTATGTAGTCCCAGTAATATCTATGGAGGTGGGATAGATATGGCGACTACTTATCCACTGCATGATAGCTAAATGGCTGTCGTTTGTATGGAGATATAATAGTATATTAACCTAAATCTCTATGTAGTCCCAGTAATATCTATGGAGGTGGGATAGATATGGCGACTACTTATCCACTGCATGATAGCTAAATGGCTGTCGTTTGTATGGAGATATAATAGTATATTAACCTAAATCTCTATGTAGTCCCAGTAATATCTATGGAGGTGGGATAGATATGGCGACTACTTATCCACTGCATGATAGCTAAATGGCTGTCGTTTGTATGGAGATATAATAGTATATTAACCTAAATCTCTATGTAGTCCCAGTAATATCTATGGAGGTGGGATAGATATGGCGACTACTTATCCACTGCATGATAGCTAAATGGCTGTCGTTTGTATGGAGATATAATAGTATATTAACCTAAATCTCTATGTAGTCCCAGTAATATCTATGGAGGTGGGATAGATATGGCGACTACTTATCCACTGCATGATAGCTAAATGGCTGTCGTTTGTATGGAGATATAATAGTATATTAACCTAAATCTCTATGTAGTCCCAGTAATATCTATGGAGGTGGGATAGATATGGCGACTACTTATCCACTGCATGATAGCTAAATGGCTGTCGTTTGTATGGAGATATAATAGTATATTAACCTAAATCTCTATGTAGTCCCAGTAATATCTATGGAGGTGGGATAGATATGGCGACTACTTATCCACTGCATGATAGCTAAATGGCTGTCGTTTGTATGGAGATATAATAGTATATTAACCTAAATCTCTATGTAGTCCCAGTAATATCTATGGAGGTGGGATAGATATGGCGACTACTTATCCACTGCATGATAGCTAAATGGCTGTCGTTTGTATGGAGATATAATAGTATATTAACCTAAATCTCTATGTAGTCCCAGTAATATCTATGGAGGTGGGATAGATATGGCGACTACTTATCCACTGCATGATAGCTAAATGGCTGTCGTTTGTATGGAGATATAATAGTATATTAACCTAAATCTCTATGTAGTCCCAGTAATATCTATGGAGGTGGGATAGATATGGCGACTACTTATCCACTGCATGATAGCTAAATGGCTGTCGTTTGTATGGAGATATAATAGTATATTAACCTAAATCTCTATGTAGTCCCAGTAATATCTATGGAGGTGGGATAGATATGGCGACTACTTATCCACTGCATGATAGCTAAATGGCTGTCGTTTGTATGGAGATATAATAGTATATTAACCTAAATCTCTATGTAGTCCCAGTAATATCTATGGAGGTGGGATAGATATGGCGACTACTTATCCACTGCATGATAGCTAAATGGCTGTCGTTTGTATGGAGATATAATAGTATATTAACCTAAATCTCTATGTAGTCCCAGTAATATCTATGGAGGTGGGATAGATATGGCGACTACTTATCCACTGCATGATAGCTAAATGGCTGTCGTTTGTATGGAGATATAATAGTATATTAACCTAAATCTCTATGTAGTCCCAGTAATATCTATGGAGGTGGGATAGATATGGCGACTACTTATCCACTGCATGGTAGCTAAATGGCTGTCGTTTGTATGGAGATATAATAGTATATTAACCTAAATCTCTATGTAGTCCCAGTAATATCTATGGAGGTGGGATAGATATGGTGACTACTTATCCACTGCATGGTAGCTAAATGGCTGTCGTTTGTATGGAGATATAATAGTATATTAACATAAATCTCTATGTAGTCCCAGTAATATCTATGGAGGTGGGATAGTTATGGTGACTACTTATCCACTGCATGGTAGCTAAATGGCTGTCGTTTGTATGGAGATATAATAGTATATTAACATAAATCTCTATGTAGTCCCAGTAATATCTATGGAGGTGGGATAGTTATGGTGACTACTTATCCACTGCATGGTAGCTAAATGGCGACTACTAGGGTTTGTCTATATCCCGGACAACCGTATCCCGGGAAATTGAGAAATTGTTCAGTTAGATCCCGGGAAACCGGGAAATTCCCGGGATATTGGTTCTAAGTGGGTGTACACCTGTGTCTGGACTAATGCTCGGTGGAGCACCCAAGTTCTTCCACCACCAGTAATAGCTGGAGAGTCACTATTTGACATCAAGTTGTCTGTGACTATAAATCCCCAAAACAAACATCACGCCACAGTAAGGGGTTCCTGGATGGCATTGTTCAGCCTATTGGTCTGGAAGTTTATTGTTGTACATTCGAGTTGCAATTTCATTGTAGCCACTGCTGAGTGCCTCGGTATTAGATCAGCTGATACATAACGAGAAAAAGATTGTTTGGAACTCCCGTATTCTCACCCAAAATGATGCCCAAACCAAGATTCGACAAATAATTTTCAACTTCTCTTTCGTGATCTTGAATTCAATTCATCATCGATTCATCAAACTTAGTGATGAAAAAAAAGAAAGAAGACATTATGGACCTCCCGAACTCAGACCAAAAATGGCAGCCGAGCTGCCGAACAGAGAATAAAAGAATATGTAATAAGTTGATAACTCAACATTTTGAACGCATTGATTGTAATTCTCACTGTCATGAAATGAAAAAAAAAACATTGGGTGATCATCAATGTCAAACTTTAACACTGAGTCCAGTCTTTGAACTCTTCTCAACAACATAAATGCAACTGTAGGAGTGTCCTAACTGTCCTTACACTTTGAGATTGACAATCTAGTGAATCTACTCATTTGAGTCAAACTGAGTGGTGTGATTCAACACCAACAGTGCCGTGGTTGTTGAAATAGTTTTTCAGGAAAACTAGAACACATAATGATTTGTCGCCGAGCCGGGACCTAATACGTGTTGCAAAATTACCGGCAGCAGAGAATGCTCTTTCACTCTCAACGGATGATGGCTTAATTGTCATAAGTGCCCGGTAAAGTTGTTCGAGATTGGGGGTTCTCTTTTTTTGAGTTTCGTATAGTTTGAAATCATTCGTCATTGTCTTCAGATCCTTTATGTCCTTAGTATCACTATCATCTTTAACTGCACAGTCGATCGCAAGCTGGAATTTTTCAGCCAGGGTCGTTTGACTCGTTTCTTTTTCTTTGTCAGCAGACTGTACAGAGGTTAGGATTTCCCGGGATCCCGATAACTTTTATCCCGGGAAATGAGAAAAATAAATTGCCGGGAAGAAACCCTAGCGACTACTTATCCACTGCATGATTGCTAAATGACTGTCGTTTGTATGGAGATATAATAGTATATTAACCTAAATCTCTATGAGGGAAAGGGTTAACCCATTCAACACCAAGTAACTCACATGGACTGGTCCATGATATTCATAAACCAGAAAATCACATTTGGACAAGTTCATTTATCAAAATGGGTAATTATGTCTAAAAATAGTCATATCACTGGCAAAAAGTGCAGATCCTGATGAGACGGCTCATCACGAGCCGGCTCATCTGGATCTACACTTTTTGTAAGCCTATTTAGAGGTCTGTGGTGTTGAAAGGGTTAAAATAAAGTGACTAATTGGCTGTGCAGACCACACGAGTCTTGTTTTCTTGAAGAATAAAATGTTAACTTACGGTAATTTGCATACTCTACTTTCGGTTTCAGCGGTGTTTATATTTTCTTTATTTAATTGGCGAAAATGGTTGTTTTTAGTGGAAAATCCGTTTCTCGGATGTATACTGATCATATTCTGGATGTATTAGACCAACCGTTGACCGGGTCAGAAAGGTGATGGTCAACTAGAGGTCAAATATATATGAATATTTCTCAGGAGATAATGATGGTAATTGTGTGTTACACGCGAGTTGGTACAGTTAATTGTGTGTTACACGCGAGTTGGTACAGTTAATTGTGTGTTACACGTGAGTTGGTACAGTTAATTGTACATTACATGTGATTTGGTACAGTTAATTGTACATTACAAGTGATTTTGTACAGTTAATTGTGAATTGTACATTACAAGTGATTTGGTACAGTTAATTGTACATTACAAGTGAGGTGGTACAGTTAATTGTACATTACAAGTGATTTGGTACAGTTAATTGTACATTACCAGTGATTTGGTACAGTTAATTGTACATTACTAGTGATTTTGTACAGTTAATTGTTAATTGTACATTACAAGTGAGTTGGTACAGTTAAGTGTACATTACAAGTGAGTTGGTACAGTTAATTGTTAATTGTACATTACAAGTGAGTTGGTACAGTTAATTGTTAATTGTACATTACAAGTGAGTTGGTACAGTTAATTGTACATTACAAGTGAGTTGGTATTGTTAATTGTACATTACAAGTGAGTTGGTACAGTTAATTGTTAATTGTACATTACAAGTGAGTTGGTACAGTTAATTGTACATTACAAGTGAGTTGGTACAGTTAATTGTTAATTGTACAATAAAAGTGATTTGGAACAGTTAATTGTACATTACAAGTGAGTTGGTACAGTTAATTGTTAATTGTACATTACAAGTGATTTGGTACAGTTAATTGTACATTACAAGTGAGTTGGTACAGTTAATTGTACATTACAAGTGATTTTGTACAGTTAATTGTGAATTGTACATTACAAGTGATTTGGTACAGTTAATTGTACATTACAAGTGATTTGGTACAGTTAATTGTACATTACAAGTGATTTTGTACAGTTAATTGTGAATTGTACATTACAAGTGATTTGGTACAGTTAATTGTACATTACAAGTGATTTTGTACAGTTAATTGTGAATTGTACATTACAAGTGATTTGGTACAGTTAATTGTACATTACAAGTGAGGTGGTACAGTTAATTGTTAATTGTACATTACAAGTGATTTGGTACAGTTAATTGTACATTACAAGTGATTTGGTACAGTTAATTGTACATTACTAGTGATTTGGTACAGTTAATTGTGAATTGTACATTACAAGTGATTTGGTACAGTTAATTGTACATTACAAGTGAGTTGGTACAGTTAATTGTTAATTGTACATTACAAGTGAGTTGGTACAGTTAATTGTTAATTGTACATTACAAGTGAGTTGGTACAGTTAATTGTACATTACAAGTGATTTGGTACAGTTAATTGTACATTACAAGTGAGTTGGTACAGTTAATTGTACATTACAAGTGAGTTGGTACAGTTAATTGTTAATTGTACATTACAAGTGAGTTGGTACAGTTAATTGTTAATTGTACATTACAAGTGATTTGTTACAGTTAATTGTACATTACAAGTGATTTGGTACAGTTAATTGTACATTACAAGTGATTTGGTACAGTTAATTGTACATTACAAGTGATTTGGTACAGTTAATTGTACATTACAAGTGAGTTGGTACAGTTAATTGTACATTACAAGTGATTTGGTACAGTTAATTGTACGTTACAAGTGATTTGGTACAATTAATTGTATGTTACAAGTGATTTGGTACAGTTAATTGTGTGTTACAAGTGATTTGTTACAGTTAATTGTGCATCACAATTGATTTGTTACAGTTAATTGTGCATCACAAGTGATTTGTTACAGTTAATTGTGTATTGCAAGTGATTTGGTATTGTTAATTGTTAATTACAAGTGATTTGGTACAGTTAAGTGTGCATTACAAGTGATTTGCTACAGTTAATTGTGCATTACAAGTGATTTGGTACAGTTAATTGTGCATCACAAGAGATTTGTTACAGTTAATTGTGCATTACAAGTGATTTGTTACAGTTAATTGTACATTACAAGTGATTTATTACAGTTAATTGTGCATCACAAGTGATTTGTTAGTTAATTGTGCGTCACAAGTGATTTGCTACAGTTAATTGTACATTACAAGGATTTGTACAGTAACAACAAAACAATTGTACATTACAAGTGATTTATTACAGTTAATTGTGCATCACAAGTGATTTGTTAGTTAATTGTGCGTCACAAGTGATTTGCTACAGTTAATTGTACATTACAAGTGATTTGTTACAGTTAATTGTGCATTACAAGAGATTTGCTACAGTTTATTGTACATTACAAGTGATTTATTACAGTTAATTGTGCATCACAAGTGATTTGTTAGTTAATTGTGCGTCACAAGTGATTTGCTACAGTTAATTGTACATTACAAGTGATTTGTTACAGTTAATTGTGCATTACAAGAGATTTGCTACAGTTTATTGTACATTACAAGTGATTTATTACAGTTAATTGTGCATCACAAGTGATTTGTTAGTTAATTGTGCGTCACAAGTGATTTGCTACAGTTAATTGTACATTACAAGTGATTTGTTACAGTTAATTGTGCATTACAAGAGATTTGCTACAGTTAATTGTGCGTCACAAGTGATTTGGTACAGTTAATTGTGCATCACAAGAGATTTGGTACAGTTAATTGTGCATTACAAGTGATTTGTTACAGTTAATTGTGCATCACAAGTGATTTGGTACAGTTAATTGTGCATCACAAGAGATTTGGTACAGTTAATTGTACATTACAAGTGATTTGTTACAGTTAATTGTGCGTCACAAGTGATTTGGTACAGTTAATTGTGCATCACAAGAGATTTGGTACAGTTAATTGTGCGTCACAAGTGATTTGTTACAGTTAATTGTGCATCACAAGATATTTGCTACAGATAATTATGCATCACAAAATTTAGCAGTTCATTTATAATTTACTAACCATGTAACAGTAAATCTGTGCTGACTCAGTTACAAGTCTCTGTGTTGGCTCAGTTACAAGTCTCTGTGCTGGCTCAGTTACATAATCATTGTGTCAGTGGTGTGACTTCATGCACTTGCATAAACTTGAATACTAATAATTTCACCTCAATAAAACTAGACATTTTAATTTCTCATTGTTGTTCAGTATCAGTTAATGGTAAAGGCTATAGATAAAGGTGATCCATCGGATGTTGTTCAAGTTGCCAAGTTGCCGTGTGCAACGTTCAAGGCCAGTTTATGTTTACATTGAAGTCTCTATATATAGAGAATATTAGGTTATTGTCTTATAACTTTATTTGGTGAGTTGGAGAAAATGTACCCGAATCTGCCGAGAGTTGTATTTTTTCGGAGATGATCCTAACAAGTTTATCTTTATAAGCCAGTAACCTAATATTCTATTTATCCTATCTTATGATTTTAGGGATTGCCTGATTCATGGCGTGAGGTTTTTCATGCCATCTATGAAAATACGAATGTCTCGATGTAAATCCTCCACAACAACAAACCGAACGTTTGTAATGAGCGAGACTCGCGCAGTAGTGCCATAGTGAAATCTCGAAACATTATTAGTTCTCCAAAACCACCGCGATATGTGAAATATGTATATACTGAGTCAAATAAGAAACGATACATGGTATAAATATATATGTATTTTGATTACTAAATAAGCAATTCATCTGAAATTTCGTGTACCGAGATTGAAACATATGAGACAATGTTACAAGTTTAAAATTCGATCATACCGTCATTATCTGTTGCGTTGTGGCGTCATTTGTGACTAAGGGGTCAAGTGGAATATTCACATAATAGTCAATACTGTGTATGACCTCCATTGGCATCTCTCACTGCAATGCAGCGCTGTCGCATGGAACGAATCTCATATTGGTCAATGTTGCTCCACTCCTGACGCAGAATATCCCTCAGTTGGTGTAACGTCGCCGGCTGACGGAGTCTTACACGACGGTCTAAGGTATCCCATGAATGTTCTATCGGTGACAATGCTGGCCACGGTAAATGTTCAATGTTCCCCTGCTCCAATAATTGAGTGGTAATGTGTGCAATATGGCATCTGGCGTTGTCCTGTTGGAACAGTGTGACGCGTCGATTGACGTTAAAGAATGGCAAAACAACGGGCATAATAATTTCGTCACAGTACAGCTGTGCGGTTAAGTTTCCGTCAACAATAATCAGTTGTGTGCAGCCGTCGCATGTGATGCCGCCCCATACCAATAGCTATCGCCTCCAAACCGAGCCACCTCACGTACACACGCATCGGCGTAACGTTCTCCCTGTCGACGGTAAGCTCGACCCCTGCCATCCGCATGCCGTAAACATAAAGGCGATTCGTAACTAAACATAACGAAATTCCACTGTAAGCGAGTCCAACGTGCATGTTCACCCGTCCACTCACGACGTTCGTTCCGGTGACGCCGTGTCAACATGGGCCCGGTGTACGGTCTGTAAGGACGGATTCCACGTTCAGTGAGCCTGTTCCGAACTGTTTGAGCACTGATTCTATTGTTGGTTCTCCCAGGAGTAACGATGGCGGTATGAGTAGCAGGCGAGCAGTCACGTAAATATGACGTACGAATATGATGGTCCTGTTCTGGCGTCGTCACGCATGGTCGACCAGTACGTGGGCGGGCGTCGGTTGATCCACGTGTTCGGTACCGTTCAAGTAGACGTGTGATCGTGATCCGGGACACACCAAGGCGATTAGCGACGTCGTTATGACGTAAACCAGCTTCAACCATCCCAATTGCTCGCTTTCTCGCATTTTGGTCGAGTCTGGGCATTTCTTTTGAGGAAAATGCGGATCGTTTTGATGTTTTTGCTCGAAGTAATTACAATATGAGTACAACAAACTGGTTTGTGGATCTATCCATGTATAGCAAATCGTGTTCCTCGCGGATCACGTGCAAAACGGAAAATCGGCGTTAGGAAAATATGGATGCATTATTTACCTGTGTATATGGATGAATATCATAGTCATACATCACTCCGAACGGAAAGTGGTGGCTTATCACAGGCATTTATAAGTTTGCAGCTTTTTCTTCAAATTGGTTTGGTATTGTTTCTTTTTTGACTCGGTATATAAACAGAAAACCAATAAAATAAACACGATATAGGTGATCCAGGTAGTTGGTATCGACCAGGTATAATGAGATACAATTACTTAGTCAAAATAAAAGCGTGTTTCACTATATCCTAGTATAATGGGATCGTCCTCCAAATCGTGTTGCATTTATATTGCTTTGAAATATTGCACAGACACATCCAAACTCTAATTATCAACACCCACAGAACGACTACCCACCCTACCAGTAGGATTGAACTTGACATTTGGATTTAATTTCTGTGTGGACACTTGCAGTTGATCGCTTGGAGCTGCCACACTGTTGTGTAAATAGATATTTGTAAAGCTTGGGGAGATGGACTTGTATAAATATATTTGTAAAGCTTGGGGAGATGGACTTGTATAAATAGATATTTGTAAAGCTTGGGGTGATGGACTTGTGTAAATAGATATTTGTAAAGCTTGGGGTGATGGACTTGTTTAAATAGATATTTGTAAAGCTTGGGGTGATGGACATGTGTAAATAGATATTTGTAAAGCTTCGGGTGATGGACTTGTGCAAATAGATATTTGTAAAGCTTGGGGTGATGGACTTGTTTAAATAGATATTTGTAAAGCTTGGGGTGTGGACTTTTGTAAATAATATTTGTAAAGCTTGGGGTGATGGACATGTGTAAATAGATATTTGTAAAGCTTGGGGCTGTGGACTTTTGTAAAAATATTTGTAAAGCTTGAGGCTGTGGACTTTTGTAAATATATTTGTAAAGCTTGGTGTGGTGGACTTGTGTAAATAGATATTTGTAAAGCTTGGGGCTGTGAACATGTGTAAATAGATATTTGTAAAGCTTGTGGCTGTGGACTTGTGTAAATAGATATTTGTAAAGCTTAGGGCGGTGGACTTGTGTAAATAGATATTTGTAAAACTTGGGGAGATGGACTTGTGTAAATAGATATTTGTAAAGCTTGGGGCGATGGACTTGTGTATATAGATATCTGTAAAGCTTGGGGCGGTGGACTTGTGTATATAGATATCCGTAAAGCTTGGGGCGGTGGACTTGTGTATATAGATATCCGTAAAGCTTGGGGCGGTGGACTTGTGTAAATAGATATCCGTAAAGCTTGGGGCGGTGGACTTGTGTAATAGATATCCGTAAAGCTTGGGGCGGTGGACTTGTGTATATAGATATCCGTAAAGCTTGGGGCGGTGGACTTGTGTAAATAGATATCCATAAAGCTTGGGGCGGTGGACTTGTGTAAATAGATATCTGTAAAGCTTGGGGTGGTGGACTTGTGTATATAGATATCCATAAAGCTTGGGGTGGTGGACTTGTGTAAATAGATATCTGTAAAGCTTGGGGCGGTGGACTTGTGTAAATAGATATCCATAAAGCTTGGGGTGGTGGACTTGTGTAAATAGATATCTGTAAAGCTTGGGGCAGTGGACTTGTGTAAATAGATATCTGTAAAGCTTGGGGCGGTGGACTTGTGTATATAGATATCCGTAAAGTTGTAAAGCAAGTAATTTATTGTTAATATAAAATCTATGAACTGCAAGCACTGAGCAACTAATATTAAATCTACCAACTTGCACCTAGACTGTACAGGCACTGAACAACTAATATTAAATCTACCAACTTGCATCTCGACTGTACAGGCACTGAACAACTAATATTAAATCTACCAACTTGCATCTAGACTGTACAGGCACTGAGAAACTAATATTAAATCTACCAACTTGCACCTAGACTGTACAGGCACTGAGCAACTAATATTAAATCTACCAACTTGCACCTAGACTGTACAGGCACTGAGCAACTAATATTAAATCTACCAACTTGCATCTAGACTGTATAGGCACTGAGCAATTAATATTAAATCGACCAACTTGCACCTAGACTGTGCAGGCACTGAGAAACTAATATTAAATCTACCAACTTGCGCCTAGACTGTGCAGGCACTGAGAAACTAATATTAAATCTACCAACTTGCACCTAGACTGTACATGAACTGAGAAACTAATATTAAATCTACCAACTTGCACCTAGACTGTGCAGGCACTGAGAAACTAATATTGAATCTACCAACTTGCACCTAGACTGTACAGGCACTGAACAACTAATATTGAATCTACCAACTTGCACCTAGACTATACAGGCACTGAGAAACTAATATTAAATCTACCAACTTGCACCTAGACTGTGCAAGCACTGAGAAACTAATATTAAATCTACCAACTTGCATCTAGACTGTGCAGACACTGAGAAACTAATATTAAATATACCAACTTGCACCTAGACTGTACAGGCACTGAGCAACTAATATTAAATCTACCAACGTGCACCTAGACTGTACAGGCACTGAGAAACTAATATTAAATCTACCAACGTGCACCTAGACTGTACAGGCACTGAACAACTAATATTAAATCTACCAACTTGCACCTAGACTGTACAGGTACTGAGAAACTAATATTAAATCTACCAACTTGAACCTAGACTGTACAGGCACTCAACAACTAATATTAAATCTACCAACTTGCACCTAGACTGTACAGGCACTGAGAAACTAATATTAAATCTACCAACTTGCACCTAGACTACAGGCACTGAACAACTAATATTAAATCTACCAACTTGCACCTAGACTGTGCAAGCACTGAGAAACTAATATTAAATCTACCAACTTGCACCTAGACTACAGGCACTGAACAACTAATATTAAATCTACCAACTTGCATCTAGACTGTATAGGCACTGAGCAACTAATATTAAATCTACCAACTTGCACCTAGACTGTACAGGCACTGAGAAACTAATATTAAATCTACCAACTTGCACCTAGACTGTACAGGCACTGAGAATCTAATATTAAATCTACCAACTTGCACCTAGACTGTGCAGGCACTGAACAACTAATATTAAATCTACCAACTTGCACCTAGACTGTACAGGCACTGAGCAACTAATATTAAATCTACCAACTTGAACCTAGACTGTACAGGCACTCAACAACTAATATTAAATCTACCAACTTGCACCTAGACTGTACAGGCACTGAGAAACTAATATTAAATCTACCAACTTGCACCTAGACTACAGGCACTGAACAACTAATATTAAATCTACCAACTTGCACCTAGACTGTGCAAGCACTGAGAAACTAATATTAAATCTACCAACTTGCACCTAGACTACAGGCACTGAACAACTAATATTAAATCTACCAACTTGCATCTAGACTGTATAGGCACTGAGCAACTAATATTAAATCTACCAACTTGCACCTAGACTGTACAGGCACTGAGAAACTAATATTAAATCTACCAACTTGCACCTAGACTGTACAGGCACTGAGAATCTAATATTAAATCTACCAACTTGCACCTAGACTGTGCAGGCACTGAACAACTAATATTAAATCTACCAACTTGCACCTAGACTGTACAGGCACTGAGCAACTAATATTAAATCTACCAACTTGCACCTAGACTGTACAGGCACTGAACAACTAATATTAAATCTACCAACTTGCACCTAGACTGTACAGGCACTGAGAAACTAATATTAAATCTATCAACTTGCACCTAGACTGTACAGACACTGAGAAACTAATATTAAATCTACCAACTTGCATCTAGACTGTATAGGCACTGAGCAACTAATATTAAATCTACCAACTTGCACCTAGACTGTACAGGCACTGAGAAACTAATATTAAATCTACCAACTTGCACCTAGACTGTACAGGCACTGAGAATCTAATATTAAATCTACCAACTTGCACCTAGACTGTGCAGGCACTGAACAACTAATATTAAATCTACCAACTTGCACCTAGACTGTACAGGCACTGAGCAACTAATATTAAATCTACCAACTTGCACCTAGACTGTACAGGCACTGAACAACTAATATTAAATCTACCAACTTGCACCTAGACTGTACAGGCACTGAGAAACTAATATTAAATCTACCAACTTGCACCTAGACTGTACAGGCACTGAGAAACTAATATTAAATCTACCAACTTGCACCTAGACTGTACAGGCACTGAGAAACTAATATTAAATACCAACTTGCACCTAGACTGTACAGGCACTGAGAAACTAATATTAAATCTACCAACTTGCACCTAGACTGTACAGGCACTGAGAAACTAATATTAAATCTACCAACTTGCCCCTAGACTGTACAGGCACTGAACAACTAATATTAAATCTACCAACTTGCACCTAGACTGTACAGGCACTGAGAAACTAATATTAAATCTACCAACTTGCACCTAGACTGTACAGGCACTGAGAAACTAATATTAAATCTACCAACTTGCACCTAGACTGTACAGGCACTGAGAATCTAATATTAAATCTACCAACTTGCACCTAGACTGTGCAGGCACTGAACAACTAATATTAAATCTACCAACTTGCACCTAGACTGTACAGGCACTGAGCAACTAATATTAAATCTACCAACTTGAACCTAGACTGTACAGGCACTGAACAACTAATATTAAATCTACCAACTTGCACCTAGACTGTACAGGCACTGAGAAACTAATATTAAATCTACCAACTTGCACCTAGACTACAGGCACTGAACAACTAATATTAAATCTACCAACTTGCACCTAGACTGTGCAAGCACTGAGAAACTAATATTAAATCTACCAACTTGCACCTAGACTACAGGCACTGAACAACTAATATTAAATCTACCAACTTGCATCTAGACTGTATAGGCACTGAGCAACTAATATTAAATCTACCAACTTGCACCTAGACTGTACAGGCACTGAGAAACTAATATTAAATCTACCAACTTGCACCTAGACTGTACAGGCACTGAGAATCTAATATTAAATCTACCAACTTGCACCTAGACTGTGCAGGCACTGAACAACTAATATTAAATCTACCAACTTGCACCTAGACTGTACAGGCACTGAGCAACTAATATTAAATCTACCAACTTGCACCTAGACTGTACAGGCACTGAACAACTAATATTAAATCTACCAACTTGCACCTAGACTGTACAGGCACTGAGAAACTAATATTAAATCTACCAACTTGCACCTAGACTACAGACACTGAGAAACTAATATTAAATCTACCAACTTGCATCTAGACTGTATAGGCACTGAGCAACTAATATTAAATCTACCAACTTGCACCTAGACTGTACAGGCACTGAGAAACTAATATTAAATCTACCAACTTGCACCTAGACTGTACAGGCACTGAGAATCTAATATTAAATCTACCAACTTGCACCTAGACTGTGCAGGCACTGAACAACTAATATTAAATCTACCAACTTGCACCTAGACTGTACAGGCACTGAGCAACTAATATTAAATCTACCAACTTGCACCTAGACTGTACAGGCACTGAACAACTAATATTAAATCTACCAACTTGCACCTAGACTGTACAGGCACTGAGAAACTAATATTAAATCTACCAACTTGCACCTAGACTGTACAGGCACTGAGAAACTAATATTAAATCTACCAACTTGCACCTAGACTGTACAGGCACTGAGAAACTAATATTAAATCTACTAACTTGCACCTAGACTGTACAGGCACTGAGAAACTAATATTAAATCTACCAACTTGCCCCTAGACTGTACAGGCACTGAACAACTAAAATTAAATCAACCAACTTGCACCTAGACTGTACAGGCACTGAGAAACTAATATTAAATCTACCAACTTGCACCTAGACTGTACAGGCACTGAGAAACTAATATTAAATCTACCAACTTGCACCTAGACTGTGCAGGCACTGAGAAACTAATTAGAATAATTTCAGCCTTCAAGAAATAGTACAAAGCTACTCCTTCTTTGGCATACACTATGGGAAAGTAGCATTTATACTTGCCAGCAGCTTTCTAGGCCGCAGATGTGCATTTCTTCACTGGATTCAAGAAAGATAATACAATATAGTATAATGGAAAATTTGTATTGTAAGTGAATTTTTGAAGCATGAATTTGATATTTTAATAGTTTAAGTTTAAACTTTATTTATTTTACAACGATTGCGGAGCAAGTTCTAACAACTTATATTAATCACTCTCGTTGGCGCGGATGAAAGGGTATATGTGGTCATTCGTGTGGGAGGAAACTGGAGTACCCGGAGAAAAACCCACCTGTCCGATCTGGCGACCACCGTACCATCTCGCATTTATTCCCGGTCCTAGGATCGAACCCGGGTTGCATTGGTGAGAAGCGAATGCGCTAACCACTGCTAATTGGACAGAAAGAATTATAGCGAGCTTTAACCCTTTCAACACCACAGACCTCTAAATAGGCTTACAAAAAGTGTAGATCCAGATGAGCCGGCTCGTGACGAGCCGTCTCATCAGGATCTGCACGTTTTGCCAGTGATATGACTATTTTTAGACATAATTACCCATTTTGATAAATGAACTTGTCCAAATGTGATTTTCTGATTCATTTATTGGTTTATGAATATCATGGACCAGTCCATGCGAGTTACTTGGTGTTGAATGGGTTAAGGGAGTTGGTTTAAAAGGCAAGCTTTTCAGTAACGCGAATTGAGACGAGTTTTGATGTGTTTTCTAATTTGAAAATCTTCATTCCGGAAAAGTCCGCCTCCGTGGTTGAGTGGTTACTGTCGCTGACTTGTATACCACTGTAACCTATCATCACTGATGGTCACGGGTTCGAGCCCCGCTCAGGCCGCGTCTCATTTATATGAAAACGTTGGCAGTTTCTTACGGAGGTTGGTGCACCCAAGTAATGGTTAACCGCTGGAGCCTGCCCAGGAAAGGTGTTGTTAGGTAAACTGCCCGCCCGCGATATAGCCCAAAATGGTGCTGATGTAGGCATAAAAAACCCGAAATATAAATTGAGATACATGGTGTTAAATACCAATTAAGTTGGGTCTGTGTGTTTTTTCATTCATTATGATTTGGTGATGATGGAGCTTATTTACCCTCGTCTCCGGCGAACCATATGACTTAACCCATTCAACACCAAGTAACTCAGATGGACTGGTCCATGATATTCATAAACCAATAAATGAATCAGAAAATCACATTTGGACAAGTTCATTTATCAAAATGGGTAATTATGTCTAAAAATAGTCATATCACTGGCAAAAAGTGCAGATCCTGATGAGACGGCTCGACACGAGCCGGCCCATCTGGATCTACACTTTTTGTAAGCCTATTTAGAGGTATGTGGGGTTGAAAGGGTTAATATGATTTAATAATAATTGTTAATTTTATAGTCTATGCAATTATTAATAAAATTATATTGATAACATTGTTTTTGTATGCCTTGGGGAGGGGGGGGGTCATTATTCTATAAGGGGGGTCAATATTCATTCTACAATAGAATAGCGGGTCAATATTTTATGTGATACCAGCCGTGGATTCAGCTATGCTGTTGTCTACGAGTGTGCTCGATTTGAAGCGTTGCTTTATTCATATTATAAATAATTGAGTGTTTAGGAACACTACCATGATGTACGCTAGCTTAATTTTTAATCAATTAGTGTTTTCATACATATATTTACTTGTAGTCAGTTTCATGCAGCCATCATATATTTTCTTATATGTACACATGTGTAATACAACCTGGAAGTATTCTTGTAGATTTGGATATTTCATTTGTAACTTTTTCTGTATATTTTGTGTACACTTGTGTCGTACATGTTATCTGTAGGCGGTACAGTCTTGATTGGGCCTTGGGCATTGTCAGGCTTTCCCCCGTATAAATTATAATAGAAAATGATGAAACTGTGTGACTAAAATGCGCTAGAATGTCGTGTTTAGACGACCATGAATGACGTCGTAAAAGGTGTGCGTTGACGACATTTCAACGTGCAACGGCTAGGTGATATGTTATATTTCGGGTTTTACGCCTGCATCAGCATCATTTGGGCTTTATCGCCGGCCTAACAACACCTTTCCTGGGCAGGCTCCAGCGGTTAACCAGTACTTGGGTGCACCAACCTCCGTAAGAAACTGCCAACTTTTTCATGTAAATGAGACACGGCCGGAGCGGGGCTCGAACCCATGACCATCAGTGATGATAGGTTACAGTGGTATACAAGTCAGCGACCTTAACCACTTGATCACGGAGGCTGACCAGCAGCGGCTAGGTACCACACATGCAAAACAGTGAGAAATACAATCTGTTATTGCACTGCTTTCAACCCATTGTTTCACTGATTAATTTGCATCTTTTATTGGAAAGCATAAATATAGTTAATAATTAATTAACCCTTTCAACCCCACAGGCCTCTAAATAGGCTTATGAAAAGTGTAGATCCAGATGAGCCGGCTCGTGACGAGCCGTCTCATCAGGATCTGCACTTTTTTGCCAGTAATAATTATTACCATTTTTAGATAAAATTACCCATTTTGATAAATGAACTGATCCAAATGTAATTTTGTTATTAATTTATTGGTCTAAAAATATCATGGACCAGTCCATGTCAGTTACTTGGGGTTGAAAGGGTTAATATCTAAAATGACTTGATATTTTGATTAGTTTATACAATACAATAAGTTTATTGCCTAAAACAGTATACATGTTTGTAGCAATTAAGTAAAAACAGGCAGTGACATTGAACTTTACAAAAGAGCACAACCACAAGTTCAAATATATGTGGTGATGGTGATGTTTTTTGATTTGCATGACAAAAGATTAATAAATTTCTGTACAGTCGGCCAAGTATGGTAGTATCTTTTAATGAATTTTGATCTTAGGTGTGAGTAATTTAATATTATTATAATAATAATAAATTTATTTTAGCTTTATTGCGAAACAAGTTCTAACAACTAATATTAATCACTCTCGAGGACTCATTCCTGATGGAATCCATCGCCACGAGGAGAGAGAAGAGGCAACGTGGAATTTAAATGCGAAACGGCTCAAATGGGACTCGAACTCCAGGCCTTTCGCACATGAAGTGAATGATATCATGACTCGGTTTTTTCTATAGAACAAATCTACCATTGTTAACCCATTCAACACCAAGTAACTGACATGGACTGGTCCATGATATTTTTAGACCAATAAATTAATAACAAAATTACATTTGGATCAGTTCATTTATCAAAATGGGTAATTTGTTTTCTAAAAATAGTTATATTACTTGCAAAAAGTGCAGATCCTGATGAGACGGCTCGTCACGAGCCGGCTCATCTGGATCTACACGTTTTTGTAAGCCAATTTAGAGGTCTGTGGTGTTGAAAGGGTTAAATTTGCAATAAATCGAGGCTACAGATGTTGCATTTTGCTCCCCCTGTAAAAAACTTATTTACAAATGAAAATCATGTTGGAATCGAAATAATATTTGTCTTGTCACTGTTTGTCAGCGACAACCATTTGTCGTTCTGATGTGTAGGAATTAACCATGCAGGCTGACAAATATTATTTGCTAAATCAACACATTTGTTGCTTCCACGATCTATCATTGGTTTACTAGATTCACCTGTTCTATACATTATGTTGGTTCCCATCATTGGTTTACAAGATTCACCTGTTCTGTACATCATATTGGTTCCTCATCATTGGTTTACAAGATTCACCTGTTCTGTACATTATGTTGGTTCCCATCATTGGTTTACAAGATTCACCTGTTCTGTACATTATGTTGGTTCCCAATCATTGGTTTACAAGATTCACCTGTTCTGTACATTATGTTGGTTCCCATCATTGGTTTACAAGATTCACCTGTTCTGTACATTATGTTGGTTCCCATCATTGGTTTACAAGATTCACCTGTTCTGTACATTATGTTGGTTCCCATCATTGGTTTACAAGATTCACCTGTTCTGTACATTATGTTGGTTCCTCATCATTGGTTTACAAGATTCACCTGTTCTGTACATTATGTTGGTTCCTCATCATTGGTTTACAAGATTCACCTGTTCTGTACATTATGTTGGTTCCTATCATTGGTTTACAAGATTCACCTGTTCTGTACATTATATTGGTTCCCATCATTGGTTTACAAGACTCACCTGTTCTGTACATTATGTTGGTTCCTATCATTGGTTTACAAGATTCACCTGTTCTGTACATTATGTTGGTTCCTATCATTGGTTTACAAGATTCACCTGTTCTGTACATTATGTTGGTTCCTATCATTGGTTTACAAGATTCACCTGTTCTGTACATTATGTTGGTTCCCCATCATTGGTTTACAAGATTCACCTGTTCTGTACATTATGTTGGTTCCTATCATTGGTTTACAAGATTCACCTGTTCTGTACATTATGTTGGTTCCTATCATTGGTTTACAAGATTCACCTGTTCTGTACATTATGTTGGTTCCTATCATTGGTTTACAAGATTCACCTGTTCTGTACATTATGTTGGTTCCTATCATTGGTTTACAAGATTCACCTGTTCTGTACATTATGTTGGTTCCTATCATTGGTTTACAAGATTCACCTGTTCTGTACATTATATTGGTTCCCATCATTGGTTTACAAGATTCACCTGTTCTGTACATCATATTGGTTCCCCACAGCAGAACTTGTATAATGCATGCCATAATGATCACATGTACATAACACATTATTACAAGATTATGATCACTACCTTACTGACCCAAACACGATGACAACAGGCAACTAATACTGTTCATAATAAAACAAGATGTTGAGGATATTTGTGATTATTAGTGAAGATAGGATTTTATTTCATCTCGTGATCACCAAAATATGTATTTTTATTCTTGGCTAACGCCACTCGTGGAAATACAAATTTCGGTCATCACGAGATGAAATAAAATCTTATCTTACACTAATAAACACAAATCTTTTTATTTTAGGATTTCCAATGATTTTGGCTAATATAATAGTTATCAAATTTAATTAATTTTCACTGCCCCTGTCGGGAGCCTCATTTCACTACATTCCACAACCACACAACCACTTATGTTGATGTGAACGTCCGGAATAAGAAATAGTTCCGGTATAATTTTCAAGTTACGGTATAATTTTCAAGTTAGTTTTGCTTGCTGTCAAAATTAAAAACTACAAACAAACCAAATTCATTAAAATATATTACGTTATAATTAACTGTTCATGATTGTTAGAAATTTCGTATTTCGTATTTCTGCGCCGTTAGATGTACTTTTATATTTTACCTAACGGCGCAGAAATACGAAATGTAACCAGTGGCAGAGAAAATGCCATCTTTCACTGTTTTCAAATAGTGCAAGATGGAGATATCTTTCGGTGAGAAAACTCTCATTCATTGGAAAGCATAAAAGAAAAAGAAATTGATTGATTTCGTAGAACCTCTGTGGTGAAACAGATACGGTGCCTGCCTCGTAATCGTGAGGTTGCAAGTTCGAACCCCAAAGGTGGTGACCTTGGGCAAGACTCCAGGTTGCCTGCTCTCGCTCTCTCATGGCGATGGATTCCATCTGGAATGAGGTCTCGAGAGTGATGAAACTAATTCTGTAAGAACTTGTTTCGCAAACAAACTAAAAGAAATTTGGATTAACTAATGCATTCATTATATGAGGCTGACTTCAAATCACTTACCCCTTACCACTGCTAGTGTGAATCCCATTGGTGTGAATCAACTTGGTGGGAACATGGGGTCAATTAGTAGATCAAAAGGTGCTAAAATAATTCTGATCCGATATTCAAAATGGTCGCCATGATGACCAGATTTATGACTACTCCACCTGAACCACTTTTGTCAATTTTGAATAACTAATTATGATCTAACATTCAAAATGGCGACTTTGATGAAACTTGGTCTGGAGCATTGGAATAATTATATAAAAATTGGATTAAGTGACCTGGATCTGAAATTCAAAATGGCCGTCTTATGCAAGACTATTGAACATTAATATGAAATGTGTGCATGTGATTCACGGGCATATGAATATTGTGCACGTGATACTCGGGCATATGAATATTGTGCACGTGATACTCGGGCATATGAATATTGTGCACGTGATACTCAGGCATATGAATATTGTGCACGTGATACTCGGGCATATGAATATTGTGCACGTGATACTCGGGCATATGAATATTGTGCACGTGATACTCGGGCATATGAATATTGTGCACGTGATACTCGGGCATATGAATATTGTGCACGTGATATCCGGGTCTTTCAGAATTGGAAATTGCTTGCATACATACATTGTACATAAGATCGTAAGAGGTGACAAATGCACTTTGATGCAAATTCACATCTTGCGAAAAGTTAGCATTGCAAGAAAGTTACATGAATTCATCAATGTATTAGATAGATTGTGATTGATGAACATTTAACCTTTTGTGAGAATTCAAAGACTTAGAAACACAAGAGGTGAATTACAGAAACTGTGCCATTTAAATAATTTTGTCTATTTCATGTATTTACAGATTAGCCAGTGTTTGATTGGTCAGGCTCAGCAGTATGTTAGCTGCAAGACGATTGGTTCATGTGATCAATCTACAGCGAATGGGATTTTTGAGTGGGTTTGATGTGCAGATGAGATACGCACGCTACCATCTTGATGAACTTGCCGAGAAGCAGGGCTCACACGGGTTTAATGTGATTCTGCTGGTGGAGCACAATCCGACATATACTGTAGGTACCCGAGACAAATTGTACTCTAAAGATGATGAGAACAAACTCAGATCCAAGGGTGCCGAATTTCACCGAACCAACCGTGGCGGATTGATAACTTATCACGGGCCTGGGCAGTTGGTTGCCTACCCGATATTAAACTTGAAGCATTTTCAGATGGGTATGAAAGATTATGTGCGGTGTCTCGAAAAAACGATGATTCAGACGTGCGACTATTTTGGCCTGAAGGCGACTACGACGGAGGATACCGGTGTATGGGTACAAGACAGAAAGATTGGTGCTATTGGTACGAGTTGTTATTCATTCATCTAATAGGCCATTTTTCCTGAAAATACGAATATTTTTCTGTACTCGTTGGGACATTTTTCTCGACTCGCTTAGAAATATGAACATTTTTCTCGACTTACTTAGAAATATGAACATTTTTCTCGACTCGCTTAGAAATATGAACATTTTTCTCGACTTGCTTAGAAATATGAACATTTTTCTCGATTCACTTAGAAATATGAACATTTTTCTCGATTCACTTAGAAATATGAACATATTTCTCGACTTGCTTAGAAATATGAACATTTTTCTCGACTTGCTTAGAAATATGAACATTTTTCTCGACTCGCTTAGAAATATGAACATTTTTCTCGACTCGCTTAGAAATATGGACATTTTTCTCGACTTGCTTAGAAATATGATCATTTAATGACAGTAATGCAAACACAATACCTAAACATGCACTGGACTGTAATGCAAACACAATACCTAAACAATACACTGGACAGTAATGCAAGCACAATACCTAAACATACACTGGACAGTAATACAAACACAATACCTAAACATGCACTGGACTGTAATGCAAACACAATACCTAAACATACACTGGACAGTAATGCAAACACAATACCTAAACATACACTGGACAGTAATGCAAACACAATACCTAAACATGCACTGGACAGTAATACAAACACAATACCTAAACATGCAGTGGACAGTAATGCAAACACAATACCTAAACATGCAGTGGACAGTAATGCAAACACAATACCTAAACATGCACTGGACAGTAATGCAAACACAATACCTAAACATGCACTGGACAGTAATGCAAACACAATACCTAAACATGCACTGGACAGTAATACAAACACAATACCTAAACATGCAGTGGACAGTAATGCAAACACAATACCTAAACATGCAGTGGACAGTAATGCAAACACAATACCTAAACATGCACTGGACAGTAATGCAAACACAATACCTAAACATGCAGTGGACAGTAATGCAAACACAATACCTAAACATGCACTGGACAGTAATGCAAACACAATGCCTAAACATGCAATGGACAGTAATGCAAACACAATACCTAAACATGCACTGGACAGTAATACAAACACAATACCTAAACATGCAGTGGACAGTAATGCAAACACAATACCTAAACATGCAGTGGACAGTAATGCAAACACAATACCTAAACATGCACTGGACAGTAATGCAAACACAATACCTAAACATGCAGTGGACAGTAATGCAAACACAATACCTACACATGCAATGGACTGTAATGCAAGCACAATGCCTAAACATGCAATGGACAGTAATGCAAACACAATACCTAAACATGCACTGGACAGTAATACAAACACAATACCTAAACATGCAGTGGACAGTAATGCAAACACAATACCTAAACATGCAGTGGACAGTAATGCAAACACAATACCTAAACATGCACTGGACAGTAATGCAAACACAATACCTAAACATGCAGTGGACAGTAATGCAAACACAATACCTACACATGCAATGGACTGTAATGCAAGCACAATGCCTAAACATGCAATGGACAGTAATGCAAACACAATACCTAAACATGCAATGGACAGTAATGCAAACACAATACCTAAACATGCAATGGACAGTAATGCAAACACAATACCTAAACATGCAATGGACAGTAATGCAAGCACAATGCCTAAACATGCACTGGACAGTAATGCAAACACAATACCTAAACCTGCAGTGGACAGTAATGCAAACACAATGCCTAAACATGCACTGGACAGTAATACAAACACAATACCTAAACATGCACTGGGCAGTAATGCAAACACAATACCTAAATATCCACTGGACAGTAATACAAACACAATACCTAAACATGCACTGGACAGTAATGCAAACACAATACCTAAACATGCAGTGGGCAGTAATGCAAACACAATACCTAAACATGCACTGGACAGTAATACAAACACAATACCTAAACATGCACTGGACAGTAATGCAAACACAATACCTAAACATGCACTGGACAGTAATGCAAACACAATACCTAAACATGCACTGGACAGTAATGCAAACACAATACCTAAACATGCACTGGACTGTAATGCAAACACAATTCCTAAACATGTGGACTGTAATACAAACACAATACATAAACATGCACTGGACAGTAATGCAAACAAAAATACCTAAACATGCAGTGGACTGTAATGCAAACACAATACCTAAACATGCACTGAACAGTAATGCAAACACAATACCTAAACATGCACTGGACTGTAATGCAAACACAATTTCTAAACATGTGGACTGTAATACAAACACAATACATAAACATGCACTGGACAGTAATGCAAACACAATACCTAAACATGCACTGAACAGTAATGCAAACACAATACCTAAACATGCACTGGACAGTAATGCAAACACAATACCTAAACATGCACTGGACAGTAATGCAAACACAATACCTAAACATGCACTGGACAGTAATGCAAACACCATACCTAAACATGCACTGGACAGTAATGCAAACACAATACCTAAACATGCACTGGACAGTAATGCAAACACCATACCTAAACATGCACTGGACAGTAATGCAAACACAATACCTAAACATGCTTAATTCTGAATTGTAAAATGTAGACAATAATATATGCTGGATATTTACACCCATTCATCCAAGTTATTTATAATACATCATATATTTCAAATGAATACCACAAATCACAAGTACGCATACAAGCACCCAAGACCAATCGGGGCTAAAGAACCCAAGACAATGCCCGTCATGTATCACTAACCGCTCCCAATGCTAACAACTGTATATTGTAACATCCTCATGGAAAGGAATTTACATAAGCTCTCAGCTTGTTTTCCAATCCATTTCAGATATCCTGTTGTATTTATATACCGTATATATATTGAATGAACTGAATAAAATATGTTTAAACTAAATGAAATCAAGTTTCTAGTTCCAAATTGATTGGCAATTACCCCAGTATATTGCCTTTGGCCATTTACAACAACGATTGAACTATGGCAAAGAAATCACAAATTATGTTACATACATGTACCTACATTGTATATTAACATCTCAATAAGTATTTCTTATTCTTTCATGACAAGATTGGTATAAATTTATTCATTGAAGGCCATGCTATGTAGCCCAAATATGTCAAATCTTATCTCTTTTTTTCCACAACATAATATAAAATGGCATTCAGATTCAATGACATTTTGATTACATAATTTACATAATATAATGCTTCATGACAATTAAATCAACATCAACAAAGTTATATTTCAGAAATTGATGGCATGCATAATAGAGTGTATAGCAAGTCTGTTACTTACTAGTCAACGTGAATAATAGAGTGTATAGCAAGTCTGTTTCTAACTAGTCGACATTCTTTGAATGTTTCAGGAATACATGGTAGTCGGTATATAACCACACACGGTGTAGCCTTGAACTGCAACCCAGACTTATCTTGGTTCAAGCACATTGTGCCATGTGGATTGGAGGACAAAGGTGTCACGTCTCTATCTACGGAACTGAATAAGGACATCGGCACGGGCGATACTGTACCGTTCTTCCTCGATGCGTTTAGAGACTGGTTTGACTGTGAATTGGATGAAAGCTTTCTTACGCAGGAGGAGTTTAGCATTCTGCCAACTGAGGAAAACCTGGTGAAGATAGAAAAATTATACGATATGTCAAATAGGTCAGTCAAGACTGAAGTGTAACTGCAGGTGTGATGAGACCTCCACGAGTCCGAGACGTAGAACAGTTTGAGTACTGAATTAGTAACTGTAAACAGTCACTGATGGATAACGTCAAAACTTAAAAATCAATGTATTGTCGTGTTATTACAGTGAATGTGTTTGGTATATCGAAGGATGATCATTTCCAGGAATGTGTGTGAATGTGCTTGCAGTCGATGACTTTAAAATAACTATTTCCAGAGAAATATTCCAGGTAATGTGTATGTATGCAAAGTCGATGAAATTTAAGATTAATTGTGGCCAGGAATATTTCGATAAATATTTATACTCTTGTTCTGCTGGTTCTATGATCATATGCAATGTATCGTGCAATAATGCATTTCCAGACCAAATTAAATAGAAAATGCATTTAAGAAATGGACAATCTATGACATAATACCTACATCATACAGAAGCCCCGCTCAGGCCGCGTCTCATTTATATGAAAAAGTTGGCAGTTTCTTACGGAGGTTGGTGCACCCAAGTACTGGTTAACCGCTGGAGCCTGCCCAGGAAAGGTGTTGTTAGGTAAATGGCCCGCCGGCGATATAGCCCAAAATGGTGCTGATGCAGGCGTTAAACCCGAAATATAACATAACATCAAACAGACATGATAGTATAAGACAGACAGACAGACAGACAGACAGACAGACAGACAGTTGACACTTGGTAAAACATAACATTGTATGCGAGCATCTTTTATGCCAGCAATTTTAGTTTATACAAATTTATTTTAGCTCGTTAGCGAAACAAGTTCTTACAACTTATATTAATCACTCTCGAGACCTCATTCCTGATGGAATCCATCGCCACGAGGGAGAGAGAAGAGGCAACGTGGAATTTAAATGCTTACCTTAGTGCACAATCGTAACGGCTCCAGCGGGTCTTGAACTCCGGACTTTCCGCACCTGAAGCAAACGCGCTATCAATACTTCGAATTTTAATGACACATGCTAAAAATGATGTACGCACATTAGTTTCATTGCTACAATTTACTACAGATTTGGCTGTCGGATTAGTGCAGTGGTTAGCGCGCTCACTTCTCACCAATGCAACTCGGGTTCGATCCTCGGACCGGGAAGAATGTGAGAAGTTGGTGGTCGCCAGATCGGACAGTGGGTTTTCTCCGGGTACTCGGTTTCCTCCCAAACGAATGACCTCATATACGCTTTCATCCGTTATTAATATGAGTTGTTAAAACTTGCTTCGTAATAGTTGTAAAATAAATAAAGTTTAAACTACTACAGAGAAATATAGCTACGAAGAGAGTTGAATGAAAGAACCGGCTATCGTAGTCGACATAAGATTATCTATTTGGCAACAATGTTCCAAGTACATTAAAAATGTGTGTTTTACATTTATTTATCGTCGCTACCGGTTGCCCATATGAGCGACGCCTCGTGAAGAGATTAGTCATTTGAGATTTTTGGAGGATAGTGCAATGATACGGACAGACCCATTCCAGAGTCTCCTCTGGTTCTTTTACGTGCACGGTGTACAGCACCGACCCGAGACCGGTTTAATGTCCCATCTGAAAGACTTAATTTTATTAGTGTCGGACGGGGGATCGAACCTGCGAGAAAAATGTTAAACAGGCTTTCTTTTCTGCTTTCCAATGGGGAATAATCGAGTTTTCTCAATGAAATAAAATGCTATCTTTCACGTTTTCAAACAGTGGAAGCTCGCATCTTTTATGTCAATACTCGAGTTTCGTATTCCTCCTCGGTTGGATTTACTCATATACTTGACAAGTCTCATTTATATGAAAAAGTTGGCAGTTTCTTACGGAGGTTGGTGCACCCAAGTACTGGTTAACTGTTGGAGCCTGCCCAGGAAAGGTGTTGTTAGGTAAACTGCCCGCCGGCGATATAGCCTAAAATGGTGCTGATGCAGGCGTAAAACCCGAAATATAACATAACATATACTTGACAATCAGTTTATTATAAAGTATATTCAAATGAATTTGTTGTGTCTGTAGTTTTTATTTTTGACAGCAAACGGAAACTAATTTAAAAATGATGCTAGAACTATTTCTTATTACAGACGTGTACACTAACATAAGTGGTTGTGCGGTTGTGTATATTAGTGAAATGAGGCTCCCGACAGGGGCAGTTAAAATGAATTTTTTTTCTTCTTTGAATATACATAGTCTAGTAGTATACATAATATGTACAGGGTTCATTCTAGGTCAGAATTTATGGGAGAAGTGAGAAAGCGCATGATCGCTTCCTTAAATGGTGTTCTTTAATATACTACTGCAAAATAGGGTTAAAATGCACAGTACAACAACCATTAAATACAACATTTGAATAGAAGGAGTGCTTTATAATGGGCCAGTGTATCTTACTAGACAAAATTTGTTTGAAAATCGTAAAAACCCCAACAAAAATTTAAAAAGTGGGGACCCCAAAGGGCGAAGTCAGGGTCCCTAGGGCGACAATTTCGCCCACATTGCCCTCTAGAATGATACATGTAGGATTGCTTTCTCCTCAATCCTACATGTATGTACATATTATGTATACTAGACTACGGTATGTATATTCAAAGAAATAAATATTGTTTAAACTAAATAAATTTGATAAAAAATATTATATTACCAAAATCAAAGTATTGTCAATATTTCAGAAATGTAGATGTGTTACGACCATATTATGAACACATATTGGGTATTTATAATACGGGTGTGCATGACATTACAGATTTTAATCGTAACGTAATTCACATTTTGGTAATGTAATTCACAATATCAAATAAATCGTGTGTCACTGGTCGTGGATTACATTAAGTGTATTTGTACCTTATTAATGATTCCATTGAATTTAAATTTTCATTTATATATACTGAGTCAAAAAAGAAACGATACCTGGTGTTTATGTGTCTATAATTTCAACATTTATTAAGAAAATTCTTTGAAAATTCATAAGATGATAGTCCAACATGTTTGAAAGAGGAGCATATAAAGCATAATGAGCCTCCGAAACTGTTGCGTGCGTGATGACGTAATTCGTCGGACAGGGAATGGAGTTTTCACACAGACGTCAATACCGAGTATGGGCACCATATGCGTCTCTCACTGCAATGCACCGCCGTCGCATCAAACGGAAGAGTGTCTGAATCTCTTGCTGGTCAATATTTGTCCACTCCTGACGCAAAACATCCCTCAGTTGGTTTAACGTTACCGGCTGACGTCGTCTGACGCGGCGGTCTAACGTATCCCACAAATGTTCTATGGGTGACAAGTCTGGTGACAAAGCAGGCCACGGCAGGGTTTCAATATTGTTCTGCTCCAATAATGTGGTGGAAATCCGAGCAGTATGACACCTGGCGTTGTCCTGTTGGAACAGTGTGACGTTTCTGTTGGCGTTAAAGAACGGCACAACAACTGGCGCAAGGATCTCATCACAGTACCGCTGGGCGTTTAGGTTCCCGTCCACCACTAACAGTTCAGTGCGACTGCCGAAGGTGATACCGCCCCACGCCATAACGCTTCCGCCCCCGAACAGATCGACCTGACGTACACATGCGTCGGCGTAACGTTCACCGCGTCTGCGATATACCCGCTCGACGCAAAAAGAACCGCGATTCATCGCTAAACATCACCAAATTCCACTGTAACCGAGTCCAGCGAGCACGTTCCGTCGTCCATTCCCGCCGTACGTCACGGTGTGTCAGGATGGGTCCAACGTATGGCCGATAGTCACGAATGCCACGTTCACCGAGCCGGTTCCTGACTGTTTGTGCACTGATGCGATTGTTGGTCATCCCAGGAGTAACGGCAGCTGTGTGCGTAGCAGGTAGGAACCGGTCACATAAATGTGACGTCCGAATGCGACGGTCCTGTTCACGCGTCATCACACGTGGTCGACCAGATCTTGGACGGTCGTCCACCGATCCATGTGTTCGATAACGTCGAAGTAGACGTGTTATCGTGATCCGCGTAACCCTGAGTCGATTTGCGACGTCACGCTGACGTAAACCGCCGTCAATCATGCCAATGGCACGCATTCTCTGATTGCGGTTTAGCCTAGGCATTTTGTTAGAGGTAACAATGGGTATGTAAGGTGTTTTTCCTCGATGATAATGCAATACCAGTACAATAAACCGATTTTCCGATTTGTACATGTGCAGGAAGTTGTCTTTGTTGAGGAGCACGTGCAAATCGGAAATTCGGCGTTCCAGGATTATCGGGTGTTTATTTACCTGTGCTTATGGTTGGCTGAAGTTGCAATAAGATACCCGGTACTGATACGTAATAATATATTAAACCTTGCTATGGTTTTATCTGTTTTACGTCATTTTTAGTTTGGTATCGTTTCTTTTTTGACTCGATATATATATATATTTCTTTATTTATAGAGGGTGACCTAATTAGTTTTGAACTAATCCTATTTGTATCACTGTTAGCAATGGCAGGCGCGTAGCTAGGCTTAGGCATGTACGCACACATGTGCGTAAGATTTATTTTGACAGTTCCTGAAAATGAAAATTAAATAAATGCAAAAAATGCAATATAAACTGGATCGTAAGGGGGTAAGGGGTGACACTGCCTTAGGTCATTCACAAGAAAGCAGACATGAACGAAATGCCAACATTTATTCATTGTAGCTGATGTTCATAGTAGGCAAAAGTCATCTAAGACCATATAGTGGGATAAAAAATCTTTGGGTGGATCATGCCCCCGGACCTCCCCATAAGATGGTGCGTAATCCATATTTAGGCCTAGCTACGCGCTTGAATGGGCTGGATTGGGTTAAACAATATTCAGGGTCCTAGAGGATATAGTGTTTCACAAAAGTCAATGGTGATTCTTCGCATCTGATGCATACACTATGATATAAAGATAGTTGAACGTGACTGGGTATATGTTTATTTCTTTCTTTATTTGACTAAATCAACTACAGTCAAACCTGTCTTAAGCAGCCAGTCAAAGGAATTGGAGAAAGTGGCTGCTTAGCACAGGTGGCTGCTTAATAGAGGTCAAATATATAATAAAACAACCAATTGGGAATCTGGAAACTGGCTGCTTAATACAGGTTCGCTGCTTAATGGAGGTGACCACTAACACAGGTTTGACTAGTCAACATTTCAATGCCAAATTGAGTTATATATTTTGTGAATTACGTTAGGTTTGTATTTAAAGCCATATACTGCCCAGACCGTATTATATCTTCCTCGTATGTTGAATATGTTTCCTATGTTCACCTAGTTGATTGCCATTACTTCAAACATACTTTCATCCAAGTAGAATTGGTAGTAAACATATATATTTACGGGTAGTTCTTATTACACGAATAGTCCGCCTCCGTGGTCGAGTGGTTAAGGTTGCTGACTTGTATACCACTGTAACCTATCATCACTGATGGTCACGGGTCCGCCTCCATGGTCGAGTGGTTAAGGTCGCCGACTTGTATACCACTGTAACCTATCATCACTGATGGTCACGGGTCCGCCTCCGTGCTCGAGTGGTTAAGGTCGCTGACTTGTATACCACTAACCTATCATCACTGATGGTCACGGGTTCGAGCCCTGCTCAGGCCGTGTCTCATTTATATGAAAAAGTTGACAGTTTCTTACGGAGGTTGGTGCACCAAGTACTGGTTAACCGCTGGAGCCTGCCCAGGAATGGTGTTGTTAAGTAAACTGCCCGCTGGCGATATAGCCCAAAATGGTGCTGATGCAGGCGTAAAACCCGAAATATAACATAACATAACTTTCATCGGAGTTGAATTGGTAGTACTGGTAAACATATATATTTAGTTCTTATTACACGAATAGGGTACAGTATAGCCCCTCTAAATCGGACTTTATTTTGTTATTTAACAATTTTCATACAAGATTTTGTCCAGTAAAATACACTTGCCCATTATAAAGCACTTCTATTCAAATGTTGTATTTAATGATCATATTGTGTATTTTAACCATACTTTGCAGAAATTTATTAAAGAACACAATTTAAAGAAGCAAGCGCGCACTTTCTCACTTCTCCCAAAAATAAATCTGACCTAGAATGAACCCTGTAAAGACTTCAATCATGAAGGAAATTTGAAAACGTTTTTTTGTTTTGTTGTACATGTATTATCATCAGTTTATCGTATATCCTTGTATAATGTATGTTTCTAATGTGATGGATATGCTTAGGATATGGGTTTTTTTATATCGCATAGTACCAAAATCATAAATAGTATATCGTGTTTTATGTTGGATTATATTGTATTGATTATAAATTTCCTTAGCCAATAATTACATTTTGTGAATTACGTTACATTCTATGTCCGCAATATATATCAGTATTACGTTTGTCATCGTATATCTATCACGATGATTTTGTTTTGTATACGCGACAATAGGTGTGCCTTTAACCCTTTCAACACCACAGACCTCTAAATAGGCTTACAAAAAGTGTAGATCCAGATGAGCCGGCTCGTGATGAGCCGTCTCATCAGGATCTGCACTTTTTGCCAGTGATATGACTATTTTTAGACATAATTACCCATTTTGATAAATGAACTGGTCCAAATGTGATTTTCTGATTCATTTATTGGTTTAAGAATATGATTCACGAGTCCATGTGAGTTACTTGGTGTTGAATGGGTTAAACGTGTTTCAAAAGTTGTCTCAGTTTTAAGGTTGATGTAACGTCTAGCAAGACTTACCGTAACAGGTCGTCTCTGTGGTCGAGTGGTTACAGTCGCTGAATTGTATACCACTGTAACCTATCATCACTGATGGTCACGGGTTCGAGCCCCGCTCAGGTCGTGTCTCATTTATATGCAAAAGTTGGCAGTTTCTTACGGAGGTTGGTGCGCCCAAGTACTGGTTAACCGCTGGAGCATGCGCAGGAAAGGTGTTGTTAGATAAACTGCCCGCCGGCGATATAGCCCAAAATGGTGCTGATGCAGGCGTAAAACCTGAACTAACAAACAAAACAAACTTACCAATAGTAAGTTTAACCAGTTCACATTAATACTTGATATCAGTAAACATTAGTGTGTTGAATTGCCATGGTGCAATTGTTTTTAACCCATTTCATCTGAATAGCAGGGATCATTCTAGAGGGCGATGTGGGCAAAATTGTCGCCCTAGGGACCCTGACTTTGCCCTCTGGGGGCCCCACTTCTCCCCGATTTTCAAACAAAATTTTGTCTAGTAAGATACACTTTCCCATTATAAAGCACTCCTTCTATTCAAATGTTGTATTTAATGGTTGTACTGTGCATTTTAACCCTGTTTTGCAGAAGTATATTAAAGAACACCATTTAAGGAAGCGATCACACGCTTTCTCACTTCTCCCAAAAATTCTGACCTAGAATGAACCCTGGAATAGCAAACAACATTGACCCTGATCAGATGACGCGTTCCGTGGTGGTTGATCTGGCTCTATGTTCTTTGCAAATACTGTTTGATCGAAATGAGTAAATAGTACAATTAATAGTTGATCGTTTATCAGTTGTCAGATATGTTTAATAAATTGAATATTATGACAAACAAATGTCTTGTATAATATGTTCCAAAATTATGAAATTACACTGGAATAAAGGTAACATTTCATTAATGAGATATAGTCATCAAGCTGTAGAAGACATGTACTTTAAATATAGCAATAATCTCAAATATAGCCTCTAAATACAAAATAAATCTGATAAAACCAAATCTGAGAGAAAAGTGTGTGGACAAAATTTCTCAAAAATGTGGAAACTTATCTCGTTTTGAGTGTGCTCCTCAGATTTGCCTCCGTCCGTCCTGACATGCATTAGTCATGTCCCGGATATATCTACAGTATGAAACTTCTTCCATCCATCCTGACATGCATTAGTCATGACACGGATATCTATACAGTATGAAACTTCTTCCATCCATCCTGACATGCATTAGTCATGACCCGGATATTCTACAGTATGAAACCTCTCCCGTCCGTCCTGACATGCATTAGTCATGACCCGGATATATCTACAGTATGAAACTTCTCCTGTCCATCCTGACATGCATTAGTCATGTCCCGGATATATCTACATTATGAAACTTCCTGCCCATCCTGACATGCATTAGTCATGTCCCAGATATATCTACAGTATGAAACTTCTCCCATCCGTCCTGACATGCATTAGTCATGTCCTGGATATATCTACAGTACGAAACTTCTCCTTCCGTCCTGACATGCATAGTCATGTCCCGGATACTACAGTATGAACTTCTCCTCCTCCTGACATGCATTAGTCATGTCCCGGAATATCTACAGTATGAAACTTCTCCCGTCCGTCCTGACATGCATTAGTCATGTCCCGGATATATCTACAGTATGAAACCTCTCCCGTCCATCCTGACATGCATTAGTCATGACCCGGATATATCTACAGTATGAAACCTCTCCCGTCCGTCCTGACATGCATTAGTCATGACCCGGATATATCTACAGTATGAAACTTCTCCTGTCCATCCTGACATGCATTAGTCATGTCCCGGATATATCTACAGTATGAAACTTCTCCTGTCCATCCTGACATGCATTAGTCATGTCCCGGATATATCTACAGTATGAAACTTCTCCCATCCGTCCTGACATGCATTAGTCATGTCCCGGATATATCTACAGTATGAAACTTCTCCCGTCCATCCTGACATGCATTAGTCATGTCCCGGATATATCTACAGTATGAAACTTCTCCCGTCCGTCCTGACATGCACTAGTCATGTCCCGGATATATCTACAGTATGAAACCTCTCCCGTCCGTCCTGACATGCATTAATCATGTCCCGGATATATCTACAGTATGAAACTTCTCCTGTCCGTCCTGACATGCACTAGTCATGTCCCGGATATATCTACAGTATGAAACTTCTCCATTCCGTCCTGACATGCATTAGTCATGTCCCGGATATATCTACAGTATGAAACTTCTCCCGTCCGTCCTGACATGCACTAGTCATGTCCCGGATATATCTACAGTATGAAACTTCTCCTGTCCGTCCTGACATGCACTAGTCATGTCCCGGATATATCTACAGTATGAAACTTCTCCTGTCCGTCCTGACATGCACTAGTCATGTCCCGGATATATCTACAGTATGAAACTTCTCCTGTCCGTCCTGACATGCACTAGTCATGTCCCGGATATATCTACAGTATGAAACTTCTCCTGTCCGTCCTGACATGCACTAGTCATGTCCCGGATATATCTACAGTATGAAACTTCTCCATTATTATTATTGGGTATATTTTGTTAAAACTTTCATAATTGATCCAAGCCCAAAACATATTGGCACAAAAAGTAATTTTTGCAACCACTGTACGGAGAGTTATAGCCCTTGTCCTGTTTAACAATATGCAGTAAGATAATTCTGTCACATTTGCTTTCTGCATTTAAAGTCTCTTTGTGTTGTTTATTCCAAACCGGGACGGAAAGTTATAGTTCATAGTATCGTCAAGTTGCCCTATTTCCGCACACTACCCGTTTTCGAATTTGTTTGCAAATGATGTCATCGCTGTCAGTAACAGGTACTTGGATTATATGGTAGACACTAAAACTGCCAAGCATGAAAATGAGCAAAAACGGATCAATATTCACCTCTTATTTTGAAAATATGTAAATGTTGATGTTTTTCATTAGTCTTATTCATGTGTGGCCTAAAAATACCTTGCACAGAGATAGAATATGCAAAGATATATTTGTTTATTTTTGTAACGCGAGAATGCAAATGCTTATCTTTTCATGGTCACATGTGACATGCCAATACCAGACCGCACACCTGCACCTTCAGGAAGGGCCGTAACTAATGTTGCTAGTGGCCTGACCCGTTTGCCTTTATTTAATTTGTCATGTTTTGTATTCACATGTATATGTAAAACGAATCAAGCAATAAAATGATTAAGCTAAACACACACCTGCATTAAGTGGTCACCTGCCTTAAGCAGCCAAAATAGTCCAGTCCATTGACATGCTGCTTAAGACAGGTTTGACTGTATTTGTTATTGAGGTAAAGTGTGTACCTTAGTATGTTTGTATAGACCGTGTCGTGCGATAATCCAAGACTTCTACGGTCGTGCGATTTTGTGTGAAGCATGAGACAAGTCACCATACGTTAAATATGTATGCCGACCTGGTTATGTTTGCAGGCCAGCTTACACATGAAACACATAATTCTTGCCCGTTCAAATCCGATCTATTCTGTTGTCTTTTGAACCAATTTCCCTTGCGCCTGTGTCCGGTTTATGTCTCATGTTTCCACGATGTCCGTTTATTTGACTATGTTTATGCTTGTACCGTTAAGGAATCGTTATCCGACAATGAATGTTGTGTCTATATGTGAAATGTGGCACATTGTTTACATCTATGCCAAGTGATATTGTTTAATTTGCCTGAGAACACATTAGTCCTATAAATAAGACCTCTACATAAAAATATTTGTTCTGTTATTTCGGGGAAAAAATGCCTGGATAAAAATGTCACATTTTTCAAGTCTAAATATTTGGACACACTGTAAATCGTAAAAGATAATTTCTCTTTGACAAGTTTTGGAACCATGGATCCCATCTTTAACATTGCATTCTGGTAGATGTATTGATGCGTCGTAAACAAGGCACATCGTAGAACCTTGAACTATGAAGAGATCAATAACCGGTAAATGTATTACCGTATTACGCACAGGCACTAGACACAATTTTGTTTTTTGCCCTATTGTCATATAGTAAGTAATGTTTACTGTAGACATTACTTATACTGGTATCTATGTATGTTCCATTAATGTCAAACACCTTGCGGGGACGTAGACATGTTTTCCTGGGCAAGCTTAGCCGACCTAAGTGGTTAACCAGTACTAAGCAATGTGTGTGAGGTCCTCAATGACACTACATACGTGGCCTGACCGAGTATCGAACCCGGGACTGATACATTTCAAATCCGACGCTCTACCACTGGACCACGGATGCCACAATCTCCTTGTATCGCGGCACAAAAAATATCATATCAATAATGTGTACAATAAAACACTTACCTCAAAATTATCTATATCCTGTCAGTTACTTTAACATATTGTCTTCATGTTCACACAACAGCAATTACTCTTGTCATATTTTTTCATTTGTTTATTTTCGTAGGCCATGTTTGACCTTGGGTCAAAAAACTACTTCCTGTTGTATCGCGTCATCCGGGTTTTTCCAATTATTGTCATAATTATCGAGGCTCTTATAAGTAATCTTTATACAAATGCTATTTAATAATATATTTAGCAGTTTTAAACGTGTATGACATATTTTAACAGATTAACAAAACAACTATAACCCATTCCCCCTGGAAATGTAGTTTTATTTCATACATTTGGCAGTACTTTACCAATCGTACGCTATGGATAAGCTGTGAACTTGCCTACTCCACCTTCATGGAGGTTACTAGGAATTATTAAGTGTTGTATACACTACGTTGTTCCGATCTTTATTATAGCTTGTTTGACTACTAATATGTCAATCTATGTCAATAGGCATTGGCGTCGAGAGAGGCGCTTCTAAGGGAGAAAGGGTTAACTGAACTGTGTACTGTTTTTAAGTTTATTCTTCATGCAGGGTTCATTCTAGGTCAGAATTTTTGGGAGAAGTGAGAAAGCGCGTGCTTCCTTAAATGGTGTTCTTTAATATACTTCTGCAAAATAGGGTTAAAATGCACAGTACAACCATTAAATACAACATTTGAATAGGAGTGCTTTATAATGGGCCAGTTTTTTTAGGGAGAAGTGGGGCCCCCAGAGGGCGAAGTCAGAGTCCCTAGGGCGACAATATCGCCCTCTAGAATGATCCCTGTTCATGTGGTGGGTAGTGTGGACATCTGAACACACTGGCACCTCAGTGATCTGACACTAGTGCAGAATCTGAGGCGTGTAGAGTGATCACAGATGCTGCACTTACCCCAAGTCAGTATGCAAATAATGCAGTATGCTAACCCTATCATTGCAGTTGTGGACATATTTATGCAAACCATGTCCAAATTAAGACAAATATAAATTTATAATATGTTTGTGATTTTCTAAGAATTCTGTTAGGGCCTCAAAATTTGATGCCCATATCTGGAAACCGGTGACATTGTAATATTTACATATTGTGAGATTTACTATTTCCATTAATAAAATATAGTGACTGATGTTTTGGTAGTCAATTTTTTTTATTTCCGGTTTTTGTGTGTTCAGCTGATGGGCATCTTTTTAGGGTAGGGGGTGGGGCAAAATGACTAGCTTTGTGAAATACAGGTGTGTATATGTTCTGCGCATTGTTGGAATACGGACCATTCCAGAATCACGCTGCGCGTTTTAGGAATTCCAATACTGATTCTCGAAGCGTCCATGCGTATATTAGGAATCGGGACAAAGTTGGAATATTGGATTTTCACTAGAGTATGAAAAGACAGACAGAACATTAAATCAATTAGTTTATTGCATGCAAATAAGATATGTTTTTCTTGCCGATAATAAAATTGAAATGTATGTGCTCTTTTCCACAAATGAGCTTCATACGACCGCTTCTCGAATATGGAGACCTTATTTGGGATAATTGCACCTCCGCCTTACTTAACGAGGTAGAATCTGTTCATAACGAGGCAGCCCGTATAGTAGCTGGTGCCACTAAACTGTGCAACATACAAACTCTACTGTCTGATCTGCGCTGGGAGTCTACGGCTTCGAGAAGAAAGAATCGTAGGTTATTATTGTTTTACAAAATGACGAACAAACTTTCTCCTACCTACCTTTCAGGCTTAATTCCCATTATGAATCATGAGCGATATCATTTACGAAACTCGGCCAACATACCAACCAGAACACAGTTGTATAGTAATTCATTTCTTCCTGCTACAATCCGTGCTTGGAACCGTCTTCCTCTCGACGTCCGCAACTCTAGCACTTTGTACTCATTCAAATGCAAAATACAACCTTCTTCTACATCTCCTCCTCTATACAATGTCGGTTCACGACGGAACCAAATTCTACATACGCGTCTTCGATTAGGATGTAGCTCGCTAAATCACGATTTACATAGAAACAATATTGTCAATTCACCATTATGCTTGTGCAACTCCGTTAAGACTGTTTCACATTACATTTTTCATTGTCCCATGTTTAGTACACACAGACAACAATATCTTTCAAATCTATCATGTGCTCCTACTATCAATACTTTACTATATGGGGATGAACACCTATCACTAGAACAAAATACATGTATGTTTCTGAGTGTCCATAGCTACATATCATCCACAAAGCGTTTCGAGGCACCGTAAGGCCTCCCAGGATGCGCTGGCTGACCTGTTGATCGGTGTGTGGTTTCGATGTTTGAATGATTATTAAGTATTTTCAAGTCCAACTGTCCCTTCTTAGAACAGTAATTCTTGCATAAATGTATATAGAATATCCGCCTCAAGTTACACTCGTTTTAGTATTATTCCTTATACCTACCGAAAACGTTGCAAATATTTATTATGTACATTTCCATTGGAGAGGAATTAATATAAGTTTTCTGAAAACTTGTTTTCCAATCCAAACCATTCACAATTTATGTAATTTGTAACATTTTTTTGTGTTATACATGTAAACTTATTGGAATAAATACTGTTTAAACCAATTCTCATGGTTTGGGGGGAAATTTTGAAGCTGTGAGAAGGACCTATCTGAACCGCAGCTTTATGAAGTGGAGAGATATATATCTCAATTGACCAGCATGAAATCATTATGTAAAGTGTAAATTTGAGTCCGCCTCTGTGGTCGAGTGGTTACGGTCGCTGACTTGTATACCACTGTAACCTATCATCACTGGTGGTCACGGGTTCGAGCCCCGCTCAGACCGTGTTTCATTTATATGAAAAAGTTGGCAGTTTCTTACGGAGGTTGGTGCACCCAATTACTGGTTAACTGCTGGAGCCTGCCCAGGAAAGGTGTTGTTAGGTAAACTGCCCACCGGCGATATAGCCCAAAAATGGTGCTGATGCAGGCGTAAAACCCGAAATATAAAATAAGTGTAAATTTACTAATATTGCTTGGCTTGGCATGTTCGGATGACACTTGCAATTCTCATGGTTTGGGGGGACATTTTGAAGCTGTGAGAAGTTCCAGTGAGGGACCCATTTAAAGTGACCACAACATTATGAAGTGGTGAACAGACGGATATGTAGTCCAGTGGTAACACGCTGGAATGGTAATCCAGGGATCGCAGGTTCGATCCCCCGCCTGACCCTAATAAAATTAAGTCTCAGATGGGATGTTAAACCGAGGTCTTGTGTCGGTGTTTTACACCGTGCACGTAAAAGAACCAGAGGAGATTCTGGAATTGGTCTCTGTCTGTATCATGCACTATCCTCCAAATTCTAAAATAACTAATCTCTTCAGGAGGCGTCGCTCATATATGGGCAACCGGTAGCGAATATAAATAAACGTAAAACACACACATGAAGTGGTGAGATCGCTATCTCAATTTACTCACATGAAAACATTGTCAAATCTAAAATGTTATGAACTAATATTATGAGTTTTCCATGGATTGAGGCAAACTAGGATCTATATATAGACCACTATTTTCTGAAATTGATTGTGTAATTGCTTGCCATTTTTTGGTATTTAGTATAATTATATATCAAATTGTCCAACCGTAGCTGCTGTCTCCTAGACGGCTGTCCGATTAGCGTGAGCGCTTCACACAAATGCAACCCGGGTTCAATCCTCGAGACAGGGAAGTATGTGAGATGGTACGGTGGTCGCCAGATCGGACAAGTGGGTTTTCTCCGGGTACTCCGGTTTCCTCCCACACGAATGTCCACATATACACTTTCATCCGCGCCAACGAGAGTGATTAATATATAAGTTGTTAAAACATGCTTCGCAATCGTTGTTAAATAAATAAAGTTTAAACCGAGTTCCGTTTCACACCTGCCAGCAAATCCCAAAATCCTCGACAGGATGTTAATTAGACTGCACCTCACTGGTTATTGACCTCGAATATACCAGACAGTAATTCTTGGAGCCTAGGCAGGTCATCAAAGCTTTACATGGTGGTGTTGTTTATGAGCCTAGGCAGGTCACCAAAGCTTTACATGGTGGTGTTGTTTGAGCCTAGGCAGGTCAAAGCTTTACATGGTGGTATTGTTTATGAGCCTAGGCAGGTCATCAAAGCTTTACATGGTGGTATTGTCTATGAGCCTAGGCAGGTCATCAAAGCTTTACATTGGTATTGTTTTTATGAGCCTAGGCAGGTCATCAAAGCTTTACATGGTGGTATTGTTTATGACCTAGGCAGGTCATCAAGCTTTACATGGTGGTATTGTTTATGAGCCTAGGCAGGTCATCAAAGCTTTACATGGTGGTATTGTTTATGAGCCTAGGCAGGTCCCAAAGCTTTACATGGTGGATTGTTATGAGCTAGGCAGGTCATCAAGCTTTACATGTGTATGTTTATGAGCCTATGCAGGTCATCAAAGCTTTACATGGTGGTTTGTTTATGAGCCTAGGCGGTCATCAAAGTTTACTGGTGGTATTGTTATGAGCCTAGGAGTCATCAAAGCTTTACATGGTGGTATTGTTTATGAGCCTAGGCAGGTCATCAAAGCTTTACATGGTGGTATTGTTTATGAGCCTAGGCAGGTCATCAAAGCTTTACATGGTGGTATTGTTTATGGCCTAGCAGGTCATCAAAGCTTTACATGGTGGTATTGTTTATGAGCCTAGGCAGGTCAAAGCTTTACATGGTGGTATTGTTTGAGCCTAGGCAGGTCATCAAAGCTTTACATGGTGGTATTGTTTATGAGCCTAGGCAGGTCATCAAAGCTTTACATGGTGGTATTGTTTGAGCCTAGGCAGGTCATCAAAGCTTTACATGGTGGTATTGTTTATGAGCCTAGGCAGGTCATCAAAGCTTTACATGGTGGTGTTGTTTATGAGCCTAGGCAGGTCATCAAAGCTTTACATTGTGGTATTGTTTATGAGCCTAGGCAGGTCATCAAAGCTTTACATGGTGGTGTTGTTTATGAGCCTAGGCAGGTCATCAAAGCTTTACATGGTGGTATTGTTTATGGCATATAAGAACAAAGGTCTTGTTTGAGATCGGGAATATGCCAAATAATGGTGTTCTAATAATAATAACAGCCAACTATTTGCAGAAAGATTTTGTGTCACTCAATGCCAGGGCTGGCTCTGGTGGAGTTGGTTTTCTTGTTAAAATGATGTATGTGATAGTTAACATTGAACCATTGGTCAGTTGCATTTGAGGGCATATTCTGGTTTATATCGAGTCGTAAATATGATGATGTCACTATTTCCCCATGCGTGTGCTACTTGTCGCCCGTCAATTCGTCCAGATTTGTTGATGCAACAGAACTCGGTTTAACGTCCCATCTGAAAGAATGTTAATTTTATTAGGGTCAGATGGGGGATCGAACCTGCGATCCCTGGGTTACCAGTTCAGCGTGTTACCACTGGACTACAGATCCATCCGTCTCTAGGGAGGTGCCCTGCAGCTTGCTACTTATACCGGTAACGTAGTCAAACATGTGCAAAACCGCATGTAAACAAATAATGAAAGTAGAGTCTGTAATGTTCTGCAACAGACCGTATGTATCAGTGACTGCTTTAGTATGAACTATCCCAAGTTTCAACTACTCCAATTGCACCGACACACTCTACTATTGATTCATGCATAGTTTGAAAATCACGCAATGTCGTATACTCGTACCAGGAAAAACAGACTTTCTCCCAATGTAGCTCCCCGACATTCAGTAAATAACAATATAATGAGGAAGCTACGTAACAGCCGCCAACACTATAACCAAAACACTGAGAAGCAGAATTCCGTTGTTGACTACAACATGTATTCTGAACTATGTGTAGACGTAGATTAGTATGCACGCTGAGTTGCTAGTATATCTTAACAGTACTGTAAACTATTAATGTTTAATTTAAATCTCAATATAATGACTTGGAACGTAACAGGCCTGATGTCGAGTAGTTCATATCTCTGTGACACACTGCATAACAAGAGCATAGACGTATGTGGTATTTCGGAACACTGGTTGCTTGAGAGAAATTTAAGCTTTATAGACTTTTAATAGATACTAATTATAAATGTATAGCCTCTGCAGATAATGACTGTGTATACAATAGCACAAGAAAAGTAGGTAACGGTGGTGTTGCCGTGATGTGGCACATTAAACATGACCCATTTATTACGCCTTTAGCTATTGATGATGACCGTATTATTGGCGTTCAATTACAGACAGGATTAGATCAATGTTTGTACATACTGCAGGTATATTTACCCTGTAGCAATCACTCAATTGTCGTATTTAGGGAATACATTGACAAACTGTTTAACTTATGGTGTAAGTATTCAGAGAATGGTATTGTGTTAGTGTTAGGTGACTTTAATGCAAGGGTTGTATTTAATTCCACCGGTAATAAGAGAGACAAATACTTTACACAGTTTTTAAACGATATAAATTGTATTGCTGTTGATACTTTACCTATATGTAGTGGTGCCAATACATCCTTTGTGTCATACGATGGGCAGTCTCAAAGCCTTATAGATCACATTTGTATACCTGTAGAAAAAACTGATTGTATCCGTTGTTGCGAAATAATTGATGACAACTGCTTGAATGTTTCTAGCCACCGGCCGGTTATATGTTGCATGTATATACCTATTGCTCAATATTGTAATACTCAAGATAGAAATACCCCTCGTATAAACTGGAAAATACGTGCTAGGTTTTTACCGATTTTGGCAACACATGACATTGATACTGTCTATGCGAGTATAGTTGCGGCTATCTCGGAGTAATCAGCGATTAGTATACGCAAACGAAAATTCAAACATTTCTTGAAGCCCTACTGGAATGCAAATTTAACACTATTACATAAAAGATTAAAAGAATTACGCCATATATGGATATTGGCGGGCAGGCCGCGTCACGTAACGCCACCCTATTGCAACTATAAGCAGGCTAAACGGGACTTTAGACGCTTACATAGACAATGTGTTAACATATTTCTTAATGAACAAGACAATGAGTTGGATCGGTGTGCCGAACTAGATCAGGGTCAATGTTGGCGTGTTGTTAACAGTAAGCGCCAAGGAAAGGGCAATAAAGCTGGTTGCGAAATCAAATTTAACGATGTAGTGTACAGATGTGCTTATGCTATAACATATCAATGGAAACAATATTTCCAAAATCTGTACGCACCTGTAGAAAGTGATGTATATGACTCGACGTGGAAAGAGTGTGTTGACTACAACGTAAGAAATTCGGCCACAGAGTACTTTAATGAAGCTAACAGTGAGAATGCCCGTGTTTCACCAGAACTATTGAAGGATCTAATGAAGCTGTGCAAGAAGGGCAAAATGTGCGGAGTTGATAATATCTATTACGAGCATATGATTTATGGGGGTGATACATTATATTTAGTCTTGTCCAGACTTTTCTCCGCAATGCTCAAATATAGTTACATTCCACCAAATATGAATCGCGGGGTAATTGTGACGTTGCATAAAGGTGGAAGAAAGAGGAAAGATGACCCGCAAAACTATAGGGCGATTACGTTGACATCAACAATCTTGAAACTATTTGAAGGTGTTCTTTTAACCCGCACAAAACAAGATATTCTGAATGAACTAAGCCCACAACAAGGAGGCTTTCAACAGCAATTAGGCTGCTTGATGACGTCATTTTCTTTACGAGAATCCATTTTGTTTGCCAAAGAGAATCACAGTAAAGCTTATATATGTTATCTAGACAGTCGTCAGGCGTTTGACCGGGTGTGGCACAACGGCTTGATATATAAATTACATGACTGTGGATTAGATAATCTTTTTTTTAAAGCATTTGTTAGTCTATACAGTAACATGCAGAGCTGTGTTCGTAACAAGTCATTTACATCAGAATGGTTCGACGTAAAACAGGGGACAAGACAAGGCGGGAAATGTTCACCGATTTTATATTTATTATTTATCAACGATCTTATAAAAGCATTAGAAGCATCAACTCTGGGGTTCTGCATATATAACATGGATATTTGCAGTCCAACCGTAGCTGATGATATGGTTCTTTGTTCTATGTCTAAACGCAGCTTGGACCAAATGTTACATATTTGCTACGAGTATTCTCTGAAATGGAGGTTTGACTATAACCCGAAAAAGTGTGCCGTAATTGTGTACAATGAATCGAGTACAGAATTTGAGAATTCTACAAGAATATGGATACTGGGCAATGCTACTATTAAGGAGGACACCAGTTATACTCACCTTGGCATTTTAAGTAATAAATACTGTATGTTGCACGATAATCTACATAACGCGAGTGTGAAGCTGCGGGGGACCTTATTAAATATATCTAACAGTGGGATAAGTTCAGGTGACTTAAATCCCTTAAGTCTTTCCAGGATATATAAATCAGTTGTTTTACCAAAAGCGTTGTATGGGTGTGAACTATGGAATTATTGACTAGTGCCAATATCTTAGAGATTGAACGAGCTCACAGATTTTGCGTAAAATATATGCAAAAGTTGCCAATTTATGTGAACAATAACGTTGCATTGCAGTCAATTGCAAATGTGCCGATATCAACTGAAATAGACTATAGAAAATTGCAATTCCTTGGACAGTTATTTAGACTTCCCTGTCAATATCTTGCAAAACAGATTTTTACCAATAGACTCGTCCGATATAATAACTGTAGTGAAAGACAAAGCCTGGGCTTCTTACCGGATAGTTTCCATCTTCTCCACAAGTACAATCTATTAGACTACGTGAGTATCTATTTTGAAAGTGCCTCATTCCCTACAAAATATGTGTGGAAGTCCGTTCTCAAAAGACATGTATATCAATATGAACACAATAAATGTATGATAAATTTAGAGAGTGAATTAACGGTTATGTAACAGTTTATTCCCTAATCAGGGCCCTTGTCTACTCTGGCGAATTAGTCGCAAATATCCAAATGCAAAAAGATACTGTGTTACTGCCGTATATGTGTTATGCAAATTATTGTCATATAACCGTAGTGAGAAATGTGAAAAATGCAGTCTGCATGTTGAAAATATTCTTGTCCATAAACTTCTTTTCTGCTGTTGTAATGAAAAACTTGGGACATATTTATGGCAAGATATTGTGTCATATGCACATATTGCATTATATTTGAAGTTCATTACTCAAGAGCCAGTCATACAGATATATGACTTACTGTCCGGTCTTCAGCAACACGGTGTTTCTGATTATGCAAATGAGAGAATAATATTAGCCAGTGTTAAAGCATTTCATTCAATGCTACTTTAGAACGAACGGAGTTTCTGCTAATGACTGTATCTGGACATATACAAATACATTGTTGAATGCATATAATAACATTATGTAATTAAGTACATAATAACGTTGATATATTGTATTTCATACACCTAATTCACATGCAACCTGTAATATTGTTTTCACAATACATATTACAATTGTTCGTACATGATTCCTTAAATAATTCTTGTATTTCGTTTCGTCAAGGGTTTTTTTGATGGTTATCAAAGATGCATTGGAGAACGTACATATGTAATAGCTCTGAATGGTTCTTGATGATAAATATGTAATTATTTCATTTATGTTTATACTACAATATATGTCATTTATGTTTGTCATTTCAATGTATATATGTTGTGCACTTGTATGTGCTTTTGTGTAGCTCTCCCGTCAGTGGAGGTAATAAAGATATATATATACTCTTCAATATACATTGTTTCACAAAAGACTGAGCTTTCGATTTTGGAATTTTGTCCGATTTTGAGCATGATGAATTTGCCTCAGAAAGCGCTTGGTCCAAGCGTCTACCTCGCTTTGGTGAGGATTTGAAGAACAACTCGAGCTGAGTAACAATGGCAGGCATTACGTTGCACGTAACAACATTCGCACAACACGATTATTGCCATGGCTTCAACAGTAATGGTAGTGTGCCTTTGGAGCTGACACCGAACTGAAACGGGGGGGGGGGGGGAGAGTACAGTATATCTCATTGGTGGGGTGATTTTAAGACAGGTCGATGAGACAAAGAGTTTGATATATGGAGATAGATAAACTGTTCAATGGGGTGTCGGAGGTTTCGTCAACTAGAGGTTTCGTCAACGATGTCATTTGATGTGAAATGTTTGTAAGTTATTAATTGGCAAGGACTTAGTTGTGGACATTAATTGTTAAATGATTTAACTAGATATATGTGTTATTTTCATTTTTATGTGATTTTTATGTATATTTGTTATTGATGGCTGACAGTCCCAGTGTAGAAATCTTCCGGTAGATCCGCTGATTCCAGTGTAATATATATCTTTACTTGGCTTTGGCATGTGACATGCATCTCGAAAAAAGGGCTTACATTGTACGCTTGCAAGCTTCAATTAGTGTTGCTTAATCGCCTAATTGACGAAACCTCTCACATAATCACATCGTTGACGAAACCTCTTAACAATTTCCCTCTATATTGCCTTGTTGACGAAACCTCCTGCATTCGTTCAATGTACTAGTGTGTCATTATTCCTACAATGTTTAGTACAATCCACATTTTTTATATCATTTTTAAACAAGGCTTTTATTGTAAAGTTTGTTGATATTTGAACACAGTGAAGTGCTTGTCATTCATTAAAATCAAAAATCGCCGCGTACAACGGTCAGGGAAACTGCGGCGTAAGACGAGGCCGATGGTCGAGTTGACTAGGGTACGGGTTGACCGCGTACATATATATGTCGATCAGAGCTGCAGACGGATCTGTAGTCTAGTGGTTAACACGCTGGACTGGTAATCCAGGGATCGCAGGTTCGATCCCCCTCTGACCCTAATAAAATTAAGTCTTTCAGATGGGACGTTAAGCCGAGGTCTCGTGTCGGTGCTTTACACCGTGCACGTAAAAGAACCAGAAGAGACTATGGAATTGGTCTGTCTGTATCATTGCACTATCCTCCACAAATCTAAAATGACCAATCTCTTCAAGAGGCGTCGCTCATATGGGCAACCGGTAGCGACGATAAATAAACGTAAAACACAGTAATAGATATATTAAAGTGTAACAGGATGATGGAAATTTGTTTTAAAATTCATTGCGTCAGAAGGTGTTTACAACATGGAATTGATAGATGCGCCAAAACGTGTTTTCAGCAGAGAATGAATGCATTGACGTTTCATACGAATAAATGACGGTATTTTCGCGTTCCCACTTTTTGTACCACAATATATATATTTATTTTATGCTAATTGATGAAATACAGTGTTCTATCATCCATATCTCATCGGTGAGATCTATATGGATTATATCTCACTGCCGGACTACTTTTTTATTATCTCCCTTCCCAATACACTATTCTTGCAGTATTACTCTCCCTTTAAATACTTAGACAACAACAACAACAAACAACAAATCAACCGTCTGCTATTGAATAATAATATATAAACAATTAATAGCTCTAACAAAATTTAAATAAATAAAAAATGGAATCTAACAATATTGAGGATATGTACCTGGAATGTAAAATAATTTTATCATCCGATGTTGTTTTTTTCACAAACTTGCACCGTGTCATTTAATGTTCACCGTTTACCTGGCTTCAATGACACTATTTACCTGTAGTATTGTTTTTGTTATGAAACAAATCAAAAGCGAAATACAACTGACAATGTCTCGAATTTTGTCACTGTAAATTGAAACAATAAATCCAAATTAAATTAAGGCCTGCTCGGCTCTGTGCGTCTAACAGTCGTGTAAAGCTGTGTAGCATAATTCTACAAAGGATTTGGGCAACAATGTAATGCCGTCTTGCTCTTAATTATCACCTGCTCAATATAATAAGCATTCATAGTGTGTCCCGTGTTTGCACACTAATCAAACATTACGCCCCATTAAATAAACGAACACGCTTGTATGATTCTCCAGTCCGAGATATTAGTCACGCGCGACACGATTTCATCTTGACCAGAGTAATTTTCCAAAAATAGTATCGGGGGAATTTCCAATTTTCGGATATTTTACAGATTTTCGCCGTTTTTATAATTTTCTTCGCCAAACTGAGTTTTTATTAGCCAATTTTGCAATATTGTAGCCATTGGCGAGGCTGGCGATTGGCGATTGCTCATGTATTTTTCCTCGATTCAACTTTAAATTCAAGATGGCGGCAGATTTGTGTTTCTTTCGACTCACGACGTATAGTCGTTAATGTATTCATCCGCGCAAAAACACGGCGGCCAGCTATTTTAATTTCTTCATTTTGTGTTTGTTTTTCACCAATTATCATAAAATAAAAAGCAAATGTGTTTGTTTTGAGTGAATATGGAATATATCTCACCGAAGTGAGAACATTTTCACTCGCGCTCGTGAAAATATTTGAAATTTTCTCACTTCTCAGTGAGATATATTCCATATTCACTCAAAACAAACAAATATCCTCTATATATCGTACACTTGACCAGTCATCAGCATTATTTACTAGTTAAATGCCACTAATAGTTATTATTATTATTTTAGTGTACTACTGGAATAGCATAACTAGTTTCACTGTACTTTCCGACACCACTCCCATCAGACAAATATTTCCGGCAAATTCTAAACTTAATATGTTCAATCAGGACCTATTTTATCTATAATCTTACTTCAATCTATAGAGTTCTATATATCACATAGTCATATTGTAGAGGTTTCATGATCTTATGGGCGGAGCGATCGGGCGTTTGGCGACTGGTTAATTGCTGACGCTTCGATATCACAGTATGAAAAGGCGGATGCATTAATATCATATTGAATACAGACGGATCTGTAGTTCAGTGGTTAACACGTTGGACTGGTAATCCAGGGATCGCAGGTTCGATCCCCCGTCTGACCCTAATAAAATTCATTCTTTCAGATGGGACTTTAAACTGAGGTCTCATGTCGGTGTTATACACCGTGCACGTAAAAGAACAAGAGGATACTCGGGAATGAGTCTCTTTATGTATCGTGCACTATCCTCCAAAACGACTAATCTCTACAGGAGGAGTCGCTCATATGGGCAACCGGTAACGACGATAAATAAACATATATAACACACACACACGCAGAAATTAGCGGGCGCTCGAATTATGACATCATTTTAAATAGAAAAAAAACCCACTTTATTTTATGTATCATTTAAAAAATCGATAAAAGAAATAATAGTTTTTTCAACATGTTCAAACTGATTTCATGAACAGAACATAATTTTATTCATGACATATATAGAACAAAAATGATACTCATCTTCAATGTCGCTAACATTGCAACATTGACAATAACGCTCATTTCATGGAAAAGGCAGTGTATGTAGACAGTCCATGAGTTTGTGTACTCCTTCCACTGCATTTCCATGTATAAAACCATATGAAACAATAATTTTATCATGTTATAATTGGTTATCTCGCAAATTTCAATCACCATTTGCTTGTTAAAAAGATTCATTTTCGCTACATCCTGCTGGATACAGAATACGCATTGTTTCTATTTGAATAAAGTGTAAGACGCTTGTGGATGGTATTTTGTTAAAGGCACTCAGGTCCAAGATATGTTTAACTAGTTGTTGATGGAGATACAATATTGATACTTAGGCCTCCTCCTCTTCTTCTTCATCACCAAACTCCCCATCCTCCTCCACCGTGGCATCCTGGTACTGCTGGTACTCCGATACCAAGTCGTTCATGTTCGACTCCGCCTCTGTGAACTCCATCTCGTCCATGCCCTCGCCAGTGTACCAATGCAAGAACGCCTTACGACGAAACATAGCGGTGAACTGTTCGGAGATACGCTTGAACAGTTCCTGGATGGCGGTGCTGTTACCGATGAAGGTGGCAGACATCTTGAGACCACGTGGTGGGATGTCGCACACGGCTGTCTTGACGTTGTTTGGGATCCATTCCACGAAGTAGCTGCTGTTCTTGTTTTGTATGTTCAACATCTGTTCATCGACCTCCTTCATGGACATACGCCCGCGGAACATCGCGGCGACGGTGAGGTATCGGCCGTGACGAGGATCGCAGGCAGCCATCATGTTCTTGGCATCGAACATCTGCTGGGTGAGTTCGGGGACGGTGACAGCTCTGTACTGCTGGCTACCACGAGAAGTTAGGGGAGCGAAGCCAGGCATGAAGAAGTGGAGACGTGGGAAGGGAACCATGTTGACTGCCAACTTGCGAAGATCGGCGTTCAGCTGCCCGGGGAATCGTAGAGACGTAGTAATGCCTGACATGGTTGATGAGACAAGATGGTTGAGGTCCCCGTATGTTGGAGTTGTGAGTTTGAGTGTTCTGAAGCAGATGTCATAGAGAGCCTCATTATCGATACAGTAGGTCTCGTCTGTATTCTCCACGAGTTGGTGGACTGACAGAGTAGCGTTATATGGTTCCACAACCGTGTCAGAAACCTGAAGTAATAAAATATATATGGACCGTGATTGTGTGAGAGGTATAAATCATTGTATGAAATAAACCATCTTGGCAGAGCTGTCGTATTTTAAATTAGCTTGAGCGGGGCTCGAACCCGTGACCATCAGTGATGATAGGTTACAGTGGTATGCAAGTCAGCGACCGTAACAACTCGACCACGGAGGCTGTCATATTATTGAAATTAATGTAAATTTAAGTAATTAATCGAATGGAGAGAAATTCAATAAGCCTTTAGCTTTCATTAACCCATTCAACACCATGGACTGGTCCATGATATTTTCAGATCAATAAATTCATAACAAAATTACATTTGTACCAGTTCATTTATCAAAATGGGTAATTTTTGTCTAAAAATAGTAATATTACTGGCAAAAAGTGCAGATCCTGATGAGACGGCTCGTCACGAGCCGGCTCATCTGGATCTACACTTTTTGTAAGCCTATTGAGAGGCATGTGGTGTTGAAAGGGTTAAAATCCACTTGTATTTACTGTGTACATAGTTATTTGTAGAAAATTATATTATATAATGTCGAATAAATATGTTTAAGCCAATCGAGTGTTAATAATTTCTATAGGGGTATGAACTACATTGAGTGTATATAAAGTTCTTAAAACAGAAATTGGAAGCAAAATATATGATTTGTAATGAATGTATACACACCTTTGGAGATGGTACAACTGAGAAAGTATTCATAATTCTGTCGGGGTATTCTTCACGGATCTTGCTGATAAGCAGTGTTCCCAAACCGGACCCGGTACCGCCTCCAAGGGAGTGCGTAAGTTGAAAGCCCTGTAGACAATCGCAGTTCTCTGACTCCTTCCTCACCACGTCCATGACCGAGTCGACCAGTTCAGCGCCCTCTGTGTAGTGACCTTTAGCCCAGTTGTTACCAGCGCCACTCTGTCCAAACACAAAGTTATCTGGGCGGAAGAGCTGACCGAATGGCCCAGATCGGACAGAGTCCATTGTCCCGGGTTCAAGATCGACAAGAATCGCTCGCGGTACATATTTACCACCTGTGAAGATTAAAGGCAGGTATGTATTTATTTTTTCAATTTGGTATGTTTCATATATACATATAGAATAGTTGCTCGAAGTGGGGTCATTTCGTCTGTCTGTTTGTCTAGCTTGTGTGCTGACCTGGCTCATGATAACATTGCGATATGTTGCGCCGGACAACCAGGTCTATGCCACCAAGGTAATGGTTATGGTCAACGTCATTTACTGGCATATATATACAATAGCGTCGTATCCGGTTATAATTATGGTCGTCATATCCGGTTATAATTTGGCCATCCATATCCGGTTATAATTATGGTCGTCATATCCGGTTATTATTGTGGTCGTCATATCCGGTTATATTATAACCGTCATAACCGGTTATTATTTTGGCCGTCATATCCTGTTATAATTTGGCCGTCCATATCCGGTTATATTTACAACCGTCCTATCATGTTATAATTATGGCCTTCGCATCGGGTTATAATTATGGCCGTCATATCCGGTTCACATCCCCGTTTTAATTATAAAATAATGCAAAGATTATGACGAAGCTACCTGAAACATGCATGGACGATATTTAGTTTATACACATTCGTTTAGCTCGATTGCGAAACAAATTCTTACAACATTAGTTTAATCGCTCTCCAGACTTTTTTTAAGGATAAAATAACAAAAATATTATTATTTAGCACATGTATTATCATCCATTTTTAATTATTCATTAATACTCGGGGCCGATGTCGGCCTAAGTTGCACAAAGCAATGTAGCTACACTGTAACTACACTGTAACTGAACTGTAACTGCAATGTAACTACACTGTAACTACACTGTAACTGAACTGTAACTGCAATGTAACTACACTGTAACTGATGTAACTGTAATGTAACTACACTGTAACTGTAATGTAACTACACTGTAACTGTAATGTAACTACACTGTAACTGCAATGTAACGGCAATGTAACTACACTGTAACTGTAATGTAACTACACTGTAACTACATTGTAAATGTAATGTAACTACACTGTAACTGCAATGTAACTAAACTGTAACTACACTGTAACTGCAATGTAACTACACTGTAATTACACTGTAACTGCAATGTAACTACACTGTAACTGCAATATAACTAAACTGTAACTACACTGTAACTGCAATGTAACTACACTGTAACTGCAATATAACTAAACTGTAACTGTAATGTAACTGCACTGTAACTAATGTAACTACAATGTAACTGTAATGTAACTACACTGTAACTACACTGTAACTGCAATGTAACTACACTGTAACTACACTGTAACTACACTGTAACGTAACTACAATGTAACTGCAATGTAACTACACTGTAACTGTAATGTAACTACACTGTAACTGCAATGTAACTACACTGTAACTGTAATGTGAAACTTTATCAGTAATGCACCAAACACCTTATGCATGTACTTCCTAGAAACCCGCCTCTAGTATACAACAAATATATTTCTTACATATGGCATGGAGGGGTTGTAGGATAGAGGTACATGGCTTTTTGTGCCTTAATGATAAACTTTCAAGCTCCTGTGATCAAAGCAAATGAGGTGTTCACATTTAATGAACTTTACCCCACCTATGTAAACACATGATTGTACAGGATAACATATTAACATAGTCACGCGATATATATACATTACGCTTTCAGCAAAAATTTCAAATATTTACTAACAAAAATATGCGTTCAGCAAAATAGTTTAAAATGCTACCTAAATTGGTATACACACTGAATAAAATAGCTAATCGGTCACCTGGTGTTTTACAGTATTAGGAGCAAACTAATAACCATATAATATCAATATTCATATCATCTGATTGGTTATATTTTATTACTGATCGTTTTGCATGATTTCCTGAATAATTATTTCGGATAAAATGCATTAAATGACAATAAGAAAATATTTATATCGTATGATTATTAATTTTGTCCAAATATTATAAAATAGCATATGACCGATTAGGACTTTTGTTGCGTGTATATATTATAAAACATATATACACTCTAAACAGGGATCGCAGGTTCAATCCCCCGTCTGACCATAATAAAATGAACAGTCTTTCAGATGGGACGTTAAACCGAGGTCTCGTGTCGGTGCTTACACCATGCACGTAAAAGAACCAGAGGAGACCCTGGAATGGGTCTCTGTCTGTATCATTGCACTATCCTTCAAAATCTAAAATTACTAATCTCTTCAGGAGGCGTCGCTCATATGGGCAACCGATAGCGACGATAAATAACGCACGCACGCACGCACGCACGCACGCACGCACGCACGCACGCACGCACGCACTCACGCACGCACGCACGCACGCACGCACGCACGCACGCACGCACGCACGCACGCACGCACGCACGCACGCACGCACGCACGCACGCACGCACGCACGCACGCACGCACGCACGCACGCACGCACGCACGCAGCACGCACGCACGCACGCACGCACGCACGCACGCACGCACGCACGCACGCACGCACGCACGCACGCACGCACGCACGCACGCACGCACGCACGCACGCACGCACGCACGCACGCACGCACGCACCACGCACGCCACGCACGCACGCACGCAGCACGCACGCACGCACGCACGCACGCACGCACGCACGCACGCACGCACGCACACGCACGCACGCACGCACGCACGCACGCACGCACGCACGCACACGCACGCACGCCGCACGCACGCACGCACGCACACGCACGCACGCACGCACGCACGCACGCACGCACGCACGCACGCACGCACGCACGCACGCACGCACGCACGCACGCAACGCACACACACACACACACACACACACACACACACACCACACACACACACACACACACACACACACACACACACACACACACACACACACACACACACACACACAACCACACACACACACACACACACACACACCACACCACACACACAACACACACACACACACACACACACACACACACACACACACCACACACACACACACACACACACACACACACACACACACACACACACACACACACACACACACACACACACACACACCACACACACACAACACACACACACACACACACCACACACACACCACACACACACACAGTGTATTACAGTTTATCTCATAGAATCTTGTATGACCACACGTTTAATAACACATGGAAGGATTCTGATTGGTCGCTGCATGACATTGACAGCTTGCAATAGACATTACATGTTGATTGTGTTCACGGATCTGTTGTCCAGTGGTTAACACGCTGGATTGGTAAGACAGGGATCGCATGTTCGATCCCCCGTCTGATCCTAGTAAAATTAACAGTCTTTCAGATGGGACTTTAAACCGAGGTCTCGTGTCTGTGCTTATACACCGTGCACATGTCGATGATTTGTGTGAAGTTGTTTGATTGTCAGGGACGGGTTCAACTGAATGTAATAAGGCTAAAAAAATATACTGGCAAACAGAAACGTATGCTTCCTTCAAATGTATGGTTGTTGTTACTATGGTAATGTGATAAAAAGGATCTTACACTCTGGTGATTTCATACCATATTTTAGGAAACTCGTTTTGGAATTTTGCAAAATTTGTTTCGCAGTCCAACGTGTTAATCACTGGACAACTGGCACGTCGAAAATGTCTGCTATAAAATATTATATACACGGAAATGTACATACCAGAGGCATCATTAAAATATACATCGATTCTTTCGAGTTGTAAATCTGAATCCCCGTGGTACGATCCTGTAGGGTCAACACCATGCTCGTCGCAAATCACCTCCCAGAACTGAAAGTATCATTTAAAGTTATTTTATACATAATACCGTAATGAAAATAACATACAGCTGATACCAGACCCTTGACTAATTTCCTTTAATATACCTGATACCAGACTCACGACAATGTGCTTATAATACAGCTGATACCAGACCCACGACAATGTGCCTTTAATACAGCTGATACCAGACCCACGACAATGTGCCTTTAATATAGCTGATATCAGACTCACGACAATGTGCCTTTAATATAGCTGATACCAGACTCACGACAATGTGCCTTTAATATAGCTGATACCAGACTCACGACAATATGCCTTTAATACAGCTGATACCAGACCCACGCCATGTGCCTTTAATACAGCTGATACCAGACTCACGACAATGTGCCTTTAATATAGCTGATACCAGACTCACGACAATGTGCATTTAATATAGCTGATACCAGACTCACGACAATATGCCTTTAATATAGCTGATACCAGACTCACGACAATGTGCCTTTAATATAGCTGATACCAGACTCACGACAATGTGCATTTAATATAGCTGATACCAGACTCACGACAATGTGCCTTTAATATAGCTGATACAAGACCCACGACAATGTGCATTTAATATAGCTGATACAAGACTCACGACAACTTGCCTTTAATATAGCTGATACCAGACTCACGACAATGTGCATTTAATATAGCTGATACCAGACTCACGACAATGTGCCTTTAATATAGCTGATACCAGACTCACGACAATGTGCCTTTAATATAGCTGATACCAGACCCACGACAATGTGCCTTTAATATAGCTGATACCAGACTCACGACAATGTGCATTTAAAATAGCTGATACAAGACCCACGACAATGTGCCTTTAATATAGCTGATACCAGACTCACGCCAATGTGCATTTAATATAGCTGATACCAGACTCACGACAATGTGCCTTTAATATAGCTGATACCAGACCCACGACAATGTGCCTTTAATATACCTGATACCAGACTCACGACAATGTGCATTTAATATAGCTGATACCAGACTCACGACAATGTGCCTTTAATATAGCTGATACCAGACTCACGACAATGTGCCTTTAATATAGCTGATACCAGACTCACGACAATGTGCCTTTAATATAGCTGATACCAGACTCACGACAATGTGCCTTTAATATAGCTGATACCAGACCACGACAATGTGCCTTTAATACAGCTGATACCAGACCCACGACAATGTGCCTTTAATATAGCTGATACCAGACTCACGACAATGTGCCTTTAATATAGCTGATACCAGACTCACGGCAATGTGCCTTTAATATAGCTGATACCAGACTCACGACAATGTGCCACAGACTCACGACAATGTGCCTTTAATATAACTGATACCAGACTCACGACAATGTGCCACAGACTCACGACAATGTGCCTTTAATATAGCTGATACCAGACTCACGACAATGTGCCTTTAATATAGCTGATACCAGACCCACGACAATGTGCCTTTAATATAGCTGATACCAGACTCACGACAATGTGCCTTTAATATAGCTGATACCAGATTCACGACAATGTGCCTTTAATATAGCTGATACCAGACTCACGACAATGTGCCTTTAATATACCTGATACCAGACTCACGACAATATGCCTTTAATACAGCTGATACCAGACCCACGCCATGTGCCTTTAATACAGCTGATACCAGACTCACGACAATGTGCCTTTAATATAGCTGATACCAGACTCACGACAATGTGCATTTAATATAGCTGATACCAGACTCACGACAATATGCCTTTAATATAGCTGATACCAGACTCACGACAATGTGCCTTTAATATAGCTGATACCAGACTCACGACAATGTGCATTTAATATAGCTGATACCAGACTCACGACAATGTGCCTTTAATATAGCTGATACAAGACCCACGACAATGTGCATTTAATATAGCTGATACAAGACTCACGACAACTTGCCTTTAATATAGCTGATACCAGACTCACGACAATGTGCATTTAATATAGCTGATACCAGACTCACGACAATGTGCCTTTAATATAGCTGATACCAGACTCACGACAATGTGCCTTTAATATAGCTGATACCAGACCCACGACAATGTGCCTTTAATATAGCTGATACCAGACTCACGACAATGTGCATTTAAAATAGCTGATACAAGACCCACGACAATGTGCCTTTAATATAGCTGATACCAGACTCACGCCAATGTGCATTTAATATAGCTGATACCAGACTCACGACAATGTGCCTTTAATATAGCTGATACCAGACTCACGACAATGTGCCTTTAATATACCTGATACCAGACTCACGACAATATGCCTTTAATACAGCTGATACCAGACCCACGCCATGTGCCTTTAATATAGCTGATACCAGACTCACGACAATGTGCCTTTAATATAGCTGATACCAGACTCACGACAATGTGCCTTTAATATAGCTGATACCAGACCCACGACAATGTGCCTTTAATATAGCTGATACCAGACTCACGACAATGTGCCTTTAATATAGCTGATACCAGACCCACGACAATGTGCCTTTAATATAGCTGATACCAGACTCACGACAATGTGCCTTTAATATAGCTGATACCAGACCCACGACAATGTGCCTTTAATATAGCTGATACCAGACTCACGACAATTGCCTTTAATATAGCTGATACCAGACTCACGACAATGTGCCTTTAATATAGCTGATACCAGACTCACGACAATGTGCCTTTAATATAGCTGATACCAGACCCACGACAATGTGCCTTTAATATAGCTGATACCAGACCCACGACAATGTGCCTTTAATATAGCTGATACCAGACTCACGACAATGTGCCTTTAATATAGCTGATACCAGACTCACGACAATGTGCCTTTAATATAGCTGATACCAGACTCACGACAATGTGCCTTTAATATAGCTGATACCAGACTCACGACAATGTGCCACACTCACGACAATGTGCCTTTAATATAGCTGATACCAGACTCACGACAATGTGCCTTTAATATAGCTGATACCAGACCCACGACAATGTGCCTTTAATATAGCTGATACCAGACTCACGACAATGTGCCTTTAATATAGCTGATACCAGATTCACGACAATGTGCCTTTAATATAGCTGATACCAGACTCACGACAATGTGCCTTTAATATAGCTGATACCAGACTCACGACAATGTGCCTTTAATATAGCTGATACAAGACCCACGTCAATTTGCCTTTAATATAGCTGATACCAGACTCACGACAATGTGCCTTTAATATAGCTGATACAAGACCCACGACAATTTGCCTTTAATATAGATGATACCAGACTCACGACAATGTGCCTTTAATATAGCTGATACAAGACCCACGACAATTTGCCTTTAATATAGCTGATACCAGACTCACGACAATGTGCCTTTAATATAGCTGATACCAGACCCACGACAATGTGCCTTTAATATAGCTGATACCAGACTCACGACAATTTGCCTTTAATATAGCTGATACCAGACTCACGACAATGTGCCTTTAATATAGCTGATAACAGACTCACGACAATGTGCCTTTAATATAGCTGATACAAGACCCACGACAATTTGCCTTTAATATAGCTGATACCAGACTCACGACAATGTGCCTTTAATATAGCTGATACAATACCCACGACAATTTGCCTTTAATATAGATGATACCAGACTCACGACAATGTGCCTTAAATATAGCTGATACAAGACCCACGACAATGTGCCTTTAATATAGCTGATACCAGACCCACGACAATGTGCCTTTAATATAGCTGATACCAGACTCACGACAATTTGCCTTTAATATAGCTGATACCAGACCCACGACAATGTGCCTTTAATATAGCTGATACCAGACCCACGACAATGTGCCTTTAATATAGCTGATACCAGACTCACGACAATTTGCCATTAATATAGCTGATACCAGACCCACGACAATGTGCCTTTAATATAGCTGATACCAGACCCACGACAATGTGCCTTTAATATAGCTGATACAAGACCCACGACAATTTGCCTTTAATATAGCTGATACCAGACTCACGACAATGTGCCTTTAATATAGCTGATACCAGACTCACGACAATGTGCCTTTAATATAGCTGATACCAGACTCACGACAATGTGTCTTTAATATAGCTGATACCAGACTCACGACAATGTGCCTTTAATATAGCTGATACCAGACTCACGACAATGTGCCTTTAATATAGCTGATACAAGACCCACGACAATTTGCCTTTAATATAGCTGATACCAGACTCACGACAATGTGCCTTTAATATAGCTGATACAAGACCCACGACAATTTGCCTTTAATATAGATGATACCAGACTCACGACAATGTGCCTTTAATATAGCTGATACAAGACCCACGACAATTTGCCTTTAATATAGCTGATACCAGACTCACGACAATGTGCCTTTAATATAGCTGATACCAGACTCACGACAATGTGCCTTTAATATAGCTGATACCAGACCCACGACAATGTGCCTTTAATATAGCTGATACCAGACTCACGACAATGTGCCTTTAATATAGCTGATACCAGACTCACGACAATGTGCCTTTAATATAGCTGATACCAGACCCACGACAATGTGCCTTTAATATAGCTGATACCAGACCCACGACAATGTGCCTTTAATATAGCTGATACAAGACCCACGACAATGTGCCTTTAATATAGCTGATACCAGACTCACGACAATGTGCCTTTAATATAGCTGATACCAGACTCACGACAATGTGCCTTTAATATAGCTGATACCAGACTCACGACAATGTGCCTTTAATATAGCTGATACCAGACTCACGACAATGTGCCTTTAATATAGCTGATACCAGACTCACGACAATGTGCCTTTAATATAGCTGATACCAGACTCACGACAATGTGCCTTTAATATAGCTGATACCAGACTCACGACAATGTGCCTTTAATATAGCTGATACCAGACCCACGACAATGTGCCTTTAATATAGCTGATACCAGACTCACGACAATGTGCCTTTAATATAGCTGATACCAGACCACGACAATGTGCTTTAATATAGCTGATACCAGACTCACGACAATGTGCCTTAATATGATACAGACCACGACAATGTGCCTTTAATATAGCTGATACCAGACTCACGACAATGTGCCTTTAATATAGCTGATACAAGACCCACGACAATGTGCCTTTAATATAGCTGATACAAGACCCACGACAATGTGCCTTTAATATAGCTGATACCAGACTCACGACAATGTGCCTTTAATATAGCTGATACCAGACCCACGACAATGTGCCTTTAATATAGCTGATACGAGACCCACGACAATGTGCATTTAATATAGCTGATACCAGACCCACGACAATGTGCCTTTAATATAGCTGATACCAGACTCACGACAATGTGCCTTTAATATAGCTGATACCAGACCCACGACAATGTGCCTTTAATATAGCTGATACCAGACTCACGACAATGTGCCTTTAATATAGCTGATACCAGACTCACGACAATGTGCCTTTAATATAGCTGATACCAGACTCACGACAATGTGCCTTTAATATAGCTGATACCAGACTCACGACAATGTGCCTTTAATTCAGCTGATACGAGACCCACGACAATGTGCATTTAATATAGCTGATACCAGACTCACGACAATGTGCCTTTAATATAGCTGATACAAGACCCACGACAATGTGCCTTTAATATAGCTGATACAAGACCCACGACAATGTGCCTTTAATATAGCTGATAACAGACTCACGACAATGTGCCTTTAATATAGCTGATACGAGACCCACGACAATGTGCCTTTAATATAGCTGATACGAGACCCACGACAATGTGCATTTAATATAGCTGATACCAGACCCACGACAATGTGCCTTTAATATAGCTGATACCAGACTCACGACAATGTGCCTTTAATATAGCTGATACAAGACCCACGACAATGTGCCTTTAATATAGCTGATACCAGACTCACGACAATGTGCCTTTAATATAGCTGATACAAGACCCATGACAATGTGCCTTTAATATAGCTGATACCAGACCCACGACAATGTGCCTTTAATATAGCTGATACAAGACCCATGACAATGTGCCTTTAATATAGCTGATACCAGACTCACGACAACTTGCCTTTAATATAGCTGATACCAGACTCACGACATTGTGCCTTTAATATAGCTGATACCAGACTCACGACAATTTGCCTTTAATATAGCTGATACAAGATCCACGACACTGTGCCTTTAATATAGCTGATACCAGACTCACGACAATGTGCCTTTAATATAGCTGATACAAGACCCATGACAATGTGCCTTTAATATAGCTGATACCAGACCCACGACAATGTGCCTTTAATATAGCTGATACAAGACCCATGACAATGTGCCTTTAATATAGCTGATACCAGACTCACGACAACTTGCCTTTAATATAGCTGATACCAGACTCACGACAATGTGCCTTTAATATAGCTGATACAAGACCCATGACAATGTGCCTTTAATATAGCTGATACCAGACCCACGACAATGTGCCTTTAATATAGCTGATACAAGACCCATGACAATGTGCCTTTAATATAGCTGATACCAGACTCACGACAATTGCCTTTAATATAGCTGATACCAGACTCACGACAATGTGCCTTTAATATAGCTGATACAGACCCACGACAATGTCCTTTATATAGCTGATACAGACCAGACAATGCCTTTAATATAGCTGATACCAGACTCACGACAATGTGCCTTTAATATAGCTGATACCAGACTCACGACAACTTGCCTTTAATATAGCTGATACCAGACTCACGACAACTTGCCTTTAATATAGCTGATACCAGACTCACGACAACTTGCCTTTAATATAGCTGATACCAGACCCACGACAATGTGCCTTTAATATAGCTGATACAAGACTCACGACAAGTTGCCTTTAATATAGCTGATACCAGACTCACGACAAGTTGCCTTTAATATAGCTGATACAAGACTCACGACAAGTTGCCTTTAATATAGCTGATACCAGACCCATGACACATGGCATTTAATATAGCTGATACCAGACCCATGACACATGGCAAAAACAACAACCCACGACAATTTGCCTTTAATATAGCTGATACAAGATCCACGACAATGTGCCTTTAATATAGCTGATACCAGACTCACGACAATGTGCCTTTAATATAGCTGATACCAGACCCACGACAATGTGCCTTTAATATAGCTGATACAAGACCCATGACAATGTGCCTTTAATATAGCTGATACCAGACCCACGACAATGTGCCTTTAATATAGCTGATACAAGACCCATGACAATGTGCCTTTAATATAGCTGATACCAGACTCACGACAACTTGCCTTTAATATAGCTGATACCAGACTCACGACAATGTGCCTTTAATATAGCTGATACCAGACTCACGACAATGTTCCTTTAATATAGCTGATACGAGACTCACGACAATTTGCCTTTAATATAGCTGATACAAGATCCACGACAATGTGCCTTTAATATAGCTGATACCAGACTCACGACAATGTGCCTTTAATATAGCTGATACCAGACCCACGACAATGTGCCTTTAATATAGCTGATACAAGACCCATGACAATGTGCCTTTAATATAGCTGATACCAGACTCACGACAATGTGCCTTTAATATAGCTGATACCAGACTCACGACAACTTGCCTTTAATATAGCTGATACCAGACTCACGACAACTTGCCTTTAATATAGCTGATACCAGACTCACGACAACTTGCCTTTAATATAGCTGATACCAGACCCACGACAATGTGCCTTTAATATAGCTGATACAAGACTCACGACAAGTTGCCTTTAATATAGCTGATACCAGACTCACGACAAGTTGCCTTTAATATAGCTGATACAAGACTCACGACAAGTTGCCTTTAATATAGCTGATACCAGACCCATGACACATGGCATTTAATATAGCTGATACCAGACCCATGACACATGGCATTTAATATAGCTGATACGAGACTCACACGACAATTTGCCTTTAATATAGCTGATACAAGATCCACGACAATGTGCCTTTAATATAGCTGATACCAGACTCACGACAATGTGCCTTTAATATAGCTGATACCAGACCCACGACAATGTGCCTTTAATATAGCTGATACAAGACCCATGACAATTTGCCTTTAATATAGCTGATACCAGACTCACGACAATGTGCCTTTAATATAGCTGATACCAGACTCACGACAACTTGCCTTTAATATAGCTGATACCAGACTCACGACAACTTGCCTTTAATATAGCTGATACCAGACTCACGACAACTTGCCTTTAATATAGCTGATACTAGACCCACGACAATGTGCCTTTAATATAGCTGATACCAGACTCACGACAATGTTCCTTTAATATAGCTGATACGAGACTCACGACAATTTGCCTTTAATATAGCTGATACAAGATCCACGACAATGTGCCTTTAATATAGCTGATACCAGACTCACGACAATGTGCCTTTAATATAGCTGATACCAGACCCACGACAATGTGCCTTTAATATAGCTGATACAAGACCCATGACAATGTGCCTTTAATATAGCTGATACCAGACTCACGACAATGTGCCTTTAATATAGCTGATACCAGACTCACGACAACTTGCCTTTAATATAGCTGATACCAGACTCACGACAACTTGCCTTTAATATAGCTGATACCAGACTCACGACAACTTGCCTTTAATATAGCTGATACCAGACCCACGACAATGTGCCTTTAATATAGCTGATACAAGACTCACGACAAGTTGCCTTTAATATAGCTGATACCAGACTCACGACAAGTTGCCTTTAATATAGCTGATACAAGACTCACGACAAGTTGCCTTTAATATAGCTGATACCAGACCCATGACACATGGCATTTAATATAGCTGATACCAGACCCATGACACATGGCATTTAATATAGCTGATACGAGACTCACACGACAATTTGCCTTTAATATAGCTGATACAAGATCCACGACAATGTGCCTTTAATATAGCTGATACCAGACTCACGACAATGTGCCTTTAATATAGCTGATACCAGACCCACGACAATGTGCCTTTAATATAGCTGATACAAGACCCATGACAATTTGCCTTTAATATAGCTGATACCAGACTCACGACAATGTGCCTTTAATATAGCTGATACCAGACTCACGACAACTTGCCTTTAATATAGCTGATACCAGACTCACGACAACTTGCCTTTAATATAGCTGATACCAGACTCACGACAACTTGCCTTTAATATAGCTGATACTAGACCCACGACAATGTGCCTTTAATATAGCTGATACAAGACTCACGACAAGTTGCCTTTAATATAGCTGATACCAGACTCACGACAAGTTGCCTTTAATATAGCTGATACAAGACTCACGACAAGTTGCCTTTAATATAGCTGATACCAGACCCATGACACATGGCATTTAATATAGCTGATACCAGACCCATGACACATGGCATTTAATATAGCTGATACCAGACCCACGACAATGTGCCTTTAATATAGCTGATACAAGACCCATGACAATGTGCATTTAATATAGTGGATACGAGACCCACGACAATGTGCCTTTAATATAGCTGATACCAGACCCATGACACATGGCATTTAATATAGCTGATACGAGACCCACGACACATGGCATTTAATATAGCTGATACGAGACCCACGACAATGTGCATTTAATATAGCGGATACGAGACCCACGACAATGTGCCTTTAATATAGCTGATACCAGACCCATGACACATGGCATTTAATATAGCTGATACAAGACCCACGACACATGGCATTTAATATAGCGGATACGAGACCCACGACACATGGCATTTAATATAGCGGATACGAGACCCACGACACATGGCATTTAATATAGCGGATACGAGACCCACGACACATGGCATTTAATATAGCGGATACGAGACCCACGACAATGTGCCTTTAATATAGCGGATACGAGACCCACGACAATGTGCCTCTGCTATATTAAATGGCATTTAAAGGAAAGGCGTCGACGGATGTTTGCCCATTTAAGCAAAAATATAAAAATCGCAGTTCAACTTGAAATATTGAATATTTGTGAGGTAGTTCTGACGTCATAACTATATAATAATGTACTTCCTGTTAACCAAAATAAGGAAAACATATATGTAACTGACAATAAGTAGACTCTTAGATCGTTTCAATCGACGGTCTACTTTAGTTGTATCAGCGTAAAGACTATTTGTTGTATCGGTTCCCATAAAGGTGCACTGTCTCTGGGTAAACTAACGTATGCCTTGCAGATTTTCGATGAGTTAATGTCGGTTTAATCCATTAGGCCCTAAACATTTGAAGCCCATGTAAACAGGTAAAAGTAAAGTGTTTGTTTATTATAGTGTCACCCCTATTTAAAGGGCCAGTCATTTCTGACTTATGAGACACCTCTTTTTTATGAACATCAGTACTTCCCGAATCCTATGCTTGTATGCCAGACGCCAGACTGTAACCATTATTTAACTAGCTGGGGCAATATCAGAACAAAGCCCTGACGAGATTCGAACATTCGATCTCCCGCTCCATAGGCAGGCGCCTTAACCACTGGGCCACGGAGACGTAATGTGAACGTAAGCTGCAAGACAGCTGTGTTGTTTAATGTCACACAAGCACCTTAGGTCATATGTCGACTATCCAGCTAGTATTGGTGGAAGACCCAGGGTGGCCCCGCCGAACAGTTGGTCAAGGCATACACATACGTGTGGGATCTTAACCTACATCAGTGAAGGACACATGTTTTGAATTTCACGATCTTAACTTCTCGGAAACCAACTATATCAGGATACCAACCCGACATCTACACAACTATATAAACATGTTCAAATGACCGTCAATCCGCAACGAAATTATGCAACCGGAACGGAATTTTGGTGAACAATCCAACAAAATAATTATCAGATGATGTGCTATAGCGTGTGTGTGTTTTACGTTTATTTATCGTCGCTACCGGTTATCCATATGAGCGACGCCTCCTGAAGAGATTAGTCGTTTTAGATGTTGGAGGATAGTGCATGATACAGACAGAGACCCATTCCAGAGTCTCCTCTGGTTCTTTTATGTGCACGGTGTACAGCACCGACACGAGACCTCGGTTTAACGTCCCATCATTAAGAGATATAGCCAGACAGACAGACTTATTTATAGGGGAGACATAAGTACTCGATTGCGTGAAATTGTTGTTAATTATCGCCGTATCGCGTGGGAGTGTTTGCCGTTTTATCTAGCTGTACGACTATTGATAACTTAGAACTGCATTGCACCGGTTTTAACTCACCAGTGATCAATACTTCATGATTGAATAGCACCAATAATACAATCTTTTGTGATAATGAACGACTTCCATGGCTTTTCTGTTACCTCCCTTGGCAGAGCAAGTCAGATTTATCCCGAAATGCACAGCGGTCCTTTTATTTGGAAATACTTTGTTTTGATAAATCTACATAGATGGTGTTATGCGACGAGGAGTAGTGAATATATAAGCGAGGCTGAGGGGAGGAGAGAGAGGAGAGTAGGATGGAGAGGAGAGATAGCGGAGGATATGAAGGAGAGAGAGGAGAGGTGAGAGAGATGTAGGAGAGGAGTGGAGATGAGAGAGAGGGGGGAGAGAGAGAGTGGGGGAAAGGAGGAGAAAGAGGGAGATACATGTACTTTTTCGTTCCCGATCTATGAATACAAGTTTATTGTTTAGATTATCCGTATTTTAACCAGACTCAAAGACCCCGTTACTATGGAAACATGAGCGTTACTCGTATATCGATGAAGTTGGACAAAAAGATCCATAATTGAGAATGTCGTGACATTCAAGTCGATATTAAATTTCCGTCTCTTGCGTCTAGTGTTTATAAAATTATACAAATTTATTTTAGATCGATTGCGAAATAAGTTCTTACAACATTAGATTTAATAGCTCTCGAGATCTTTAATAGCTCTCGAGATCTCATTCCTGGTGTAATACATCGCCATGAGGGAGAGGAGAGAAGCTACATTGCGGATTTAAAGCAGTCCTATATCGTATGAAATAAAAGATATTTGAAAAATTCAAATTTTACGTATGGGTAGCAATGCTGCTACGCATTCTTACATTATAATTTGCATAATTATGTTCAATTAGTAAACAGTGTTTTTGCGATAAAACAAACTCGAAACCGAGACTAGGTATTTCCGAGTCGGTCGGTCTCGCACTTGTTTACAATCGAAATGCATCGTCCGCACTTGTTTACATTCGGAATGCATCGTCCCCATTTGTCCCACGTTGTCTTTTTTAGTTGAATTACTTGAGATGTCGATTCATACCTCTGTTATCTAAGTCTTTTATGGACATGTCTACATCCGCGCGAGGGATTCGACATTAGAGGAAGATAGATAGATAGTATTTCATGTTCAAAATATGTTGACATTCCTACGTGGGTTTCAACATCCGCGGTTGTGTCACGCATGTGCGCTGTGCGTGTTTACATTTCGTGTGTTGATAAACACATTTCGTTTGTTGATAAACAATTCGGGTATACGACGGTGTATATTTATTGGATTGTTATCGTTTCTGAGCGACTATTTCGATTTTTGTAAACACACATACATTAGTATTTATATTTTACCCAAAGCACCCTTTATTATGATATAGTGTTGCTTTAAAACGACACTACATTAGTCAAAACGCAAATTTCTAATTTTCCAAATATTTGCCTCAAATACTGAGTATTTCAACTAATAAGCAAACGTCGTATACGCGGTTTGTTGACGTAACAAAATAATGTAAATAGGGTCGACATTCATGCGTAATACAACTCGTGTATCCTGAATAACACGATTTATGGTACATATTTACCGTTATATCTCACATGTGTGCCTATTCATATTTATTTGTAGACTAGTCTTAGTTAAATTATCTTTAAACGACATTAGCTCGCGTTTAGTATTGACTCCGATGACAAACAAACGTCAGAGCGTGGATTATCGTTATATGAAATCCTACTTTCAATTTTGAAAGTTTGTAGATCACAAAAACACTATTTATTGATTCAATGTTAATGTTCGAATGTATTCGGAAAAATTTGTAGTAGCAACGCATTTATACGTGAAAAAATGCATTTTATTTACTTTTTGCGATGTTATGTCGCTTTAACGTCGTTAGTTTACCTATCAACACCTTTCCTGTGCAGGCACCAGCGGTTAACTAGTACTTGATGCATCAAACTCCGTAAGAAACTGCCAACTTTTTCATATAAAGAGACACGCTCTGAGCGGGCTCGAACCCGTGATCATCAGTGATGATATGTTACAGTGGTATACAAGTCAGCGACCGTAACCACTCGACCATGGATGCGGTGAATATCTACAATGATTTTAATTATTATTAACATAACCTACACAGAGGCAACACAATTATTGAAAACAAGTTTGACCGTCGTATAGTTTGGCCAAGAAATAAAGTGGTATAAAAAGTAAAAGTAAGTGTTTTGTTTATTATAGTGTTACCCCTATTTAAAGGGCCAGCCATTACTGACTTATGAGACACCTTTTTTTATGAACACCACAGTACTTCCCGAATCCTATGCTTGCAGGCAAGGCGCCAGGCTTGTAGGCAATTGGTAACCATTATTTAACTATAGCTGGCGGCTCACCAACCGACCATATCAGAACCAACCACTGACGATGTTCGAACCTTCGAACTCCAGCTCCGTAGGCGGACGTCTTAACCACTAGGGAACACGGGGTCTCAAATCAAATTTTACCAAATTGAGACCACTAGCCACGGAGACGGTATATTTGTGGGATAGCTGGACTGTGTTACCTAACTTACCTTAGAAACAATCAATCGTAACGGACTCTAGAATCAGTCACTGGAAACCGGAACAACATATTGACATAAACCGTTAATTATTGTCGACATAGGTTTCATAAAGTAATCTATTGTTCTAGAGTACATGCACTTTTATCATTATCAAGTTCAATTATATTGCTTTGCATTGGGTGCCATGTGTTACTCTCTACACGTACACATGTGTGCATTTCGAGTGTGTATATATGTATACTATATATATATATATAGGTCTGTTCGTCAGAAGAAACTGCCGGTTAGGGACCAAAGTTCGCTCATCCATTTAAGACTTAACCCAAACTCAACACGTCTTAAGGAGTATCGGATATGGACAATCATGATAGCGCAGTGTTAGAGCGTTCATGTGCGAACGGCCCACTGGAGTCGTTACGATTATATTAAGTAATGCGGTTAAATTCCACATGCCTCTTCTCTCTCCCCCGTGGCGATGGATTCCATCAGGAATGATGTCTCGAGAGTGATTAATATAAATTGTTAAGTACTCGTTTCGCAATCGAGCTAAATTAAATTTGTATAAACTAATATGGTCAATTTTGATGAAAGCAGCCGAGTGTTTAATGTCTCAATTTGGTAACATTTGATTTGAGACCCCCTATGTTCCCAGAGAGCAGGCAATGCTGGGTACCCAGGTAGAATCATCGACTGTCCGCAAGGTCCGATTCGAACCTACAGTGGTGAGGAAGTCGGAGAAATTAACCACTTGGTCACTACTACAGTACATACTGATATGCATACATTTGAAAATTGTCGGTAAGCTGCTTAAACGGCCATGGGTAAATAGGAATTTAGTTAATGAGGACGAAATACACTACCGAAACCCAAACATTGTCTGACCTTTGTAATAGTATCTTTATAGCCTCTATATGAACTGTTCCACGTACATGTAATGTGTGTAGAATTTCTCACACAGTGCATGGAACTGATACAATTGACTCTGTGAGTAATACTAGTTAGAGAAATGACTTTATGACTCATGGCTAGCGGAATAATTGATTATACATGTGCACGATAATAAAGGGATATGAGGTAAGATGACGAAATCGCATAGGCTATTTATAGCGATGCAGTGCACGCTATATACATGTACATATATATAATAGAGTACATCATATAAACACTGTGCACAGACGGATCTGTAGTCCAGTTGTAACACGCTGGACTGGTAATCCAGGAATCGCAGGTTCGATCCCCCGTCTGACACTAATACAATTAACAGTCTTTCAGATGGGACTTTAAACTGAGGTATCGTGTCGGTGCTGTACACCGTGCACGTAAGAGAACCAGAGGATACTCTGGAATGGGTCTCTGTCTGTATCATGCACTATCCTCCAAAATCTAAAAATGACTAATCTCTTCAGGAGGCGTCGCTCATATGGGCAACCGGTAGCGACGATAAATAAACGTAAAACACACATACACACTGTGCGTTCGTTCCGCCGGTTTGTAATATAACAGTCTTCCAGATGGGGCTAGAGACCGAGTCCGAGGTCTCATGTATCGATGCTATATACCGGATATGTAAAGGGACCAGGGATGTTTCTGTAGGCCCCTAACTTGCACTATTCCCAAAGAACAATAACTTCTGAGTCGTCTATAAATAAACGCATTAATAGAATATATATGTGTGCAGCCTTTCACGTGTACTATATGTATTTATCACATAACTTTGCTTGTATTCAGTGTAATACAGTTATCTCATAAAGTCTTATATGGCCACACGTTTAATAACACCTGGACGGATTATCATTGGTCGCGGTATGACATTGACAGCTTGCAATTTACATTATATGTTGTTTGTAGTCAAACTTTATTGGTTGAAAATAAACTGCTAGCTCAATAAAATGCTAAATATTCACTACAGTGATTAAAACATATTGTGTCGATGGTTTGCGTGACGTTATTTGAGTATCAGCGTTGTACAATAATGAATTAAAAGATAATAAAAACAGTACATCAATCCAGACACAAACATTAAATAACCAGTCATCAATGAAGACAATCACATTAGAATATTCAGAACAATGCGTAGTAGTCTCCGAAGAAGTGAGTTTTCAATTGTTTCTTGAATAGGTTAACTGACTCACTTGGTCTAATATAAGGTTCAAAGGCAGTTCATTCCAAAGCTTGGGTCCAACAGTACTAAAACTTATGTCACTGAAGGTCTTGTTCTTATTATAAGGAACAAGGTAGCATCCTACTGATGATTCACAGTAACGTGGTGAGCGTTTTGAGACTATGCCATCAGCTCGGACCGTGTCTCATTTATATGAAAAAGTTGGCAGTTTCTTACGGAGGTTGGTGCACCAAGTACTGGTTAACCGCTGGAGCCTGCCCATGAAAGGTGTTGTTAGATAAACTGCCCGTCGGTCCAATGGGAAACCGGTAGCGACGTTAAATAAACTTAAATAATAATAAAAATTAAAATAATAAACAATGCCATACCTCAATAATAAAATTTAAATACGTTAGATCGATAAGCCTATAATATGACGTAATAGTTCACTTTCTTTTTAACTCTGGAAATAAACTGCCGCTAACATTAGATATATTGATTTCTAACGACTGTATTATGCGCTTCTCGGAGACATATGTTAATTGACTAACCAGTTGTGAATCAGCCGATAATTACGCAACTCAGACGATGGTTGCACGTGGGCGGGACATGAGTCATCGACGGCACACAATGACACTCGTCTAGTCAATATTCTGTTATTTCAAGAACTTTAGATATTAAAAATAAATAGAAAGTGGCTTTTAGAATAATATCGGTTCATACTAAATAAAATACATGTCTATAAAATATTGGCACTGATTTGTTTGTTTAAACTGGGGAATAAAGTTGCAATAACAGCGATCGTCATATGGCGAATCTCCGGACTTCTGAGAGGTATTCCAGACACGGTCTGATGCGGGTAGAACCACATACCTTCCGTAAGACACCCGAATAACTTACTCATTTAAAAAAATGATACACCCCCAGTGAGATTCGAACCTACAGTGGTTAGGGTGAAATTGTTGAATCATAGGGATGCTACAACGGAGAGACACAGTAGCAACATGTAACAGAACAGAACATGTGTTATTACAAGATCGGCAATAACCCTGCCTTTGGCAATACAATATACATACACAGTATTATACATGGCACGAGGGGAAAAACTGGTACTCCAGGGATCGCAGGTTCGATCCCCCGTCTGACCCTAATAAAATTAACAGTCTTTCAGATGGCACGTTAAACCGATGTCTCGTGTCGGTGCTTTACACCGTGCACGTAAAAGAACCAGAGGAGATTCTGAAATTGGTCTCTGTCTGTATCATTGCACTATCCTCAAAAAATCTAAAATGACTAATCTCTTCAGGAGGCGTCGCTCATATGGGCAACTGGTTGCGTCGATAAATAAACGTAAAACACACACAGAAACAAAATGTAATATACACAAATTACATTAATAATAGTGACATCGTGTTATTTAAAGCAACGGTTAACAAGTTAAGAAGCTATATTGGCAAAGAGCGAGACCAATTCAATAGCATTATAGAATTGCAGCATCAGTATGTGTGATAGTACATATGAATATGATAACATACGTATACATTCATTACTGTTCGTCACGCAAAGTTTCCACATGACTTGTTCTTAGTTTAAAGGCATTCTTAATACACTTAGCTGTATTTATTAATATATTACACAACATTTAACACAACATTGGTGGCACATTACATGCACTTTCGTGTTAGGGTAACAGAACGTCTATACAAGTCTAGTTGAAACCAGTAAGACTGCACTCTGAGGTTGGATTGGTGGTGGGGTTTTTTAATCCGCGCAGTAGGGTTTCGTACTCGATAGGAGCTTGTAAATATATTCATAAGGCATCCAAAAGACACACCCTCTATTATAATGTTTGTTTATATTCTATGATAGAGGTAAAATACGCTGAGGAGCTCCTATGATAGAGGTACGAGGTGTTGAAGCCTGGTGGATACAGATACAAGCTCCTGTGAGTATTCCCTGCACTTTCACAATATATTATACCAAACGTTAATCAGCATTTATATATAAGTATATACAATACATTACAAAATATGCGAACTATGTTCCGTGATAAGATTGTATTACTAAAACGTTGATTATACCCGAGATAGATCTATACATATAATGAGCACCGTCCGATGCGTTGCTAGTAGTTCGAGCACCGTCCGATACGTTACCAGTAGTTCGAGCACCGTCCGATGCGTTGCCAGTAGTTCAAGCACCGTCCGATGCGTTGCCAGTAGTTCAAGCACCGTCCGATGCTTTGAAGAACCAGTGGTGGTGTCCTTAGGCAGGACACGTACATCCTCGTTGCCTCGCCCCTCTCCCTCATGGCGATGGATTCCGTCAGGAATGAGGTCTCGAGAGCGACTAAATGAATGTTGTATCGGAATCGAGCTATAATAACTGACTATAAACTGCTTACTATGGATATACTGAGGCATATCTGTCGAGATATGGGAATTTAATAATCATAAGATGAGACAATGGATGACAATTGATATGATGTGGTGCAAAGGAAACAACGATAAAAACAGAGGAAACCAACTAAGAGGATCTATCTACTTTTATGGAGTATTCAGGGACAGTAACAGGCCGGCGTGTATGTTTATTTATTGTCGATACCGGTTGCCCATATGAGCGACGCCTCCTGCAGAGATAAGTCATTTTAGATGTTTGAAGGATAGTCCAATGATACAGACAGAGACCCATTCCGGAGTCTCCTCTGGTTCTTTTACGTGCACGGTGTAAACTGTAAAGCACCGACACGAGACCTCGGTTTAACGTCCCATCTGAAAGACTAATTAATTTTATTAGGGTCAGACGGGGGATCTAACCTGCGAGCCCTGGATTACCAGTCTAGCGTGTTACCACTGGACTACAGATCCGTATAGACCTGGTCGGCGTCTCTCATTACACTATATATAGTAAAGTAATGTAGTTACAAATAACAAGGCTTCTATAGTTATTCATCTAAAGCGGAAATATCATGTGTCAGTTGGTTTCAACAAATTCATGTATTCGCTATTATATAACAACTAATTAGATTCTATGTAAATATTTATGTGAGTTATTAATTCAATTTTTTAAACAACTCTACCGTAAAATATAAATCGTCCTACCTTAGCACCGATCTGGTTCCCGCACTGTCCCGCCTGAATGTGAACAATTTCTCTCATGTTGTCGTCTGGGCGATTTTTGTTCAAGTCCGCTCTTACTGAATGAACTGGCTAGACTGTTATGGATCAATGGTGATGTGTTTCATCGCCTGCGTGCGCAGCCGTTCATCTTATCACCATGAACTATACATTGTATCGCATGATAAGGTTGTAACATTGTACAGGCGTGAAGCTTGTTAAGGGGAAGTAACTAGATATTCACTATAGAGATTCAGGGGGTGGGAGGGTATAGGCCATACCAATATCGGTAGTGTTCCTCGAATATTGATGGTGGTTAATGCGGGGGTGGGACACATGTAATACATATCACAATATCCGATGGATCTTGTAAACTCATTCTACTATAGCCTATATCCACAGGGATTCGGCACGTTTGGGAGTACTAGTAATAGTATATATATTTAAGTACTTAAATATATATACTAGTACACCCAAACGTGCCGAATCCCTGTGCCTATATCGGGCCAATGATTTCATCAAAATTCAACAATGAGAGACATCGGTCAGTTACTGCCCCTGAATACTTCCTAAAAGTAGATAGGTCATATTAAGTGTTTTCCTCTGTTTTTATCGTTTGCACAACATGATAACTATTTTATTCCACTATTGCTTCTTATGAACATTAAATTACTATATCTCTATAAACTATAAACTACTATATATAGGGTGATATCATACCGAAATGTTGGAGGGTGATATCATACAGGCAGTTGGAGGGTGATATCATACAGAAATGTTGGAGGGTGATATCATACAGAAAGGTTGGAGGGTGATATCATACAGAAATGTTGGAGGGTGATATCATACAGGCAGTTGGAGGGTGATATTATACAGGCAGTTGGAGGGTGATATCATACAGAAAGGTTGGAAGGTGATATCATACAGGCAGTTGGAGGGTGATATTATACAGGCAGTTGGAGGGTGATATCATACAGAAAGGTTGGAAGGTGATATCATACAGAAAGGTTGGAGGGTAATATCATACAGGAAGTTGGAGGGTGATATCATACAGGCAGTTGGAGGCTGATATTATACAGAAAGGTTGGATGGTGATATCATACAGAAAAGTTGAAGGGTGATATCATACAGGAAGTTGGAGGCTGATATCATACAGAAATGTTGGATGGTGATATCATACAGAAATGTTGAAGGGTGATATCATACAGAAACGGTGCAGGGTGATATCATACAGGAAAGTTGGAGGGTGATATCATACAGAAACGTTGGAGGGTGATATCATACAGAAACGGTGCAGGGTGATATCATACAGGAAAGTTGGAGGGTGATATCATACATAAAGGTTGGAGGGTGATATCATACAGAAAGGTTGGATGGTGATATCATACAGAAATGTTGGAGGGTGATATAATACAGAAATGTTGGATGGTGATATCATACAGGCAGTTGGAGGGTGATATCATATAGAAAGGTTGGAAGGTGATATCATACAGGCAGTTGGATGGTGATATCATACAGAAAGGTTGGAAGGTGATAACATACAGAAAGGTTGGAGGGTGATATCATACAGGAAGTTGGAGGCTGATATCATACAGAAAGGTTGGATGGTGATATCATACAGAAATGTTGAAGGGTGATATCATACAGAAAGGTTGGAGGGTGATATCATACAGAAAGGTTGGAGGGTAATATCATACAGAAATGTTGGAGGGTGATATCATACAGAAACGGTGCAGGGTGATATCATACAGAACAGTTGGAGGGTGATATCATACAGAAAGGTTGGAGGGTGATATCATACAGGAAGTTGGAGGGTGATATCATACAGAACGGTTGGAGGGTGATATGAAACAGGAACGTTAGAGGGTGATATGAAACAGGAAAGTTGGAGGATAGAGGGTTGTGGATATATATAGAGGATTGTGGATATATAGAGGGTTGTGGATATATAGAGGGTTGTGGATATATAGAGGGTTGTGGATATATAGAGGGGTGTGGATATATAGAGGGTTGTGGAATTGTGGATATATAGAGGGGTGTGGATATATAGAGGGGTGTGGATATATAGAGGGGTGTGGATATATAGAGGGGTGTGGATATATAGAGGGTTGTGGATATATAGAGGGGTGTGGATATATAGAGGGTTGTGGATATATAGAGGGGTGTGGATATATAGAGGGGTGTGGATATATAGAGGGTTGTGGATATATAGAGGGGTGTGGATATATAGAGGGTTGTGGATATATAGAGGGTTGTGGATATATAGAGGGTTGTGGATATATAGAGGGGTGTGGATATATAGAGGGTTGTGGATATATGTGGATATATAGAGGGGTGTGGATATATAGAGGGGTGTGGATATATAGAGGGGTGTGGATATATAGAGGGGTGTGGATATATAGAGGGTTGTGGATATATAGAGGGGTGTGGATATATAGAGGGTTGTGGATATATAGAGGGGTGTGGATATATGTGGATATATAGAGGGGTGTGGATATATAGAGGGGTGTGGATATATAGAGGGTTGTGGATATATAGAGGGGTGTGGATATATAGAGGGGTTGTGGATATATAGAGGGTTGTGGATATATAGAGGGTTGGTGGATATATAGAGGGGTGTAGATATATAGAGGGTTGTGGATATATAGAGGGGTTGTGGATATATAGAGGGGTGTGGATATATAGAGGGTTGTGGATATATAGAGGGGTATGGATATATAGAGGGGTGTGGATATATAGAGGGTTGTGGATATATAGAGGGTTGTGGATATATAGAGGGTTGTGGATATATAGAGGGTTGTGGATATATAGAGGGTTGTGGTTATATAGAGGGTTGTGGATATATAGAGGGTTGTGGATATATAGAGAGTTGTGGATATATAGAGGTTGTGGATATATAGAGGGTTGTGGGTATATATAGAGAGTTGTGGATATATATAGAGGATTGTGGATATATAGAGGGTTGTGGGTATATATAGGATTGTGGATATATAGAGGGTTGTGGATATATATAGGATTGTGGATATATAGAGAGTTGTGGATATATAGAGAGTTGTGGATATAAAGCGGATTGTGGAAATATATAGAGGATTGTGGATATATATAGAGGATTGTGGATATATATAGGATTGTAGATATATATATAGGATTGTGGATATAAGGTTGTGGATATATAGAGGATTGTGGATATATGGAGTTGTGGATATATAGAGTTGTGGATATATAGAGGATTGTGGATATATGGAGTTGTGGATATATAGAGGATTGTGGATATATAGAGGATTGTGGATATATAGAGAGTTGTGGATATATAGAGGGTTGTGGATATATAGAGCATTGTGGATATATAGGGGATTGTGGATATATAGAGAGTTGTGGATATATAGAGGGTTGTGGATATATAGAGCATTGTGGATATATATAGAGGGTTGTGGATATATAGAGGATTGTGGATATATAGAGTTGTGGATATATAGAGTATTGTGGATATATAGAGGATTGTGGATATATAGGGTTGTGGATATATAGAGGATTGTGGATATATAGAGAGTTGTGGATATATAGAGGGTTGTGGATATATAGAGCATTGTGGATATATATAGAGGATTGTGGATATATAGAGTTGTGGATATATAGAGCATTGTGGATATATAGAGGATTGTGGATATATAGGGTTGTGGATATATAGAGGATTGTGGATATATAGGGTTGTGGATATATAGAGGATTGTGGATATATAGAGCATTGTGGATATATAGAGGATTGTGGATATATAGGGTTGTGGATATATAGAGGATTGTGGATATATAGAGTTGTGGATATATAGAGGGTTGTGGATATATAGAGAGTTGTGGATATATAGAGGATTGTGGATATATAGAGCATTGTGGATATATAGAGGATTGTGGATATATAGGGTTGTGGATATATAGAGAGTTGTGGATATATAGAGGGTTGTGGATATATAGAGCATTGTGGATATATATAGAGGATTGTGGATATATAGAGTTGTGGATATATAGAGGATTGTGGATATATAGAGGATTGTGGATATAGAGGGTTGTGGATATATATAGAGTTGTGGATATATATAGAGTTGTGGATATATAGAGGATTGTGGATATATATAGAGTTGTGGATATATAGAATTGTGGATATATAGAGAGTTGTGGATATATAGAGGGTTGTGGATATATAGAGGGTTGTGGATATATAGAGGATTGTGGATATATAGAGTTGTGGATATATAGAGGGTTGTGGATATATAGAGAGTTGTGGGTATATAGAGGGTTGTGGATATATAGAGGGTTGTGGGTATATAGAGGGTTGTGGATATATAGAGGGTTGTGGATATATAGAGTTGGTCTGGGAGTAAGCAATTACAATTTGGGAGCAATAGGTTACGGTCTGTGGTGAGGGCGAGCAGCGAAGCGTACACTTTTACACATTTAATTAAGCAGCCAGTCAAGGGAATCACAGAAAGTGGCTGCTTAGCACAGGTGGCTGCTTAGCACAGGTGGCTGCTTAATATAGGTGGCTGCTTAGCACAGGTGGCTGCTTAATATAGGTGGCTGCTTAATACAGGTGGCTGCTTAATATAGGTGGCTGCTTAATATAGGTGGCTGCTTAGCACAGGTGGCTGCTTAATATAGGTGGCTGCTTAATATAGGTGGCTGCTTAATATAGGTGGCTGCTTAATATAGGTGGCTGCTTAATATAGGTCAAATGTATAATAAAACAACATATTGGGAATCTGGAAACTGTCTGCTTAATACAGGTTAGCTGCTTAGAGGTGACCACTAACACAGGTTTGACTGTATACACTTCAGCCAAGCATTTGTTCTCATGTCATTTACCCCCTGGGTGGGGGGGGGGGGGCGAGGTTGCATATTCACGAGTGCTGTCCTCTAGATTCTCTTATATTGTTGGATCAAACTGTTAACAACAATGACTCACTGGAACCTTTGGCTCAGGTGAACTAACAATCTAGTTCTTGGTGGTTTGATTAACCCTTTCAACACCACAGACCTCTAAATAGGCTTACAAAAAGTGTAGATCCAGATGAGCCGGCTCATCACGAGCCGTCTCATCAGGATCTGCACTTTTTGCCAGTGATATGACTATTTTAAGACATAATTACCCATTTTGATAAATGAACTTGTCCAAATGTGATTTTCTGATTCATTTATTGGTTTATGAATATCATGGACCAGTCCATGCGAGTTACTTGGTGTTGAAAGGGTTAAAAGAGAGATAAATTTTTATACCAAGCTTGAATGCTGTTACTGGAAAATTCAACAGGCTGAGAATTATTGCCAGGTCAGTTGGTTGCGGTGGAGAGTAGACCACCCGCATTTCCTGAGTAAGAACCCGTACTGAACTCTCCAACCTCAATAAATGACCAATATCTTTCTCACATGAAAGGCGATGTCTAAAGCCGGTGCAGGACCACTCTGCCATGGAGCCTACAAGATACAGGACTCAACCTAACTCTTAAAATAAAAATAATTTTTTCTTGTAATTTTTATTCAATGAAATATAATTCATTTACAATCATAGATTGATAGCTAAAAGCATTCAACGGATATGCTCTATGAATAATTATATACACTAGCTAGCTATATGTATATATATATGATACATGTATAATATTTAAATAATACAACATAAACATGATTTATCTAAGTTAACATAACTCCTACCAGAAGAACAATAGAAATATAGTATAAAATATGTTTTAAATGGCGTCCAAGGTGAAACCCCTAAAAACCGAACGTCCACCGGAACAGGGGTAAAGTTCGGTTTGGTGGGGTTTTCGGTTTAGAGGGGTAAATTTCTCATAAATTAACAATTCTGCAAGAACTGATTAATTTTAAATGTACAATACAATATTCTGAAATAAATAGCTGAAAGTTTGTTTGTTTAAAAGAATAGTCAGTTTATGGTTTTAAATGGCGTCCAAGGTGAAAACAAAACCTTATTTCAACAATTGCGAACTCTCGTGGATGAAAGCGTATTCAGTGAACCCCTCTAAACCGAATGTCCACCGGAACAGGGGTAAAGTTTGGTTTGGTGGGGTAGATTTCTTATAAATTAACAACTATGCAAGAACTGATTAATTTTAAAATAAATAGTCGAAAGTTTTAGAATATTCAGTTTCATATATGATCTAGACACGTTGCTGTTTGGTTTACCGAGTAAATTACAGTTGCAAATGCACATATAATTTTAGAAATCTGTTCGGTATTCGGAAAAGAGGGGTTCCGGTTTACAGGTGTTTTAAAATGAACAAAGGGAAAAATTCTGGACCAAGAAATGAATTTGGTTTGGAGGGAATTCCAGATTAGAGGGGTTCTGCTTTTGAGGGAGCAAAAAATTCCACTGTGTGTGGTCCTTCATGTGGGAGGAAACATGGGTACCTCAAGAATACCAAACTGTGGACGAACAAAATACCGCAAAATATATCCATTAAAATGTAAATGGTCGTTTCTGAGAGCTAAAAATACATCCAACTACTGATATTTACATATTGAAGGTCAATATTGATTTATATAGCGGGTAAATATATAAATAAATCAATTACTACAAATTAGCCATTTTGACCGCTTGTATACCAACTAACCATTCAATATAAACAAATGTGGAAGTCGTGATAGCGCAGTAGATGCGCGTTCGCTTCAGGTGCGAAAGGTCCGGAGTTCGAACCCCACTGGAGCCGTTACGATTGTGCCCTTAGGCAAGGCATTTAAATTCCACATTTCCTCTTATCTCTCCTTTGTGGCGATGGATTCCATCATGAATGAGGTCTCGAGAGTGATTAATATAAGTTGAAAGAATTTGTTTCGCAATCGAGCTAAAATAAATTTGTATAAACTAATATAAACAAATTGGATTAAAGATCATGGATTCATGAATTTCCTGTTGGGTCGTGTCCTAGTAGTCCAAAACAACATGCTCAAATTGAGAAACATATTTTTATTGCAGTTAATAACGAATTGTATGTATACATTATCTAGAAGGTAAATATTCATACTTACTATTTAACCCATTTCATTCTAGATATTGTTCAAATGTTCACACAGTATTTACAAAGAACATAGAGCCAGATCAACCGCCATGGAATGTGCCGTCTGATCAGGCTCTATGCTATTTGCTATTCAGATGATCATGCTAAGACACTTGGTTATGTAGCGAACAACATCGATCCTTATCAGCATGCAGCGTCACGCAGCGTCATGCTGCGGCTGATCAGGACCTATGTTTGCGAAAGCCTTTAAATATATCCAGAATGAAATGGATTAATAGCAAAATTCCAAAACGAGATTCATAAAATATGGTATGAAATCACGAGTGTAACATCCATTTGATCACATTACAGTATTGGGTTCTAATCATATTTTCGCACGAAATAACGCTGCTACTTTCATTTTGGCATCAAATATCAGAGCAAATTGTCACGACGTCACTAAATTGTCATGACATCACTAAATTGTCATGATGTCACTAAATTGTCATGACATCACTAAATTGTCATGATGTCACTAAATTGTCATGACATCACTAAATTGTCATGACATCACTAAATTGTCATGATGTCACTAAATTGTCATGACGTCACTAAATTGTCATGACGTCACTAAATTGTCATGACGTCACTAAATTGTCATGATGTCACTAAATTGTCATGACTTCACTAAATTGTCATGACATCACTAAATTGTCACGACGTCACTAAATTGTCATGACATCACTAAATTGTCACGACGTCACTAAATTGTCATGATGTCACTAAATTGTCATGACGTCACTAAATTGTCATGACATCACTAAATTGTCATGATGTCACTAAATTGTCATGACATCACTAAATTGTCATGATGTCACTAAATTGTCATGACATCACTAAATTGTCATGATGTCACTAAATTGGCATGACATCACTAAATTGTCACGACGTCACTAAATTGTCATGACGTCACTAAATTGTCATGATGTCACTAAATTGTCATGACATCACTAAATTGTCATGACATCACTAAATTGTCATGACATCACTAAATTGTCAGGACGTCACTAAATTGTCATGACATCACTAAATTGTCATGACATCACTAAATTGTCATGATGTCACTAAATTGTCATGACATCACTAAATTGTCACGACGTCACTAAATTGTCATGATGTCACTAAATTGTCATGATGTCACTAAATTGTCATGATGTCACTAAATTGTCACAACGTCACTAAATTGTCATGATGTCACTAAATTGTCACAACGTCACTAAATTGTCATGACATCACTACGCAAAGCAGGGTTATATTTAAGTTTCAAGATTTCTTTATAAATCGTAGTTTGTCTTACAGTATGTAGCAATTCAAATAGAAATCTGCAGACTTTAAAGTTTAATTTACAAATGATAAGGATTAATCTTTCAACCAATCAGAATCCTTGCAGGTGTTATTACACGTGTGTACATATAAGAAATTATGCTATGAATTGATATTATACTGGATACAAGTTATGTGATAAAGCTAAGTATTGCACTGTGTGGTGTATTCAATGATCAGTATACACACATGAAACTCTGGGGAGTTTAATAACAGATGGAAATAAAAACTAACATACATATATGTCACACGATTTACGAAAAGGGACCCACTGGGTGGATGACGTTACGTCGAGAAATGACATCTAAAGTAATGTCACGCAATCGAAAACGGCAACGTTCGAGCTATGCATGTAAGTTTAACAATCATTTTTACAACAAATAATCTAAACGGAATTACCGTAAATGTTGAAAATCGCATAAGGAAATTACTGAATAACATAATTCTGAAAAACATAATTCTGGGAAAAAAACATTTTTGAAAATTTCACCTATAGGGTCTCTTTTGATAAATCGCGTAGCATATAATAATAATAATGCGTATCGAACACATATTTTATTTTTAGCTTACGTATAAAACTACAAATGAAATCCCAGGAAGTTTCAGGGTTCCCGCTGTCGCTAATTGCGACAAAAAACAAATATTGGCGCTAAATTTTGTGAATTGACGAAAATATTTGGGGCAACCTTTTTTTCCCCCCATATGTTTCGTCAAATCCTTTCAAATATTGATTTGTGAACTATATGGCTCCAAGTTTTTTAAATTGGCTCCAGTGTATTTCAATTGTCGACAGAAGTGGCGCAGACAAACATTCAGACAGAGGGAATCCTGAGTCTGATTAAGACCCTGTGCATCAATAATGTGATAGTCTCTCATAGTGGGCGACACGTTACTAGGTCGTCTCTCATAGTGGGCGACACGTTACTAGGTCGTCTCTCATAGTGGGCGACACGTTACTAGGTCGTCTCTCATAGTAGGCGACACATTACTAGGTCGTCTCTCATAGTGGGCGACACGTTACTAGGTCGTCTCTCATAGTGGGCGACACATTACTAGGTCGGGTAATCAGATAATTACTATGGTAGGTAGAGCTTCATTCATTAAACATATATTTCCTGTTAAAAAAACTCAGAAATTGCATTGTATGCGAGTGACCCATTCTTTATGCCAGCAATAATAGTAAAACATGCTAAAAGCGATGTAACCACATTAATTCCATTCTTATTATGATTTTTTACGGAGAATTGGAGTTACGACGAGAGCCGAATAAAAAAACAACTAACATAGTGAAAATAAGATTATATTCTTTTCAACAATAACTTACTTAACCCTTTCCTTCATAGAGATTTAGGTTAATATACTATTATATTTCCATACAAACGACAGCCATTTAGCTATCATGCAGTGGATAAGTAGTCGCCATTTCTATCCCACCTCCATAGATATTATTGGAACTACATGAGATTCTGGCCTTTATTATGAACATTAGTTTGGCTACTACATTGTCAATGTATGTCGTATGTATAATGGCGTCGAGAGGTGCTTCTATGAAGGAAAGGGTTTATAATGTTAAAACGGATGGATTTCTTTACTGAAAAGCTTGTGTAATACTGGTTATACAATTGAATGATAGCAACTTGTGGAAGTCGTGATAGCGCAGTGGATGCGCGTTCGCTTCAGGTGCGACAGGTCCGGAGTTCAAGCCCCGCTGGAGCCGCTACGATTGTGCCCTTAGGCAAGGCATTTAAATTCCACGCTGCCTCTTCTTTCTCCCTCGTGGCAATGAATTACATCAGGAATGAGGTCTCGAGCGTGATTAATATAAGTTGAAAGAACTTGTTTCGCAATGAAGTTAAAATAAATTTGTATAAACTAATAATAGCAACTTTTTTACAAATTGTGACAATCAGTTTCAACAGGAATATAGTTCCTTACATGTTCCCTAGACAACATGACCGAATACTCAAACAAATACCTTACTGATGAGAGACATTGTTACTGCCCCTGAATACTCTTCTACATATTTTAAAAACTGAAATGCGTTTTTAACTTTTATCAGAATAAATTGTTTATCAGTCGGCAGCCGAAATAGCTCAAATCATGGCAAGCAGATGCAGTCTACCAATGTATTGTCACATTCTGCAGATGCAGTCTACCAATGTATTGTCACATTCTGCTGATGCAGTCTACCAATGTATTGTCACATTCTGCTGATGCAGTCTACCAATGTATTGTCACATTCTGCTGAATATAATTCAGGGTTCATTCTAGGTCAGAATTTTTGGGAGAAGTGAGAAAGCGCGTGATCGCTTCCTTAAATGGTGTTCTTTAATATACTTCTGCAAAATAGGGTTAAAATGCACAGTACAACCAATAAATACAACATTTGAATAGGAGTGCTTTATAATGGGCCAGTGTATCTTACTAGACAAAATTTTGTTTGAAAATCGTAAAAACCAAAAATAATTTTTATTTTTAAATTTTTTTTAGGGAGAAGTGGGGCCCCCAGAGGTCGAAGTCAGGGTCCCTAGGGCGACTATTTCGCCCACATCGCCCTCTAGAATGATCCCTGATAATTATAAGATTTTTACATGAACTGATTATAGCATGTCCGGTGAGCGCCCCGTGATTGTAAACCATTATTTCGAAATAGGCAACACTTTATTCTATAAATATCTTCTGGTCTTTTTACCAATAAACATCCTTTATTCAGATATAGCTTAATTGTTGCTTTAATTTAACCTGCATAAATCACATTAATCCTACCACATCTGGTTCGGGAACAACAGTAAAAACAAAGGATTCCAACTAAAAGTACCAATATACATTTCGGGATAAATCAGATATTATTTGCCAAAAAACCAACAATATCTCTCATAGAATATTCGAATAACTTAACTAAACGGAAATCTGATTTCTTTCATATTCGGAAACCTACATTGCTGTTCATTGTCATCATCACTATATAAAACACAACATATATCCCACCGACTCCCATTGTGACTACATGAATTCTAAAGCATGCAAGAACATAACATCAATGTTGACGTTGCTGATTATTTCTTGTAAAACCAAACACATGTTGACTTTGCTGATTATTTCTTGTAAAACCAAACACATGTTGATGTTGCTGATTATTTCTTGTAAAACCAAACACATGTTGACGTTGCTGATTATTTCTTGTAAAACCAAACACATGTTGACTTTGCTGATTATTTCTTGTAAACCAAAAAACCAAACGCATGTTGATGTTGCTGATTATTTCTTGTAAACCAAAAAACCAAACGCATGTTGACTTTTGCTGACTATTTCTTGTAAAACCAAAACGCATGTTGACTTTTGCTGACTATTTCTTGTAAAACCAAAACGCATGTTGACTTTTGCTGACTATTTCTTGTTCTGCTCATCGTAAGCTTTCTTCAGTCGTTTTTTTAGTTCTCCAGGAAACTTGTCGTAGCAGAACTTACAGACTGGCTTCAGATCAAACTCGAAAAACTTTGTCCTAAAAATAGCAACAGTTGGAAAATTACACAATAACATTCATCCGGTACAAGGGAGGTATCTAATCTATAGTGGAAGTCATGATAGCACAGTGGTAGCGCATGATAGCGCAGTGGTAGTGCATGATAGCGCAGTGCTAGCACATGATCTAGCACATGATAGCGCAGTGGTAGCGCATGATAGAGCAGTGGTAGCGCATGATAGCGCTGTGGTAGCGCATGATAGCGCAGTGGTAGCACATGATAGTGCAGTGGTAGCGCATGATAGCGCAGTGGTAGCGCATGATAGCGCAGTGGTAGCACATGATAGCGCAGTGGTAGGGCATGATAGCGCAGTGCTAGCACATGATAGCGCATGATAGCGCAGTGGTAGGGCATGATAGCGCATGATAGCGCCGTGGTAGCGCATGATAGCGCAGTGGTAGCGCATGATAGCGCAGTGGTAGCGAATGATAGCGCAGTGGTAGTGCAGTGCTAGCACATGATCTAGCACATGATAGCGCCGTGGTAGCGCATGATAGCGCAGTGGTAGCGCATGATAGCGCTGTGGTAGCGCATGATAGCGCAGTGGTAGCGCATGATAGCGCTGTGGTAGCGCATGATAGCGCAGTGGTAGCGCATGATAGCGCTGTGGTAGCGCAGTGGTAGCGCATGATAGCGCAGTGGTAGCGCATGATAGCGCTGTGGTAGCGCAGTGGTAGCGCATGATAGCTCAGTGGTAGCGCATGATAGCGCAGTGGTAGCGCATGATAGCGCAGTGGTAGCGCAGTGGTAGCACATGATAGCGCAGTGGTAGGGCATGATAGCGCAGTGCTAGCGCATGATAGCGCAGTGGTAGGGCATGATAGCGCAGTGATAGCGCAGTGCTAGGGCATGATAGCGCAGTGCTAGAGCATGATAGCGCAGTGGTAGTGCATGATAGCGCAGTGGTAGCGTATGATAGCGCAGTGGTAGCGCATGATAGCGCAGTGGTAGGGCATGATAGCGCAGTGATAGCACATGATAGCGCAGTGGTAGCGCTACACTTCAGGTGCAAAAGGCCAGGAGTTTGGGCTCGGTCCGCTGGAGCCGTTACGATCGTGTCCTTAGGCAAGGCATTTAAATCCTCTTCTCTCTCCCTCGTGACGATGGATTCAGGAATGAGGTCTCGAGAGTGATTAATATAAGTTGTAAGAACTTGTTACGCAATCAAGCTAAAATAAATTTGTATGAACTAATCCATAAATAATGAACAGGGACTCTCGTATTTATATACATCATGATAACCTCATGTCAGTTGTGATAATTGTGGAAGTCGTGATAGCGCAGTGGATGAGCGTTCGCTTCAGGTGCGAAAGGTCCGGAGTTTGAGCCCCGCTGGAGCCTTTACGATTGTGCCCTTAGGCAAGGCATTTAAATTCCACATTGCCTATTATCTCTCCTTCATGGCAATGGATTCCATCAGGAATGAGGTCTCGGGAGTGATTAATATAAGTTGAAAGAACTTGTTTCGCAATCGAGCTAAAATAAATTTGTATAAACTAATTGTGATAATATGAATAAGAAACAAAATGTAGTGTGAAATGTTATCTGTAATCTTGACATAAACTGAAACGTTGGTTAGATTAGGAGCTGTTACGCCTTGTAACTCAGGAGTGCGTGTTTGAACCCCACCAAAACCATGTGTTTGAACCCCGCCAAAACCATGTGTTTGAACCCCACCAAAACCATGTGTTTGAACCCCGCCAAAACCATGTGTTTGAACCCCGCCAAAACCATGTGTTTGAACCCCGCCAAAACCATGTGTTTGAACCCCGCCAAAACCATGTGTTTGAACCCTGCCAAAACCATGTGTTTGAACCCTGCCAAAACCATGTGTTTGAACCCCGCCAAAACCATGTGTTTGAACCCTGCCAAAACCATGTGTTTGAACCCTGCCAAAACCATGTGTTTGAACCCCGCCAAAACCATGTGTTTGAACCTCGCCAAAACCATGTGTTTGAACCCCGCCAAAACCATGTGTTTGAACCCCGCCAAAACCATGTGTTTGAACCCTGCCAAAACCATGTGTTTGAACCCCGCCAAAACCATGTGTTTGAACCCTGCCAAAACCACATTGGTGGATCCTTGACAAAACCACAGTGGTGGATCCTTGTCAACACCACAGTGGTGGATCCTTGTCAAAACCACAGTGGTAGATCCTTGACAACACCATGGTGGTGGATCCTTGTCAAAACCACAGTGGTGGATCCTTGACAACACCATGGTGGTGGATCCTTGTCAAAACCACAGTGGTAGATCCTTGACAACACCACAGTGGTGGATCCTTGTCAAAACCACAGTGGTAGATCCTTGACAACACCATGGTGGTGGATCCTTGTCAACACCACAGTGGGGGATCCTTGTCAACACCACAGTGGTGGATCCTTGTCAACACCACAGTGGGGGATCCTTGTCAACACCACAGTGGTAGATCCTTGTCAACACCATGGTGGTGGATCCTTGTCAACACCACAGTGGTGGATCCTTGTCAACACCACAGTGGGGGATCCTTGTCAACACCACAGTGGTGGATCCTTGTCAACACCACAGTGGGGGATCCTTGTCAACACCACAGTGGGGGATCCTTGTCAACACCATGGTGGTGGATCCTTGACTAAAACCAGGGTGGTGGATCCTTGACCAAACCACAATGGTGGATCCTTGACTAAAACCAGGGTGGTGGATCCTTGACCAAAACCAGGGTGGTGGATCCTTGACTAAAACCAGGGTGGTATATCCTTGACCAAAACCAGGGTGGTGGATCCTTGACCAAACCACGATGGTGGATCCTTGACTAAAACCAGGGTGGTGGATCCTTGACCAAAACCAGGGTGGTGGATCCTTGACCAAACCACGATGGTGGATCCTTGACTAAAACCAGGGTGGTGGATCCTTGACCAAAACCAGGGTGGTGGATCCTTGACCAAAACCAGGGTGGTGGATCCTTGTCAACATCAAGATGGTGGATCCTTGACCAAAACCAGGGTGGTGGATCCTTGACCAAAACCAGGGTGGTAGATCCTTGACAAAACCACGGTGGTAGATCCTTGACCAAAACCAGGGTGGTGGATCCTTGACCAAAACCAGGGTGGTGGATCCTTGACCAAACCACGATGGTGGATCCTTGACTAAAACCAGGGTGGTGGATCCTTGACCAAAACCAGGGTGGTGGATCCTTGACCAAAACCAGGGTGGTGGATCCTTGACCAAACCACGATGGTGGATCCTTGACCAAAACCAGGGTGGTGGATCCTTGACCAAAACCAGGGTGGTGGATCCTTGACCAAACCACGATGGTGGATCCTTGACCAAAACCAGGGTGGTGGATCCTTGACCAAAACCAGGGTGGTGGATCCTTGACTAAAACCAGGGTGGTGGATCCTTGACCAAAACCAGGGTGGTGGATCCTTGACCAAACCACGATGGTGGATCCTTGACCAAAACCAGGGTGGTGGATCCTTGACCAAACCACGATGGTGGATCCTTGACCAAAACCAGGGTGGTGGATCCTTGACCAAAACCAGGGTGGTGGATCCTTGACCAAACCACGATGGTGGATCCTTGACCAAAACCACGATGGTGGATCCTTGACCAAAACCAGGGTGGTGGATCCTTGACCAAAACCAGGGTGGTGGATCCTTGACCAAAACCAGGGTGGTGGATCCTTGGTTAACACTTCAATTCACATTGCCTCTCTTCCTCATGACGGTCATGGATTTCATCAGGAATGTTTGTTTGTTTTTTATTTATTAAAACGAGCGCGTTATGGTCATGTGATCAAAAGGATCTTACACTCATGATAATTTCATACCATATTTCAGGAAACTAATATGAAATCACCATTCATGTAAGATCCCATATGTTAATCAGCAAACGAATCAGCTCAGGAACAAACTAAATTAATCTATACAAATTTTATGCAATCGTGTGTGTTTTACGTTTATTTATCGTCGCTACCGGTTGCCCATATGAGCGACGCCTCCTGAAGAGATTAGTCATTTTAGATTGTTGGAGGATAGTGCAATGATACAGACAGAGACCCATTCCAGAATCTCCTCTGGTTCTTTTACGTGCACGGTGTAAAGCACCGACATGAGACCTCGGTTTAACGTTCCATCTGAAAGACTGTTAATTTTATTAGGGTCAGACGGGGGATCGAACCTGCGATCCCTGGATTACCAGTCCAGTGTTTTACCACTGGACTACAGATCCGTCTGTATGCAATCGTGAGCCACCAAGCTACACCCCTATATGTAATAATATTACCGTATTTAGCTGTGTATAGTGCGCTACCGTGTATAGTGCGCACCCACGATCTGGCACGAAAATCGGCGGAAAAACTGAGTTCCTATGTATACTGCGCACGTGAAAAACGCAATTTTCCAAGTCAAAATTTAACATTTCTCAAGAATCGCTAAAAATTGAGCTCCGTGATTTTTACAACTTATATTAATCACTCGAGATATACCTCATCGAGTAACGGTAACTACTCGGGCACACCTGCTCAAATTTCTCGACACGTTCTCAAACATGTCAGCAGATGCTCAAACTTCTCAACACGTGAAGCCTACCTAATTAACTGGGACTCATTGTGAAAGGTTTGTCGAAATTAATTATCGCTACAATCAATTGAAATACTGCAGCCAAAAAAGTTTTTTTTTTATGCAATGCATTGTACATTGTACGGCAAAGTACGCGAAAAGTACGGGAAATATTACATACGATAAAACCACGTGATGTTATCAAATCTCCATTTTTTATGCATTTACCTTTTCAATTAAATTCATCAAAGTTTGCCAAAATAAACGAAATATATGCTAATTTTGTGGTCTTATTCATTTGATTTATTTATATAGACTATCGGCAACTGGTTTTAATAGCTAGTTTATAACGATTGTCGAATGTAACAACTTATAGAATGACTGTGGGCCGTTCGGGTTGAATTTCAGTTTTTTCACGAAATTTTGGTCCGGAAAAAAATGTCCTGATGTCTGTACTGGTGTATAATGCGCAGTAGATAAAATGGATGAGGATTTCAGTAAGAAATGTGCGCACTATACACAGCTAAATACGGTAATCAAACCACAGACTTGGTGTGATTCTGTTATATATACAGTCAAACTTGTGTTAGTGGTCACCTCCATTAAGCAGCCAACCTGTATTAAGCAGCCAGTTTCCAGATTGTCAATACGTTGTTTTATTATATATTTGACCTCTATTAAGCAGCCACCTGTGCTAAGCAGCCACTTTCTCTGACTCCCTTGGCTGACTGCTTAAGACAGGTTTCACTGTATAAAGGTCATAAAGGGGAATAACTTACTTTTGACTCATTTTTCTGTCACATATAGAGCAGGCAAAATGATTCACGTGCCAAGCCTTGTTAAATGCATGGAACACTGAAATTATAATAACTCACATTATAGGCATGTATGTAGGTATGTTTACAGTCCGGCATATATAGATGGAGCTAGCCAGATACAGGGTCATAACTCAGCATATATAGATGGAACTAGCCAGATCCAGGGTCATAACTCAGCATATATAGATGGAACTAGCCAGATCCAGGGTCATAACTCAGCATATATAGATGGAGCTAGCCAGATACAGGGTCATAACTCAGCATATATAGATGGAACTAGCCAGATCCAGGGTCATAACTCAGCATATATAGATGGAACTAGCCAGATACAGGGTCATAACTCAGCATATACAGATGGAACTAGCCAGATCCAGGGTCATAACTCAGCATATATAGATGGAACTAGCCAGGGTCATAACTCAGCATATATAGATCGAACTAGCCAGATCCAGGGTCATAACTCAGCATATATAGATGGAACTAGCCAGATACAGGGTCATAACTCAGCATATATAGATGGAACTAGGCAGATCCAGGGTCATAACTCAGCATATATAGATGGAACTAGCCAGATACAGGGTCATAACTCAGCATATATAGATGGAACTAGCCAGACCCAGGGTCATAACTTAGCATATATAGATGGAACTAGCCAGACCCAGGGTCATAACTCAGCATATATAGATGGAACTAGCCAGATACAGGGTCATAACTCAGCATATATAGATGGAACTAGCCAGACCCAGGGTCATAACTCAGCATATATAGATGGAACTAGCCAGACCCAGGGTCATAACTTAGAATATATTGATGGAACTGTCCATGGAAGTGATGTACTCACCATCCCCGGAGATAACACTATTGCATGTGAAACAGATGTTTCCGAACAGCTGGTGGTAATGTATCTCGCAGTATGCTAGACCTTTCTTCTCATAATGCCGGGTACCAAAGAACGGCTTCTCACACTTGGCACAGACAAAGTGTTCCACGTGCCAAGCTTTCCCTAAGGCATGCACAACCCTTTCCTCAATGGGACGTCTGCAAATAATAAAATCATCACTTTATATTTATTTTACAACGATTGAGAAACAGGCCATATCAGTTCATATTAATCACTGATGAAAGCATATATATGGTCATTCTTTTGGGGGGAAACAGGAGTACCTGGAGAAAACCCACCTAACCAATCTGATGACCGCCGTACCATTTCAGTAATTCCCGATCCGTGGATCGAACCCAGGTGGAATTGGTGTGAAACAAAGTGTGCTCTCCACTGCGTAATTTGTCTTTATTGTAAAGGCACATGAAGAGAAAATGTAGATCTTGTATACCTTAATGTCTGAATGCAATGTAGTTTAAACTTTATTTATTTTACAACGATTGCGAAGCAAGTATTAACAATTATTAATCACTCTCGTTGGCTCGGATGAAAGCGTATATGTTGTCATTCGTGTGGGAGGAAACGGAGTACCCGGAGAAAAAACCCATCTGTCCGATCTGGTGACCACCGTACCATCTCACATACTTCCCGGTCCAAGGATCGAACCCGGGTTGCATTGGTGAGAAGCGATGTGAGTGAGTATTTGGTTTAACGGCGCATCAGCACAGTTCAGGCTATATCGTGCCGGGTTAAATATATTGTATACAAGATAGTTAAAAATATGTGTAGATAACATACTGTATGTAGTAACATTGCAACAAAATTTATCAAGCTGTAAAAATGATAAAAAACTTCAGTTGTAATACTGTATATAAACGGGTAAAACTTTACAATTTATGGAAAAGATGCGATTCTTTTAAAAATGCAATAATGTATTTAAAATCAACAGTGTCGAAAAGCTCCTTCATTGTCATAACTGTGTAATATTTTCGACGAATGAGTGCTAAATCTACACAGTGAATTAAGATGTGTTCAACATTTATAGAGGAATGGCATGGTATACACCATGGTGGATCCTCTCTTTTCACTAAAAATGAGCGTGTGAAACGGGTATGTCCAAGTCTCAGCCGTAACATTACTGTTTCCTCTCTACGGTTGGAGTGATCAATAAAAGATGATTTACCAATGTTTGGCTTAATTAATTGTAGTTTATTGAATTGTATGTTATTCCAAATGGTTTGCCATTTTGAAGTAATGGAAGAAAGAATCGATTGCCTAGCATCAGTGTATGGTACATGTATTTTATAATTTATACAGTCTAGTTTAAGTGCATCTTTTGTACTTTGATCAGCCATTTCATTGCCACGAATACCAATATGACTTGGCATCCAGCAATATATAACATGTTTAGTCGATGTATTATCTGTGTGCTTAATAAGTAATTTGTGAATAAGGGGGATTTTATGTTCATGTTGTCTACTGATTGCAGAACAGATAAAGATTCTGAAAGGATCATAAATTTTCTATCACGTGATGCATCAGCAAAATTCAAAGCTAAATCAATAGCCTCTACTTCTGCTGAAAATATAGACATAACGCATGATCATGCAGCCTTTGTTGCCGGCTTTAGATCCATCTGTGTATATTGGGTGTATAATCTGAAATCATGGTTCTGATTAATTTTGATTTAAACATGAGCGGGTTAGTATATGATTTCAGGTCATCATGAAGTTGTAAAATAACGTTGGGTTTAGTCAGGTCAAAAGGATCTATATCTGATATAAAAGTTTCATGAACATTGTTAATGTTAAAATCTATGTTATGAATAGCTTCCTCGATGAGAAGAGCAAGGACGTATCGCCGGGGTATGTGGAGTAATGGGTTATGTGGAGTAATGGGTTATGTGGAGTAATGGGTTATGTGGAGTAATGGGGTATGTGGAGTAACAGGTTATGTGTATTATGGGTTATGTGGAGTAATGGGGTATTTGGAGTAATGGGGTATGTGGAGTAATGGGGTATGTGGATTATGGGTTATGTGGAGTAATGGTGTATGTGGAGAAACAGGTTATGTGGATTATGGGTTATGTGGAGTAATGGGGTATGTGGAGAAATGGAGTATGTGGAGTAATGGGGAATGTGGAGTAATGGGTTATGTGGAATAATGGGTTATGTGGAGTAATGGGTTATGTGGAGTAACAGGTTATGTGGATTATGGGTTATGTGGAGTAATGGGGTATGTGGAGTAACGGGGTATGTGGAGTAATGGGTTATGTGGAATAATGGGGTATGTGGGGTTATGTGGGTAATGGGCTATGTGGAGTAATGGGTTATGTGGAATAATGGGGTATGTGGGGTAATGGGTTATGTGGAATAATGGGGTATGTGGGGCAATGGTTTATGTGGAATAATGGGGTATGTGGGGTAATGGGTTATGTGGAATAATGGGGTATGTGGGGTAATGGGTTATGTGGAATAATGGGGTATGTGGAATAATGGGGTATGTGGAGTAATGGGGTATGTGGAGTAATGGGGTATGTGGAATAATGGGGTATGTGGAGTAATGGGGTATGTGGGTAATGGGGGTATGCGGAGTAACACATATAAATGGTACCTGCACGCCCCACAGATCGGTATTCCCATCTTATCGTGACATCTAAGGCAGTAGAGCTCACCGCTTACCTCCCTGGCATCCGAATTCAACTCGATACTAAAATAGAACAAACATAACTGAAGAAAGTACAAACTAACATCTACTATCTGGGCTGGGATTGATATTCTTAATATAGTTTGATCATCCACATGCAAGCATTGATATACATTTTCAAAATATCGTATGCACCTAATGCTCTTTTGGCCGAGATTTTAAAACTAAACATCGTAAACACATTGGAAGCAGGTGTGCTGTCAAACTAAACATAGTAAGCACACTGGAAGCAGGTTTGCTGTCAAACTAAACATAGTAAGCACACTGGAAGCAGGTGTGCTGTCAAACTAAACATAGTAAGCACATTGGAAGTAGGTTTACTGTCAAACTAAACATTGTAAGCACATTGGAAGTAGGTTTACTGTCAAACTAAACATAGTAAGCACATTGGAAGTAGGTTTACTGTCAAACTAAACATCGTAAACACATTGGAAGCAGGTGTGCTGTCAAACTAAACATTGTAAGCACATTGGAAGTAGGTTTACTGTCAAACTAAACATAGTAAGCACATTGGAAGTAGGTTTGCTGTCAAACTAAACATAGTAAGCACATTGGAAGTAGGTTTGCTGTCAAACTAAACATTGTAAGCACATTGGAAGTAGGTTTGCTGTCAAACTAAACATAGTAAGCACATTGGAAGTAGGTTTGCTGTCAAACTAAACATAGTAAGCACATTGGAAGTAGGTTTGCTGTCAAACTAAACATAGTAAGCACACTGGAAGCAGGATTGCTGTGAAAATAAACATCACAAATGCACTGGAAACAGGTTTGCTGTCAAACTAAACATTGCAAACACACTGGAAGAAGGTTTGCTGTCAAACTAAACATTGCAAATGCACTGGAAGTAAGTTTGCTGTCAAACTAAACATCGCAAACACACTGGAAGCAGGTTGTATGTATAGTATAAGTGGTCAACAGATTTCACATCAAACCAAATCACTTGTTCCTAGACCAATCTTCTACTGGAATATATGCACAGAGCTTCATCAGCAACATTTTGAGATGTTGTGTCCACACACAGGATGTTAATGTGTACCAATAGGGGGTTAATGTGTACCAATAGGGGGTTAATGTGTACTGACAGTTGATTAATGTGTACTGACAGTTGATTAATGTGTACTGACAGGTGATTAATGTGTACTGATGGTGGGTTAATGTGTACTGACAGTTGATTAATGTGTACTGATGGTGGGTTAATGTGTACTGATGGTGGGCTAATGTGTACTGATGGTGGGTTAATGTGTACTGACAGTTGATTAATGTGTACTGACAGGTGATTAATATGTACTGATGGTGGGTTAATGTGTACCGACAGTTGATTAATGTGTACTGATGGTGGGTTAATGTGTACTGATGGTAGGTTAATGTGTACTGACAGTTGATTAATGTGTACTGACAGGTGATTAATGTGTACTGACAGTTGATTAATGTGTACTGATGGTGGGTTAATGTGTACTGACATGTGATTAATGTGTACTGACAGGTGATTAATGTGTACTGACAGGTGATTAATATGTACTGATGGTGGGTTAATGTGTACTGACAGTTGATTAATGTGTACTGACAGTTGATTAATGTGTACTGACATGTGATTAATGTGTACTGACAGTTGATTAATATGTACTGACAGTTGATTAATGTGTACTGACAGGTGATTAATGTGTACTGACAGGTGATTAATATGTACTGATGGTGGGTTAATGTGTACTGACAGTTGATTAATGTGTACTGACAGTTGATTAATGTGTACTGACATGTGATTAATGTGTACTGACAGTTGATTAATATGTACTGACAGTTGATTAATGTGTACTGACAGGTGATTAATGTGTACTGACAGGTGATTAATATGTACTGATGGTGGGTTAATGTGTACTGACAGTTGATTAATGTGTACTGACAGTTGATTAATGTGTACTGACAGGTGATTAATGTGTACTGACAGGTGAAGTAGTAGGGATGTATACTGACCTGCACAAGTTACAGTTGAATTGGTAGGGATGGAAACTGACCTGCACAAGTTACAGATGAATTGGTAGGGATGGAAACTGACTTGCACAAGTTACAGTTGAATTGGTACGGATGGAAACTGACCTGCACGAGTTACAGTTGAATTGGTAGGGATGGAAACTGACCTGCACGAGTTACAGATGAATTGGTAGGGATGGAAACTGACCTGCACGAGTTAAAGTTGAATTGGTAGGGATGGAAACTGACCTGCACGAGTTACAGTTGAAGTGGTAGGGATGGAAACTGACCTGCACGAGTTACAGATGAAATGGTAGGGATGGAAACTGACCTGCACGAGTTAAAGTTGAATTGGTAGGGATGGAAACTGACCTGCACGAGTTACAGTTGAAGTGGTAGGGATGGAAACTGACCTGCACGAGTTACAGTTGAAGTGGTAGGGATGGAAACTGACCTGCACGAGTTACAGTTGAAGTGGTAGGGATGGAACGCCTCTCCCTTGAACTTTATATGTCCTTCCTCGATAATTGAGTGGCACTTATGACACACATACTTGCCCATACCCCTTGCCTTCTCCCTCGCATTACACTCACGACAAAGAGCTCTGCAAAATAAATCTATGATTATTCAATGTTAATCTCAAAATGAACATAATACATTAGCCCCGAGATACCATCACCCGTGGTCTCCAACATCAGTAATCACTCAAGGCACGCGACACCATTCCAGACCAAAAATACGCTCAAGACCAACAATACCACTCGAGGTTGGCACCACAAACCAACACCACCCCACCACAAACCAACAAACCACCACCACACAAACACACCACCCACAAACCACAAACCACCACCACCACTCAACCAACATACCACTCCACCACTCAAGACCAACAATACCACTCAGTCTGTGGCACCACTCAAGACCAACAATACCACTCGAGGTCTGTGGCACCACTCAAGACCAACAATACCACTCAAGGTCTGTGGCACCACTCAAGACCAACAATACCACTCGAGGTCTGTGGCACCACTCAAGACCAACAATACCACTCGAGGTCTGTGGCACCACTCAAGACCAACAATACCACTCGAGGTCTGTGGCACCACTCAAGACCAACAATACCACTCGAGGTCTGTGGCACCACTCAAGACCAACAATACCACTCGAGGCCCCCAAACCACCCTCGAGGTCGGGCACCACTCAAGACCAACAATACCACAACAAACCACCGAGTCTGTGGCACAAGACCACAATACACTCGAGGTCTGTGGCACCACCATCAAGACCAACAATACCACTCAGGTCTGTGGCACCACTCAAGACCAACTCTACCACTCGAGGTCTGTGGCACCACTCAAGACCAACAATACCACTCGAGGTCTGTGGCACCACTCAAGACCAACAATACCACTTCGAGGTCTGTGGCACCACTCAAGACCAAAAATACCACTCGAGGCATGTCACCTGTGGCACCACTCAAGGCATGAGATACCACACCAGAATCAGTCCAGGTGACACCTGCATACATTCAACTGACACTAGAATCAGTCCAGGTCACACCTGCATACATTCAACTGACACTAGAATCAGTCCAGGTCACACCTGCATACATTCAACTGACACTAGAATCAGTCCAGGTCACACCTGCATACATTCAACTGACACTAGAATCAGTCCAGGTCACACCTGCATACATTCAACTGACACTAGAATCAGTCCAGGTCACACCTGCATACATTCAACTGACACTAGAATCAGTCCAGGTCACACCTGCATACATTCAACTGACACTAGAATCAGTCCAGGTCACACCTGCATACATTCAACTGACACTAGAATCAGTGCAGGTCACACCTGCATACATTCAACTGACACCAGAATCAGTGCAGGTGACACCTGCATACATTCAACAAACACCAGAATCAGTCCAGGTCACACCTGCATACATTCAACTGACACCAGAATCAATGAGATCTTACCTCCCGGCGTTTTTCACAAATCCAGAGTCGGCAAGGGGCCCGGCACAGAGCTGACATCGGAAGCAATCAGGATGCCAGCTGTTGTTAAGTGCCTTGATCACACGACCAACTATAAACTCACCTGCAAATATATAACATACATAGCCAGTATAGTAACTTACTGAAACTATAATTAGTCTGCATAAAACACAGTCTATTACCAACATTGAAACTACAATATTGCATAAAATACAGTCTATTATCAACTTTGAAACTACAATCTTGCATAAAACACAGTCTATTATCAACTTTGAAACTACAATATTGCATAAAACACAGTCTATTATCAACTTTGAAACTACAATCTTGCATAAAACACAGTCTATTACCAACTTTGAAACTACAATATTGCATAAAACACAGTCTATTATCAACTTTGAAACTACAATATTGCATAAAACACAGTCTATTATCAACTTTGAAACTACAATATTGCATAAAACACAGTCTATTATCAACTTTGAAACTACAATCTTGCATAAAACACAGTCTATTACCAACTTTGAAACTACAATATTGCATAAAACACAGTCTATTATCAACTTTGAAACTACAATATTGCATAAAACACAGTCTATTATCAACTTTGAAACTACAATATTGCATAAAACACAGTCTATTATCAACTTTGAAACTACAATATTGCATAAAACACAGTCTATTATCAACTTTGAAACTACAATATTGCATAAAACACAGTCTATTACCAACTTTGAAACTACAATTTTACATAAAACACAACTTTTGTACTCCCTGTCACAACATGAAGCAAACCCATTTACTCCCTGTCACTTACCACATTTACCACAACAGGAAGCAAACCCATGTACTCCCGGTCACTTACCACATTTACCGCAGCAGGGAGCAAACAGCACATGGAAGTCGTGTTCACAATACTTTCTCCCTTCAAACTGAATTCATAAATGGTACAGTGTATACCCAAGTGTTTATAGTCTCTAGATATTTGCCCTAGTGTTAGTCATAATAAACAACCATTTACAGTTATTAATTAAAGTTAACAAAGGGAGGTAATTAAATTTTTGGGGTTTAATGTTATGTTATATTTCGGGTTTTACGCCTGAATCAGCACCATTTTGGGCTATATCGCCGGCGGGCAGTTTACCTAACAACACCTTTCCTGGGCAGGCTCCAGCGGTTAACCAGTACTTGGGTGCACCAACCTCCGTAAGAAACTGCCAACTTTTTCACATAAATGAGAAACAGGCCTGAGCGGGGCTCGAACCCGTGACCATCAGTGATGATAGGTTACAGTGGTATACAAGTCAGCGACCTTAACCACTCGACCACGGAGGCGGACGGGGTTTAATGTTAAAATAAATATCAACAAAGGGAGGTAATTGAATAGTGGGGGTTTAATGTCGCACCAGCAGCTTAGGTCATGTGACAGCTCTCCAGCTATTATTGGTGGAGGAAGATCCCGAGCACCCTCCGAGCAGTATCAGGCACGGGCGGGCACACAAGTATAACGACCAATCACCGCCATACCGCAAGCCAGCTGGATATTTTCATTACTTGAAAGAATTACGACCCCCCCCCCACTGTGAACATTAACCCATTTATACCTATTATAAACATAAAATGCGAATATGCATGATATAAACAAGTTATCATAATAATACTGTAAAAGGATTGACCTTGCATCAAACATGTGAATGTATAACTATTCATGTCAATTGTATATATATAGCCATATGACTTATATGTATGTATGTTGTACATTATATGTCTATAACTGGAAATAAAAGGGGTTACCCGCTAGGGGCCTCAAAATGAAAAAAAAAAACATTAACCCATTTCATTCTGGATACATTTAATGGCTTTTGCAAATACAGTCAAACCTGTGTTAGTGGTCACCTCCATTAAGCAGCCAACCTGTATTAAGCAGCCAGTTACATATTCCCAATGTGTTGTTTTATTATATATTTGACCTCTATTAAGCAGCCACCTGTGCTAAGCAGCCACTTTCTGTGATTCCCTTGGCTGGCTGCTTAAGACAGGTTTGACTGTAATAAATATTCAATGGCAGGATGAGTTGGGGCCACAAGAAAGTCAGATGAACGGAAGAGTGGATGGTCCACACCCTATTTGCTTAATGGCTTTTTGAGACCGGGGGCATACAACTGTATTTAGAAATATTGGAATAGAAATTGATTTATTAGATCTCACCTCATAGAAAATGCCTTCAGGAAACGGCTGGAAACACTGGGCACACCTGCAATATTTAACATGGTATAAAAGCATTTAGGTTATACAAATTTATTTTAGCTCGATTGCGAAACATGTTCTTACAACTTATATTAATCACTCTCGAGACCTCATTCCTGATGGAATCCATCGCCACGATGGAGAGAGAAGAGGCAACGTGGAAATTAAATGCCTTGCCTAAGGGCACAATCATAACGGCTCCAGCGGGGCTCGAACTCCGGACCTTTCCCACCTTGAGCGAACGCGCTACCACAACTTAAAAGCTTTTACATATATATATAAATAATAATATAACAATAATATAGCAAATCGACAAGAAGCCATCTGGATAAACAGTCTATGTCATCTGGAACACATATATCAACAATAAAGCCATCTAGACAAGCAGTCTATGTCATCTGGAACACATATATCAACAATAAAGCCATCTAGACGAGCAGTCTATGTCATCTGGCACACATATATCAACAATAAAGCCATCTAGACGAGCAGTCTATGTCATCTGGAACACATATATCAACAATAAAGCCATCTAGACGAGCAGTCTATGTCATCTGGCACACATATATCAACAATAAAGCCATCTAGACGAGCAGTCTATGTCATCTGGAACACATATATCAACAATAAAGCCATCTAGACGAGCAGTCTATGTCATCTGGAACACATATATCAACAATAAAGCCATCTAGACGAGCAGTCTATGTCATCTGGCACACATATATCAACAATAAAGCCATCTAGACAAGCAGTCTATGTCATCTGGCACACATATATCAACAATAAAGCCATCTAGACAAGCAGTCTATGTCATCTGGCACACATATATCAACAATAAAGCCATCTAGACAAGCAGTCTATGTCATCTGGAACACATATATCAACAATAAAGCCATCTAGACAAGCAGTCTATGTCATCTGGAACACATATATCAACAATAAAGCCATCTAGAAGAGCAGTCTATGTCATCTGGCACACATATATCAACAATAAAGCCATCTAGAAGAGCAGTCTATGTCATCTGGAACACATATATCAACAATAAAGCCATCTAGAAGAGCAGTCTATGTCATCTGGCACACATATATCAACAATAAAGCCATCTAGAAGAGCAGTCTATGTCATCTGGCACACATATATCAACAATAAAGCCATCTAGACAAGCAGTCTATGTCATCTGGAACACATATATCAACAATAAAGCCATCTAGAAGAGCAGTCTATGTCATCTGGCAGAGAAACAAGAATGTGATACGCAGAGCAACGGCTATGTTTAAATCAAGGATCGTTACTCCCGCCTGATCTCCTCACGGCGTGCACGACGCGGTCGGGTCACCTCTCTCGGCAGCAGCGTAGGATATTGGGATGTTCTGGGCATCCACCTTGCAACATGGGACACACGCACCAGCATTGCTGTTTTACAGAAGTGGTGGAGGTATGGAATGACACTGGAGTGACAAAGACGACCAGATATCTAACTGTCTGATCCGTTTATTTGCTGCAGCAGGATGACCAACAGTGAGGAGGGTGGCCCTCAAAAGGACTGAGTGACAAATTAGTGGATTCTTAGTCAATTACAGGGCAATAACTCTGGTGTGACTGGCCTGATTCCAATATTATTATATTCGGGTTTACGCCTGCATCAGCACCATTTTTGGGCTATATCGCCGGCGGGCAGTTTACTAACAACATCTGGGCAGGTCCAGCGGAACAGTACTGGGTGCACCACCTCGTAAGAAACTGCCACTTTTAATAAATAGACACGGCCTGAGCGGGCTCGACCGTGACCACAGTGAGATAGGTTACAGTGGTATACAAGTCAGCGACCTTACCACTCGCCACGGAGGCGACCCTGATTCCAAACTACAATCACGAGCACACTGGTAATATTAAGCTTCATAACATTCCGGTTTTCAACCTTTGTGTACTGAGAACCAGATCCGCGCTGACAAATTTATGGATTTTCAGTCAATTAACCCATTCAACCCCAAGTAACTGACATGGACTGGTGCGTAAATTACCTTTGGACCAGTTCATTTATCAAAATGGGTAATGTTATCTAAAAATAGTAATAATTATTACTGGCAAAAAAGTGCAGATCCTGATGAGACGGCTCGTCACGAGCCGGCTCATCTGGATCTACACTTTTCATAAGCCTATTTAGAGGCCTGTGGGGTTGAAAGGGTTAAAGGGCAATAACCATGGTGATATATGTATATTTAGGTTTCATTGTTTACCAAAGACTGGATCCGGATGCACACATGCATAACTGCAAATCAGTATTCCTCGCCGAAATTCCGTTTAAGCTTTATTTATTTTACGATTGCGAAGCAAGTTCTAACAACTTATATTAATCACTCTCGTTGGCGCGGATGAAAGCGTATATGTGGTCATTAGTGTGGGAGGAAACCGGAATACCCGGAGAAAACCCGCCTGTCCGATCTGGCGACCACCGTACCATCTCACATACTTTCCCGGTCTGAGGATTGAACCTGGGTTGCATTTGTGTATGAACTAAACCCTGGGGATATATAAATAACTTACACAAAGCACTGTGGGTGCCAGACTTCTCCATTAGAGTTAACAATCTGCTGATGCTGCCCGAAACCCTGAGATATATAAATAACTTACACAAAACACTGTGGGTGCCAGACTTCTCCATTAGAGTTAACAATCTGCTGATGCTGCCCGAAACCCTCACCGCACCGACAACACACCCCGATGCCCATCGACATATCAGAACTGAAAATACATTTAAACATACCAGATAAATTAACCATACAACAGTAATAACAAGGTCACAAAGTCAACAGAGTCAGGTACTACCAACTCGCAAACAGTCATGTACATGAACTACCAACTGGCACACACAGTTATGTACATGAACTACAAACTGGTACATAGTCATGTACATGATCTACCAACTGGCACATATTCATGTACATGAACTACCAACTGGCACATATTCATGTACATGAACTACCAACTGGCACACAGTCATGTACATGAACTACATGTACCAACTGATACACAATTATGTACATGAACTACCAACTGGCACATAGTCACCTTTCTACACATTTTGATGAATTTTGATGAAACTATTATTATTAAAACAGTCCTTCTGTTTTAAAATATATCGGAGGAATAATGTCCGTGTCGAGAGGGGGAGGGGAGAGGTAATGTCAGTCGATAGTGAGGGGGGGTAATGTGCTTCGAGGGTGGGAGAGGGTAATGTCCGTCGATAGCGAGGGGGGGGTAATTGCTACGAGGGTGGGAGAGAGGTAATGTCCGTCGATAGCGAGCGCGGGGGTAATGTGCTTCGAGACCCAAAACAAACTCGGTGGGAGAGAGGTAATGTCCGTCGATAGCGAGGGGGGTATGTGCTTCGAGGGTGGGAGAGAGGTAATGTCCGTCGATAGCGAGGGGGGGTAATGTGCTTCGAGGGTGGGGAGAGGTATTCCGTCGATAGCGAGGGGGGTAATGTGCTTCGAGGGTGGGAGAGAGGTAATGTCCATCGATAGCGAGGGGGGTAATGTGCTACGAGGGTGGGAGCGAGGTAATGTCCGTCGATAGCGAGGGGGGGGGGGTAATGTGCTTCGAGGGTGGGAGAGAGGTAATGTCCGTCGATAGCGGGGGGGGATGTCTTTCGAGAGTGGGGGAGAGGTAATGTCTGTCGGAGGGGGGGGGTATGAGAACCGTTCACAATGCAACCAACTCTACTGTAGATCACGATATATTATAATGCACCCCCAAATATTAGCCGTGGAAACGTGCACACTGTCAACATTACCTCTCGTTAATAAATGAATGTTATTCACCTGTTTGATAGTTCATTCAATAAAGATTCTTGTCGATTAATTCTACGTCTTTGAAACAAGTTTGAGTCGGTAAACTCGTCCAATGTTTGCAGCTTCAACATTGTAACACATATTCCATGTCAACCACAAGTTCACTCCACGAATATTCACCAGTATCCAATATCTCGAAGAATATTAAGAAATTAAGACATGTTTCTAACATGCACAGCGCTACGACGACACTGCTCATCAGCTATAAATCACAACGACCATCACTGCCATACCACAAAATACACCCAAACAAGGTTGGCTGGCGCCGGGTGTTAATAATGCTGTTATAAGTCCAGTAGTTTAAAACTACACTGTTCCATTTACTTGATATACGTCATCAAATTTATATAATACTATAAAGGTAAGTTCCCTCCTGTGAATCTCCCAACACTTGATATCCTGTAAAATCACGCGCAAAGTATGTTTATGCATGCAATCCTTCTGTACAAAGGTGAAATGCAACGTATCTTATACATGTATGTATGTATGTATATCAGAATCTGGCTCCGCGTTCACGTAACATCTTATGTTTCAGTAATTTCAGCATTTTAGTAAGATTATTTAGCAATTTGATTGGTTCTCTAAATATACTAGCCAATAACTGTATTCACATTTGGCGGGAAAGTACAAACACAGATTTTTAACCTGTAACCTGCTGAATAAATTAAACGGAATGTGCAAACAACATAGATCCAGATTAGCAGTGGCGTAACGCCGCTTCTGATCAGGATCTATGTTGTTTGCTATTCAGATAAGTGTTTTAGCTCCACTATCTGAATAGTAAACAGCATAGAGCCTGATCAGACGGAACATTCTGTGCACATTCTGTACCGTCTGATCTGGCTCTATGCTGTTTGCAAAAGCGACTTTAGCAGGTTATGGGTTACGTTATTTTAGTGAAATATGTCCATCTAGTAGAATGAAGCATGTTTATTTCATTGTATTGTTTGTTTGCTTGATGCCGGGCTCAAATAGGAACATGCTTACTACTAATTAGGTAGTGTAACCTACATATACAACATGCAAACTAAAATTCTTTCGTTTATTATTCATTTATGGATTATTTTAAGAATTTACATATTGTGTAGATCTAACCAAGGCAGAAAATTTATTATGATAAATTCATTGAGTTAATATACACATTACGGTACGTAATCAAGTTTGTCATATTTTCAAGAAAATGATGTTCATCATTCGGGCCCTAGTGGCCCCCATTTTGTAAATTACTTAGATCTTATTCTGGAAGTTATTCCCATCCTTTAGAACATGTTCCTAGAAATAAATACATGTTGCACTATTGGCAAGAATTTCACATTTACTCCAGCAATTTAATATTTTCACTTAAACACTTAAATTGAAATAATAACACTAATTAAGCTAGGTCTGTAACTTTCATAAAATACAACAAACAAGCTCATAAAAAATTCATTTAATTCCACATTTCCCACAACGCTATCCCACGTTTCTGTCATTTAGATAATTTTGCACCTTGGTATTGATCTGTGTTTATAGACAGCTATGTAGTTACATGTGAGCATGACACGTACACGCTGTGCAATTATCCGCACGCACGATTGCACATTTTATTTCTTCTAATTTCTATGGAGTCGTTTGTACAAGAACAGTTGTAAATTTCCAAGTTCAAGCTATTACTTCAAAGCAATTAATTCCCTTCCCTGGAATTGTACTTCATTGTTCAACTAATTTACTTCAAACTAATTAATTCCCTTCCCTGGAATTGTACTTCATTGTTCAACTAATTTACTTCAAACTAATTAATTCCCTTCCCTGGAATTGTACTTCATTGTTCAACTAATTTACTTCAAACTAATTAATTCCTTCCCTGGAATTGTACTTCATTGTTCAACTAATTTACTTCAAACTAATTAATTCCTTCCCTGGAAATGACTACTTCCAAGTTCAAGCTACTGCTTCAATGTAATTAATTCCCTCCCTGGAATTGTACTTCCAAGTTCAAGCTACTGCTTCAATGTAATTAATTCCCTCCCTAGAATTGTACTTCCAAGAAACTCAATACTTATTGTGAAAATGTTGATGAAACTGTGTGTTTGTTTTTGTGGCTTAACCCTTGCTGTGCTGAGTAAATAAAATTACATTTTATCTCTTTATTGGTAAAGGGAGACAACTCATTAACCCTTTGCATTTTCAAATTAAATAGACTACTATGTTAAATCAAGGTCATTGTGTATAATTACTATGTGTTGAATGTGATATCTATGACTATGTATATGCTACATTAAAAAAATCAACGGGGTTACCCACTTTTGGGGCCTCAAAAAATAATAATATAAAAAAAAAAAATTACATTTGCAAAAAAACGTAGATCCAGATATGTCGTTTGCTATTCAGCAATAAATTATACTAAAATATGAAGTGATTTCATCGTTTTATTTAAAAAGCATGAAAATATTCGGACAATATTACAGATAGCCTATTTCTTGGAAATTGATATTTTTTTATGACACCTATTCCAAGAAATAACATATACTATTAGACACAAAACACCACACTGAATATAAGCAAACCAATCATATTGTAATAACTCTTTCCATAAACCAACCTTTTTTAACCCATTTCATTCTGGATACATTTAAAGGCTTTTGCAAACAACATAGATCCAGATCAGCCGCAGCGTGACGCTGCGTGCTGATCAGGATCTATGTTGTTCGCTACATAGCCAAGTGTCTTAGCAAGATCATCTGAATAGCAAACAGCATAGAGCCTGATCAGATGGCATGTTCCATGGCGGTTGATCTGGCTCTATGTTCTTTGCGAATACTGGTTGAATGGTATCCATAATGAAATGGGTTAATATGTAGCCATGTCTGCTCACCGCCAATAATCGTTAAAGGGACATTTAAGCATTAATTATTTTTAAGGTAGTATAAATTATACTTCAAACTTTGTGTGTTTTACGTTTATTTATCGTCGCTACCGGTTGCCCATATGAACGACACCTCCTGAAGAGATTAGTCAATTTAGATTTTTGGAGGATAGTGCAATGATACAGACAGAGACCCATTCCAGAGTCTCCTCTGGTTCTTTTACGTGCACGGTGTAAAGCACCAACATGAGACCTCGGTTTAACGTCCCATCTGAAAGACTGTTAATTCTATTAGGGTCAGACGGGGGATCGAACCTGCGATCCCCGGATTACCAGTCCAGCATGATACCACTGGACTACAGATCCGTCTGTATACTTCAAATTAATTCACTCAAAATATATTATTCACATTTAATGCTAAATTAAGTAAACATTATACATGTGTTTCAAATATAAATGCCAGTTAAGGTCAATGAAATACAATATGGATGAATATTATGAATAATATTCCATAAAATAAACGTTAAATTTGTGATATATTTGCAACATTAAATATTCCAAAACTGTTTGCACAATCAATATAATTAACTATATCCACGAAATCACGTTCAATTCCAATTTCACACAAGAAATGCATTTTTCGAAATGGTTTGCACAAGAAAAACAAGCCAACGGTTTTGCAGCAAGACTGAGTGAGATATCATATCTATGCTTAGACAGACAGAAGATAGTTGATTTTAGCAAGGTCCACACAATATACAATACACTCAATAAGGAGTGTGAAACAATGCAAATGCTTAAAAGTTTCGTGTGTTTAAGAAACAATGGATCGAGACAATGCAGCCAATCAACGATGACTGATTAACAATAACCGACAAAGTATATATATACAGTCAAACCTGTGTTAGTGGTCACCTCCATTAAGCAGCCAACCTGTATTATACAGTCAAACCTGTGTTAGTGGTCACCTCCATTAAACAGCCAACCTGTATTAAGCGGCCAGGTTCCAGATTCCCAATTGGTTGTTTTATTATATATTCGACCTCTATTAAGCAGCCACCTGTGCTAAGCAGCCACTTTCTCCGACTCCCTTGGCTGGCTGCTTAAGACAGGTTTGACTGTATAGCTATATGTATATATTTCATTAGGCAAGTATTAAATAAAAGATTTTCATCGTGGTTAATTTGGCAATGACTTAAAACCCTTTACTCCACCCAAACGCTATACAACAACATTACCGCTTGCCACATAATAGCCGCCAATCCATGCCGTCATACCCTTGTCAAAATTATTCATATACCTATCCCCATAATTATGCATTATTAACTCTATGTACGCCAACGGTGAAATTAATGGTCTAATATGTCATGCATTTCATTTCATTATTAGATGGGTCAATATATGGCCAAGACAGCCCTACCCCAAAAAAATTGCAACAGTTTGGTTTTTGATTGTTTCTTGCAGTTTAGGATGTGGAAAACACCACATCAAAAGTTTACCAAATTTGACCCACCGGAAAGTGCCTAAAATGACGTCATAAAACAAGATGGCCACCAAACATAAAAATGTACTAGAAATCAGCCTTTTGGACATTATGTGAGCTGAAGATACATTTTAAACAGCCAGAAATACATTTTTGGACACAAACAAATCATCCAAGGGCTCAAGAAAGCTAAATTTAACCATAAAGGTTTGATTGGTGGCGGCCATTTTGAAATTCAGGATGGCCGCCACCATCAACCTAGAATCATCATTATCTCAGTAATTAAGGCAGATAGGACGATGATTCCACATTTGTGGGTCAAGGAATACAATAACATCAGTTTCAGTAATTAATGGGCTGCCCTAATGTCTGTTTTGTAAGGCAGCCATCTTGGATTTCAAGATGGCCATTGGCGATTACCTGGTTTTGCTTCTATCTCGGTAATTAAGGCACATAGAACGGTGTTTGGGCACCTTCACTTACATTTCAGGGGCAATGAATACAATGATATTAACTCAAGTGATGTTTGGACTGTCCCTGTGTCTGATTAGTAAGGCAGCCATCTTGGAATACTTCGTAATTGTTTCCTGCAGTGTTTGATGAGGAGAACAACATATCAAAAGTTGGGCAATTTTGATGCAAGTCCAAAGTTCATAAAATGACATCAGAAAACCAGATGCCTGTCAACAGAGAAACCTCATAACCATCAGATCACCAGTTTGTTTAGGTAAAATTACTCTCAGAAGTGAATGTTTGTTAATTTTGAAATGATGCCATGACGTCATCAGAGAGATCATTAAGTGACCACTTATGTGTTGCTCAACATTGACACTAAAGACAATAGTATGCAACTGTATGCCTACTCAAATGTCATTTTCTTCCTCCTCGTCCTCCTCTATCACTGGTTCATTGCTCGTATTGTCACAGTTGCCATCTTGGCAATATCCGCATGCACCGGTGCATTCTAACCCATGCTTTCTGCAGGTACACCTCAGAGTTTTGCACCCTCCTGAACAGTTGCAGTGAATCATCTGGAGGAGTAGATCTGGAGCAGAGTTTTTGTCTGTCATCACTGGAACGAGCGTTTGCCCTTCTTCCCTCCATCCCCACTCAGTTGCTTCCATTTCACCACAATGGCCCATCCACTCCATGACCTGGTAATAGGTCCGCAGGGAATGATGCTTGCAGGCAGCTGATGTTGGGGGCAGTCTTTCTGGCGTAACAAAAGCCTTACCTCTTGCAACTTTCTTGCAGAGAATGTTGTATCTGATAGATGCCAGGGAGTCTGTCTGATTTGCATGAAACAATTCCACCATTGCCCTGCAGCCTGTGGTTTCCACAACATCCTGACCTTGTTGTGGTGTACACTGTACAGAACACTTTTGAACAACTTTTGAGTCCAATTTCTTTCTTCATGATTCTTTGGAACACTGACTTCTTTCCGATCCCAAAGACTCTGGACGTTGAGTCACAGCCTGTGAAGGCATGAAGGAACAAGAGATCTCTACAGACTGTTTCTCCAAGTATCCGCTTGAGGACCTTGATATTATACACATTCGATTTTGCCTTGTCAGAGCGGAAATAGAGTTCAGTGCAGTTTGTTTTCACCGAGTAGAAGAGCAACAGCACAAGGAGATCTGTGTCCTCTCCAACGAGCGTGGTAGACTTGAAAGCAGACTTTGTGACGGCTGCTTTTGCGATCTCAACGTCGGCATCTCCCTCAGCTTGCATCACCTCGCAGCCTCTCTGGCGCAAACATTCCATGATGAGCTTGATAAGTGCTTGCTTATTTGCGTCATTCGATAGGAAGTCCTCCTTTTTGCCAACAAATTGTGTTGACTCCGTGATGTTCACCTTGTTTACATTCTTATTTTACTACGACGCTGATGAGTACAATCCTTTGTACTCGGCCCAACTTCATAACCATCGAACACTACAGTGGCTTTGCCATAGTGGTTGACTGTGAATGAGGCATACTCGTCAGCAATTGAACTGTAGGTGCATCCTTCCTTCCACTTTAACCGGTGCAGAAGTGATCCCCCATCGAGAACATAGCAGTCTGTTCCGGGAACTGTCTGGGTGATGGCATCGTCAGATTTGGGTGAAGCATAGTCTTTTATTGCTTCTGCCAATTGTGGCTTATCTGGCTGGCGCAAGATGTTCTTTGCTTCGAACAGAGAGATTGGGTATGGACAGAGTTCATAGTTCATCACTTCGTCTATCTGGAGATTGCCTGTCCGTGACACAACTAAGAACCTCTGGAATAACAATGCATGATCTATGGTTCGGTCCTCAGAAACTCTGACTTCCCTGCTTGATGTAAGTGTCTTGGCTTTTGAACTCCTTTTGTGCGAATAGGAGAAAACAGAATGACCATCCATCTTCTTGACAACGCCATTTCCTACTGTGAATAGGTCATGAACATTGACATCCTCATTTGCAGTGATACCAGTAATGATATTGCGCAATGACTTGTCATCCGAGAATGGCGTGAAGCTATTCAGTTTCGCTGCAACCTTCTCACGGTCAGCTTCATCTCGACTAATTCTGGAGCTGGACAACTCGTTATGCTGTTCACCTGTTGTGAAGTTATTCGCGGTCAGTTCTTGCATTGCGAGGTTATAAGAGGATGATACACTAGACGACATTGTCCAAACTGCTCTCTGGTGCTCCGACATCCCACTACCTCGCGTGAGACCACCTTGGCTTTTTAGTGACCGCATTAGTGTCAGTTCTATCACAAGATCAGAGCCAAGGCCAGCCCAGTATTGGTTGCTGCGCCTGATGACATGAAACCCAGACTTGAACATTTGATGAACCTTAGGGTTCTATCATCTTCTCGAGATAGAGACGCGCTGACTTCAGATAATTGGGATGACCAGCGGCTGCAAATATCGGCAGGCAAGCTGAGATACTTTGGAGGTGCATCTCCCACGACCCCATCCGATCAGCCGCCACAAGTCCCCTTGCAACTTCTACCATGCGCTGGTAGTTGATTCACAGTGCACTGGTTTTCGATGTTGTTGCAAGTTTATCCCTTTCCTCGGTCAACCTTTTATCGATACAACGAATGCAATCTGATTGCAACACTGAGTCAAGGTCCCTTCTGTCAGTCTCCATGAGTGCGTGAAGTCTCTCCAATTCCTCCACTTCTTCTTGAAACTGAGGGTTATCCTCAATGATTTTAGTCACAATCTGACGTATAAGACACTGATCGGCCTTACTAATCAAGACACAGGGACAGTCCAAACATCACTTGAGTTAATATCATTGTATTCCTTGCCCCTGAAATGTAAGTGAAGGTGCCAAAAACACCGTTCTATGTGCCTTAATTACCGAGATAGAAGCAAAACCAGGTAATCGCCAACGGCCATCTTGAAATCCAAGATGGCTGCCTTACAAAACAGACATTAGGGCAGCCCATTAATTACTGAAACTGATGTTATTGTATTCCTTGACCCCACAAATGTGGGTATAGGCACTGGAATCATCGTCCTATCTGGCTTAATTACTGAGATAATGATGATTTTAGGTTGATGGTGGTGGCCATCTTGAATTTCAAAATGGCCACCACTAATCAAACCTTTATGGTTAAATTTAACTTTCTTGAGCCCTTGGATAATTTGTTTGTGTCCAAAAAATGTATTTCTGGCTGTTTAAAATACCCAAAAGGCTGATTTCTAGTACATTTTTATGTTTGGTGGCCATCTTGTTTTATGACGTCATTTTAGGCACTTTCCCGTAGGTCAAATTTGGTAAACTTTTGATATGGTGTTTTCCACATCCTAAACTGCAAGAAACAACCAAAAAACAAACTGTTGCAATTTTTTTGGGGTCAGGTGGTATATTGACCCGCCTATATGACACAATTCTAATAAACACATTTCCAGTTTCATATAAAACACATTACTGAATTGTTGTCTGCTACAGTTATTTGAACTATTTATAGCCTTTATTTTACCCAGCATGCAAATAGTTTAGTTGGTGACCGATCCAGTTCATCTGGAGTATTCATGCAGTCTGCTTAATCTATTATAAGTACCGCCTATACTTGACTATAAGACAATTTTTACCACCAGATTATGGCCTCATAGTGGCTTCCTGTCTTATGTAAGTGTGTAAGAGAGTGTCTTTTAGGGGAGTATGTACGGTATATAGTTTGGAGAGCGTCTTATAGGGGAGTATATAGTTTGGAGAGCATCTTATAGGGGAGTATGTATGGTATATAGTTTGGAGAGTGTCTTATAGGGGAGTATATAGTTTGGAGAGCGTCTTATAGGGGAGTATGTATGGTATATAGTTTGGAGAGGTTCTTAGGGAGTATATATGGTATATAGTTTGGAGAGTGTCTTATAGGGGAGTATATAGTTTGGAGAGCGTCTTATAGGGGAGTATGTATGGTATATAGTTTGGAGAGTGTCTTATAGGGGAGTATATAGTTTGGAGAGCGTCTTATAGGGAAGTATGTACGGTATATAGTTTGGAGAGCGTCTTATAGGGGAGTATGTATGGTATATAGTTTGGAGAGCGTCTTATAGGGGAGTATGTATGGTATATAGTTTGGAGAGCGTCTTATAGGGGAGTATGTATGGTATATAGTTTGGAGAGTGTCTTATAGGGGAGTATATAGTTTGGAGAGCGTCTTATAGGGGAGTATGTATGGTATATAGTTTGGAGAGCGTCTTATAGGGGAGTATGTATGGTATATAGTTTGGAGAGTGTCTTATAGGGGAGTATGTATGGTATATAGTTTGGAGAGTGTCTTATAGGGGAGTATATAGTTTGGAGAGCGTCTTATAGGGGAGTATGTACGGTATATAGTTTGATGCATGTGTTAAAAACTCTTTGAAAAGTCTCTAATCTGACTTTCAGTGAATAAAATAATATTCCAAATGATCTTATTTTGTACAATAAAATTACAAACCTTGGCCCTTTAGGCAGAGGAAACCCTGGTAAAGGGGCTCCAGGTTGTTCACCACCCCAAGGCTGAGGCTCGTTCTCATGGATGCCAGCCAGTGGGGGGTCGTCCTCGTGCGGTTGCAGTCTACGCCTCTGGAACAGCGTGCTCTCATTGCGCTCACTCAGGGACTGCAGCCTCATGGGGTTGGGTGGGCGTGGGGTTGTCGATAACGACATGTTTGTGTTTAATTGTTTCCTCAAAACCTTCTGTTTCTTGTATCAGTTATATCGTTCATTCACTCAATAAATCTCCAACATGTGCTTCTTCCACATAAACTTGCTTGAAGTGGTGAGAATTCAATATGAACACTGTAAAATCCGGCTTTCCTAAATCCCATATAATAAAATCCGAAATCCCATATAATAAAATCCGAAATCCCATATAATAAAATCCGAAATCCCATATAATAAAATCCGAAATCCCATATAATAAAATCCGAAATCCCATATAATAAAATCCGAAATCCCTTTTACTTGTAAGTACTAAGAAATATTCTCTAAATTATAAAATACTAGTACATCAACCTCGTATGTCCACTCTATTCCACACATCTTCTGTATGTCAGAGACCAATTAACAACTGACTCACAATTAACAACTGACTAAGAATTAACAACTGACTCACAATTAACAACTGACTCACAATTAACAACTGACTCACAATTAACAACTGACTAACAATTAACAACTGACTCACAATTCTGACCAGAAAAACATCCAAAATTAACAACTGACTAACATGATCCAACCATAACTGTAAGAGGAACAAGCTGAAGAAACCAATTTTTACCAACTCACAAATTGTAAATAAATTGTTTACTTGTCAACACAATTGTTATTGTAACCAGATATATAGGATCTTACACTGGTGGTGAAATTAGAATTTGAAAATAGACGGATCTGTAGTCCAGTGGTAACACGTTGGACTGGGTAATCCAGGGATCGCAGGTTTGATCCCCCCGTCTGACCCTAATAAAATTAAGTCTTTCAGATGGGACGTTAAACCGAGGTCTTGTGTCAGTGCTTTACACTGTGCACGTAAAAGCACCAGAGGAGACTCTGGAATGGGTCTCTGTCTGTATCATTGCACTATCCTCCAAAAATCTAAAATGACTAATCTCTTCAGGAGGCGTCGTTCATATGGGCAACCAGTAGCGACGATAAATAAACGTAAAACACGGTGAAATTAGTTTGGAGATTTTGCTATTAAGCTCGTTAGCAAAATTCCAAAACAAGTTTCATAAAAGACTCGCTTAATAGCAAAATTCCAAAATGAGTTATATACGGTATGAAATCACCATGAGTCTAAGATCCTTTTTGATCACATTACCACAATAATAACAACTATAAATTTGATGAAAAAATACGCCTCTGTTTGCCAGTATATTGTTGAGCCTTATTACATTAAGCTGCATCCGTACGCAGTAGTAAATAGTCCCTGATAATCGAACAACTTCATGTAAATAATCGACTATATATTTTTAATCACTTTATTCTTGTAATGCATATTTAGTATTTTATTAATCTAAGCAGTTGATTTGCATCAAATAATGCATGTTTATTTCAAATGTGTATTGCAAGCTGTCAATGTCGTGCCTTGACCAATCAGAATCCTTCCAGATGTTATTAAACATGTTGACATATAAGAATTTATGACCTACATGTAGCTTGTATTACACTAAATACAAGCAAAGTTTGTGATAAAATTTCATATTAAATTTAGTTATTATCTCATAATGTAGTCTATGTGCAATATACACTTTACAGTTTGTCCTAGTTTGAAAACCAATACATTTTTAAGCCTCTATTTTGTCTAAATACAGCGAAATTATTTCCATATTGCGATGTTTGTTTTTTATGAAACGATTATGCTACTTATTCATTGCCTGTCTATATTTAAGGAATGAATCGTGGGTTAATAGTTTCCATCAGGGTATGAACTATATTGGACGTGGTTAAAAGTGTGTTGAGGTCGAAGCTGGGGGTTTAAGGTTGAACAAACAGGTTAGGTCATATGGCGACTCTCCAGGTGGAGAGGACCGTGGGTGCACTTTGAGCAGTATATTAGGAACAGATGTGCACCCAGGTAGAACCATTCACCTACAACAAGACAGCTGGATAGCACCCTCACTTGAAATAATTTGACATTCCCAGTGGGTGGTTAGAAACTCAATACAGCAATAAAGGGGGCAAGTGATTTGAAGTCAATGACTATAATTTATGGGTTCATAAATACTTCTTGAAGACACATATTTGAAGAACAATGTGGCCATTGCACTTGCATGCAGGGATGCACAACTAAATTTTATTAACACTTTTGTCATTTTTTCCAAAAGATTAATCTTAAACAGTGAGGTACCGGTAGTCCTTTTTATAAACTGTAGTCATTATCACATTAATATGAACATTTTTGGTATAAATCAACATGACCTTTATAACAAAAAAATGACTGTCAGCCGTGACGCTGAAATATGGGGATATTGAATTACAGAGCTAAGCAAGCCATAATCATCCCATTCAACGTGAATGCAGTCAGAATAGATTTTCTAGTGACATAGATCTGATATTATCACATGAAATGATATTAAAATATGATACAAAATCAGATCTGGCGTGTAGATTTAAATTACTTATTGAATTATAATTGAATCTGGGAAGGATTATGTTAGATATCGGATTTGTAATTTGTTTTGAAGAAACTGGTTAAATATATATTAAATATCCCTTGGGTATGAGAATGTGCAACCATTACAGTTTGATGTCGAAAGCTTATATTAATTAAAGAAAACGCAACAAACGAAGGGCATGGGCTAAATGGTGATATGGGAGAAATAGTCTACTTCAGAACAGCAGCGGTTCTCCGTAGTTTGAGCTGAGAGAGAATTAAGTAACTTCATCTAGAATACATAGACGATACTTGACTGACTTGACTGCTATTAAAATGCCCAAACAGTACCATTTATGAGATGAAATGTTCACTGATTTCTAATAATCCGAGCGATTTTACTGCACACAATTAATTACAACCATAATCCAACAGTAAACCGGCTGTCCGATTAGCGCAGTGGTTACCGCGCTCGCTTCTCACCAATGCAACCCGGGTTCGATCCTCGGACTGGGAAGTATGTGAGACGGTACGGTGGTCGCCAGACCGGACAGGCGGGTTTTCTCCGGGTACTCCGGTTTCCTCCCACACGAATGACAACATATACGCTTTCATCCGCGCCAACGAGAGTGATTAATATAAGTTGTTAAAACTAGCTTCGCAATCGTTGTAAAATAAATAACGTTTAAACATTTAATACAACAGGTGAATCCCCATGTACCCTCAATATCCCCATGTACCCTCAATATCCCCATGTACCCTCAATATCCCCATGTACCCTCAATATCCCCATGTACCCTCAATATCCCCATGTACCCTCAATATCCCCATGTACCCTTAATATCCCCATGTACCCCCATGTACATGATTGCAGTCTATATTAATTTCCAAGAACAGAATGCTAAACACTCGGCAAACATTGCCATTTATAATATTAAATTTCCCCAAATCCAACAGAATACAGCACATTATTAATTACATAAATCCAACAGATTGCGAGAATACTCAAGACAGAGTGAGACAATCACTAGAGATGGTGATAACCTACAAGATTGTATTATACATATGTGCAAACATTTAGCCCCAATCTAACACACTATATGATACCAGTCAAACAATATACTCCAGTATGGCACCAGTCTGAAATCCCACAATGTCATTTAAGCAATTACTGCTTTCAAGGAATTACTAGTCAATGATTTCAATAAACCTTCGCTGCAGGTATAAATCTTGTATTAATAAATCCAGCAAGCTGCTTGGTGGCCAATGGCTGTGTCTCTCACCTACAGTGAACTAACAATGACCAACTAAATCCACTGATTATAGCATTAGAGAATGTTGACAGCTAAAACACAACAACCGCTTATACATTAGAGCACTCTCTGAACACACAGATTGGAGAAGAATTAGACGAGGTAAGATTGGAGAAGAATTAGACAGACTGGTTTCAGTTAAAGACTCCAACAGACTGGCTTCAGATACACTTATCAAACATGGTTTGGGTAGTTACTCCCCCCCCCTGCAGCTGTGGGTATAGTATAAGCCCAATAAACACCGATATAAAACAACAGTAATTGTTTCTCATGTGAATTAGAATCAACATTTTCGCACCTTTGTTGCCAATAAATCATGCACCACAGAACTTTTCCCTGCAACACCAGTGTGAATGCTAGCCTGGGTTCCATCCAGTCTGTCGATTTTTCACTAATTTACTTCAGGCAAAATGACAGCCTGGGGAAACTTGATTTCCTAGTGGAGTGTAGCGCCACCTACACTACATACACCCTTGTTTTCTAGAGTGATGATTTAAGAACGACAACTCTTATCTGCAAGATACGATTGCTAAAAATAGAAATCGGAAATTACCGAACAGGCACAATTATACACGATCATTTCCGAAAATACACGAATACTCCCGTAGCCTCATTTACAATGCAAAATGGTGTCAACATATTTTAGATTTTAGGAGGATAGTGCAATAGAGAGAGACCCATTCCAGAGTCTCCTCTGGCTCTTTTACGTGCACGGTGTAAAGCACCGACACGAGACCTCGGTTTAACGTCCCATCTGAAAGACTGTTAATTTTATTAGTGTCAGACAGGGGATCGAACCTGCGATCCCTGGATTACCAGTCCAGCGTGTTACCACTGGACTACAGGTCCGTCTGTCGACCTTGCAACAAGGAACACACTCTTCACCATCGCTAACCACCATCGGAGGTGGTGGAAGTATGGACAGACCCTGGAGCGACTGAGACGGCCAGATCCATTTATATGCTGCTGCGAGATGACTAACAGTGGGGAGGGTGGCCCTTAGAAGAGCCTATTCAGAAAGAAGAGACCCCCAGGACTTGTCACCCTGAAGATGAAGAAGATGCCTCCTCCAGTTGTCGATTTAATCGCACCATCATCAAATACTTCAAGACTACCACACTACAAGACAACACTCTACAAATCCACAGACACATCACGAAAAAACAATGCAGGAATCTAATCTTCCGAGAATGCTCGCCCACATGGTCCCCCCCCTCCGGCAGTGGGTGTAAATAAACGCAACCATCATCATAGCTAGTCGAGTATAGAGTTTAGAATGCAACACAGTTTCCAGATAATGTAATTAAGAAACAGATCCATCAAGTGACAGTTTTATCAACTATAAGTGTACACCACTATAAACATAACCCCCAGATGATCCAACACAGAACAGATATCATGTCTATTTACAATTATCAAATTGTAACATAATTTCACACAGCCGTTAACTCTTTGCACCCTAGGCATGAAAATGTAAAACAGTCAAATATGGCATACAATTTCATTACAACTGCTAATCACACAATTTTAATAAAATTCCACGACATATTTCCAAAGTTTTCAGTTACAAATAAGAAAACTGCATCAATGAATTGTCATCCCCTACTATTAGTTGAGCTATTTATAGCCGTTATGAAAGTCGTGATAGCGCAGTGGTAGCGCGTTCGCTTCAGGTGCGAAAGGCCTGGAGTTCGAGCCCTGCTCGAGCCATTACGATTGTGCCCTTACGCAAGGCATTTAAATTCCACGTTGCCTCTTCTCTCTCCCTCGTGGCGATGGATTCCATCAGGAATGAGGTCTCGAGAGTGATTAATTAAATATAAGTTGTAAGTACTTGTTTCGCAATCAAGCTAAAATAAATTTGTGTAAACTATTTATAGCCTTTATTTTACCCAGCATGCAAAGAGTTGAGCACTTTAACATGCACCTGTACAAACAAGTTGCCATACACATGAACAATATCCTTGTACGGATCTGCCATAATATTATATATTAATTAAAACATCAAATGCCCCATACACATGAACAATATCCTTGTACGGATCTGACATAATATTATATATTAAATAAAACTTCAATTGCACCATACACATGAACAATATCCTTGCTCGGATCTGCCATAATATATTAAATAAAACTTCAAATGCGCCATACACATGAACAACATCCTTGCTCGGATCTGCCATAATATATTAAATAAAACATCAAATGCACCATACACATGAACAACATCCTTGCTTGGATCTGCCATAATATTATATTAAATAAAACTTCAAATGCCCCTGCCCCATACACATGAACAATATCCTTGCTCGGATCTGCTATAATATTATATTAAATAAAACTTCAAATGCCCCATACACATCAACAATATCCTTGCTCGGATCTGACATAATATTATATATTAAATAAAACATTAAATGCCCTATACACATCAACAACATCCTTGCTTGGATCTGCCATAATATTATATTAAATAAAACTTCAAATGCCCCATACACATGAACAATATCCTTGCTCGGATCTGACATAATATTATATATTAAATAAAACATCAAATGCACCATACACATCAACAATATCCTTGCTCGGATCTGCCATAATATATTAAATAAAACTTCAAATGCACCATACACATGAACAATATCCTTGCTCGGATCTGCCATAATATATTAAATAAAACTTCAAATACACCATACACATTAACAATATCCTTGCTCGGATCTGACATAATATATTAAATAAAACTTCAAATACACCATACACATGAACAATATCCTTGCTCGGATTTGCCTAATATATTAAATAAAACTTCAAATGCCCCATACACATCAACAACATCCTTGCTCGGATCTGCCATAATATATTAAATAAAACTTCAAATACACCATACACATGAACAACATCCTTGCTTGGATCTGCCATAATATATTAAATAAAACTTCAAATGCACCATACACATGAACAATATCCTTGCTCGGATCTGCCATAATATATTAAATAAAACTTCAAATGCACCATACACATGAACAATATCCTTGCTCGGATCTGCCATAATATTATATTAAATAAAACTTCAAATGCACCATACACATGAACAACATCCTTGCTCGGATCTGCCATAATATATTAAATAGAACTTCAAATGCACCATACACATGAACAACATCCTTGCTCGGATCTGCCATAATATTATACCATATATATCAATGTATTAATGTCACTATTCACTTAAATAGCACACACAAGATCAATTCACTATTCACAATCACATCAAGATTAAAATGCTATCAGTTTTAACAGGTAAAAGTCACTACCAAGCTACACACAAGCAAACACGCAATATCCAAATACTTAAAAAGCGTTGGTTTACAACTTCATTTTTGATGTGAATGAACATATTTCAGGCTACTTGTATATTTTGTAACCTCAACCACAAGCTGTCATGTTACATATTCTGATAAAGATACACCTGTAGTATGATAGTAAAATATACACCAATCCAGCTAAAAACTACCTGTAACCTAATTTGTTAAGGCTTGCATTGAAATAAGATTATTTTTTAAACCTTCTATCTGAGATAGGATGTAATATTTTGTTTGTTTTTTGGAGTGTTAAAGTCGCAGCAAGGTCATATCGCGACTCTCAAGCTATTATTGGTGGAGGAGGAGCCCGGATGCCCCTCCGAACAGTATTGCAGGCATAGAGAGGCACCGGGTATAACCACAGTCCTTCCACAAGCCAGCTGGATATCTTCCTCACATGAAAGAATTTGCCCCCCTCCCCAGTGGGTTTCGAACCTGCAGTGGTGAGGGGTAAGTGATTTGAAGTCAACGACCGTATCCACTCCGCCACCGAGGCCCCCTTTTTATAGGATTGTAGTAAGATTATTTTTAAATCTTCTATCAGAGATAGAATGTATTAAGATTATTCTCGAATCTCCTATTAGATTGTTAAGAGGGCGGATGACTAGCTTTCTAGTCACCCACAGACAGTGTCTTCTACCCTCCACTACACACAAGTAACCTGCAGTTTCTGCAGATCTATATCCACTAACCTCCCTCCCCATCCACCCTACAAACACATCACCTCCACCACACACAAGTAACCTGCAGTTTCTGCAGATCTATATCCACTAACCTCCCTCCCCATCCACCCTACAAACACATCACCTCCACCACACACAAGTAACCTGCAGTTTCTGCAGATCTATATCCACTAACCTCCCTCCCCATCCACCCTACAAACACATCACCTCCACCACACACAAGTAACCTGCAGTTTCTGCAGATCTATATCCACTAACCTCCCTCCCCATCCACCCTACAAACACATCACCTCCACCACACACAAGTAACCTGCAGTTTCTGCAGATCTATATCCACTAACCTCCCTCCCCATCCACCCTACAAACACATCACATCCACCCTACAAACACATCACCTTCACCCTACAAACACATCACATCCACCCTACAAACACATCACCTTCACCCTACAATCACATCACCTTCACCCTACAAACACATCACCTCCACCCTACAAACACATCACCTCCACCCTACAAACACATCACCTCCACCCTACAAACACAGCACCTCCACCACACACAAGCAACCTGCAGTTTCTGCAGATAATGATAAGAAATATTTCATACAATATCAGTTTTTGAACAAACATAGTTTTGCCAATAAATGTCAATAAAGACATTATCCCAATATTTAACAAGGAATAAGTGAGATTTGCACAACATTGATAAACCACTTGAGAGAATTTGGAATTTGACTAGACAACTACATGTACACATAAAATAGATCATTTTAGAACATAAATTTAAAGTTTACGGTCACTACTTCAACAACATTTTTATGAACTTATGACATATAGGCAAAGCCACGCTTCAGTGAATGGACATAGACACAACATGACTGTCCATCTAACTATACCAAAACCAGACTGTCCGATTATTGCAGTGGTTAGCACGCTCGCTTCTTCCCAATCAATGCAACCCGGGGTTTGATCCACGGACCGGGAAGTATGTGAGAAGGTACGGTGGTCGCCAGATCAGACAGGTGGGTTTTCTCCGGGTACTCCGGTTTCCTCCCACACGAATGACGACAAATACACTTTCATCCACTTTCACAATCGTTGTAAAATAAATAAAGTTTATACTGATAACGAGGCTCAGTGAATGGACATAGACACAGCATATTGCCCATATTACATTTCCAAAACAATGAAGTAACTACCAGAATGCATTATTACCAATATTACTGTATAATCACTCTCGAGACCTCATTCCTGATGCCATGATGGAGAGAGAAGAAACAATTCCTGACACCATGAAGGAGAGAGAAGAAACAATTCCTGATGCCATGAAGGAGAGAGAAGAAACAATTCCTGACGCCATGATGGAGAGAGAAGAAACAATTCCTGACACCATGAAGGAGAGAGAAGAAACAATTCCTGACACCATGAAGGAGAGAGAAGAAACAATTCCTGACACCATGATGGAGAGAGAAGAAACAATTCCTGACACCATGAAGGAGAGAAGAAACAATTCCTGACGCCATGACAGAGAGAAGAAACAATTCCTGATGCCATGACAGAGAGAAGAAACAATTCCTGATGCCATGACAGAGAGAGAAAAGAAACAATTCCTGACACCATGACAGAGAGAAGAAACAATTCCCAATGCCATGAAGGAGAGAGAAGAAACAATTCCTGATGCCATGACGGAGAGAGAAGAAACAATTCCTGACGCCATGGCGGAGAGAGAAGAAACAATTCCTGATGCCATGAAGGAGAGAAGAAACAATTCCTGATGCAATAAAGGAGAAGAAACAATTCCTGATGCCATGGTGGAGAGAGAAGAAACAATTCCTGATGCCATGATGGAGAGAAGAAACAATTCCTGATGCCATGAAGGAGAGAGAAGAAACACTTCCTGATGCCATGAAGGTGAGAGAAGAAACACTTCCTGATGCCATGAAGGTGAGAGAAGAAACAATTCCCAATGCCATGAAGGAGAGAGAAGAAACAATTCCTGACACCATGACAGAGAGAGAAAAAACAATTCCTGACGCCATGACAGAGAGAAGAAACAATTCCCAATGCCATGAAGGAGAGAAGAGAAACAATTCCCAATGCCATGAAGGAGAGAGAAGAAACAATTCCTGACACCATGACAGAGAGAGAAGAAACAATTCCTGACGCCATGACAGAGAGAAGAAACAATTCCCAATGCCATGAAGGAGAGAAGAGAAACAATTCCCAATGCCATGAAGGAGAGAGAAGAAACAATTCCTGACGCCATGACAGAGAGAGAAGAAACAATTCCTGATGCCATGAAGGAAAGAGAAGAAACACTTCCTGATGCCATGAAGGTGAGAGAAGAAACACTTCCTGATGCCATGAATGAGAGAGAAGAAACACTTCCTGATGCCATGAAGGTGAGAGAAGAAACACTTCCTGATGCCATGAAGGTGAGAGAAGAAACACTTCCTGATGCCATGAAGGAGAGAGAAGAAACACTTCCTGATGCCATGAAGGAGAGAGAAGAAACAATTCCTGATGCCATGAAGGAGAGAGAAGAAACACTTCCTGATGCCATGAAGGTGAGAGAAGAAACAATTCCTGATGCCATGAAGGAGAGAGAAGAAACACTTCTTGATGCCATGAAGGTGAGAGAAGAAACACTTCCTGATGCCATGAAGGTGAGAGAAGAAACAATTCCTGATGCCATGAAGGAGAGAGAAGAAACAATTCCTGATGCCATGAAGGTGAGAGAAGAAACAATTCCTGATGCCATGAAGGTGAGAGAAGAAGCACGAAACAAGATGGAGAAATACGTGCCTGCTGAGACAATTCTCCCGAAGATTGAAATAGGCCAATCAACATGTACCCCAAGTATTACCATCCAGGAAGTGAACTGAGTACACCAGTAAGGCAGTTACAGTGTTTATATATATACATTGTATATACATCAAGGGCAATAACAATATTGACACTGTAACAGTCAAGTATGTATTATCTCCCTTGATGTGTTATAAAACTGAAACAATGAATAGTTGAATACTTGACACTGTAACAGTCAAGTATGTATTAGCTCCCTTGATGTGTAAAACTGAAACAATGAATAGTTGCATATTTGACACTGTAACAGTCAAGTATGTATTAGCTCCCTTGATGTGTAAAACTGAAATAATGAATAGTTGCATATTTGACACTGTTTAACAGTCGAGTATGTATTAGCTCCCTTGATGTGTAAAACTGAAACAATGAATAGTTAAATACTTGACACTGTAACAGTCAAGTATGTATCAGCTCCCTTGATGTGTAAAACTGAAACAATGAATAGTTGGATACTTGACACTGTAACAGTCAAGTATGTATCAGCTCCCTTGATGTGTAAAACTGAAACAATGAATAGTTGGATACTTGACACTGTAACAGTCAAGTATGTATTAGCTCCCTTGGTGTGTAAAACTGAAACAATGAATAGTTGCATATGTGACACTGTAACAGTCAAGTATGTATTAGCTCCCTTGATGTGTAAAACTGAAACAATGAATAGTTGCATATTTGACACTGTTTAACAGTCAAGTATGTATTAGCTCCCTTGATGTGTAAAACTGAAACAATGAATAGTTGGATACTTGACACTGTAACAGTCAAGTATGTATTAGCTCCCTTGATGTGTTATAAATGTTGCATACTTGACACTGTTAACAGTCAAGTATGTATTAGCTCCCTTGGTGTGTAAAACTGAAACAATGAATAGTTGCATATTTGACACTGTAACAGTCAAGTATGTATTAGCTCCCTTGATGTGTTATAAACTGCAACAATGAATAATACCACTTCAGTTGATCCTAAATATAACCAGAGCTGTCTGTATAAATACAATAATTCACTACAGTGTGTCATGTCTACCTTGATGTAGGGGTGGGTGGGAGGATGTAGAGCGAGAGGGGAGACATACCAGTAACCATAAGTCTATGTTGGCCATATATAACAAGAGGGCCATGATGGCCCTGTTTCACTCACCTGATTCCATATTCTACCCCGGTGTCACCATTTTAACCGCTTTGAAAGAGCATTGTACATCGGTCATTCCTACCAAATAAATTATGGTGGCCATCTTTTATTTAAGACAACCTCCATTTTAACAAATCGGAAAAGGCTACAACCATGGGCTATAATTGTGAAATTTGGCTACAATTGGCCAACCGGTTTGGGTGAAGAAGAATTTTGAAATCTATAACAAAAGAAAGATCTTTTGACTGTTCGGCAGCCATCATGGGTAACAAGATCATCTGAATTTGATAACAATTGCATCATAGTGCTTGCCTCATCAATACATTTGGTTTGATATATATCATGACCATATTTGTTCAAAAATAATATTTGACCTCCCAGGCCACGCCATCATTTATCCTGGTGTCACGTCACAATTTGAACAACTTTGAACGAGAGCATTGTGCATCGATCATTCCTACCAAGATTTGTCAAATTCCGGTAGGCGGTTTGTAAGAAGATGATTTTTTAAGAATGTGTGTTAACTTTAGACGACGGCCATCTTTGGATTACAGGAGAACTCCATTTTAACAACGTTCGAAACGCCGCTTCATCTAGGATGATACAAGTAGGCATTGGCTGATAAGTTTGAGAGAAAAAAATAAAAGGTTGGCATTGACTGAAGAGTTCGTGAGAACAAAATAAAAGGCTGGCATTGGCTGATAGGTTCATGAGAACAAAATAAAAGGTTGGCATTAGCTGATAGGTTCATGAGAACAAAATAAAAGGCTGGCATCGGCTGATAAGCTTGTGAGAACAAAATGAAAGGTTGGCATCGGCTGAAGAGTTTGTGAGAACAAAATAAAAGGTTGGCATTGGCTGATAGGTTCATGAGAACAAAATAAAAGGCTGGCATCGGCTGATAAGCTTGTGAGAACAAAATAAAAGGTTGGCATCGGCTGAAGAGTTTGTGAGAACAAAATAAAAGGTTGGCATTGGCTGATAGGTTCGTGAGAACAAAATAAAAGGTTGGCATTGGCTGATAGGTTCATGAGAACAAAATAAAAGGCTGGCATTGGCTGATAGGTTTGTGAGAACAAAATAAAAGGTTGGCATTGGCTGATAGGTTCATGAGAACAAAATAAAAGGTTGGCATTGGCTGATAGGTTCATGAGAACAAAATAAAAGGCTGGCATTGGCTGAAGAGTTTGTGAGAACAAAATAAAAGGTTGGCATTGGCTGAAGAGTTCGTGAGAACAAAATAAAAGGTTGACCACTTGACATTTCGGCAACCATTGTGGATGACATAATAATCTGATTGTGATGAAAATTAAGAGTGATCGCCTCATTGATACCTTCGATTTGATATATGATTTGACCACTCAGAAATGACCTCTACTTGACCTCACATAATTATATAGTATGATACGATAACTTACCTATCAGAGAGTTTACTCTTACAACTCAAGGTTCGCTCCAAGCCTTGATCCATGTTCTACGATCAAACCAAGACGACTCCGGCACAATAGTATCCACTTTATATCTCGCACAATACACACAACAGCTGTCCTGCTTAATCCAGCAAATAATATCCTGCACAACTTCACTATTTCTTAATATTAACACTCGCGGAATTATTAAATGAAAACAATATATTCTAGACACTATTTCTCTAATTAGATTTTTTGTCGAACAAATTTTCTTAAAATTAACAATTTCACTGATTCAGTCGTTTTTAAAATTAAAACAAATATTTAATTTTTCATAAACAAATATCTGCATGAGATTAACAGTCATTGAATCATTAACTCTTTCACTGCCAATGTCGCATAAAAGCGACATTACAAAAAGCCGATAACCCGATCAGACAGGAAGTGCTGCCGTCTGATCAGGCTATATGCTGATTGCTCTTCAGACAGTGGCACTGAAGCACCTGTCCGAATAGAAAACAATATAGAACCTGATATGCCGCAACTGATCTGGATCTATGTTGTTTGCACATGCTCTGAATTTATTCGGTGCTTTAAGAGTTAAGCCATTTCATTCTGGATACATTTAAAGGCTTTTGCAAACAACATAGATCCAGATCAGCCGCAGCGTTATGCTACATGCTGATCAGGATCTATGTTGTTTGCTACATAGCAAAGTGTCTTAGCAAGATCATCTGAATAGCAAACAGCATAGAGCCTGATCAGACGGCACAATCCGTGGCAGCTGATATGGCTCTATGTTCTTTGCAAATACTGTATCCAGAATCAAATGGGTTAAATGAATGAATATAATATTATATGCTACACAATGATCGAGCATCCAATATGTATGTGCAACTGAACCCCCCCCCTCCCCGACAAATATTGTGCATTTGATAATATTGATGCCTAAATATCAGCTACGCGTATTGATTAGTTGCGTCAGATACCATACAATATCCAATATCAGCTACGCGTATTGATTAGTTGTTTCAGATACCGTACAGTATCCAATATCAGCTACGCGTATTGATTAGTTGTGTCAGATACCGTACAGTATCCAATATCAGCTACGCATATTGATTAGTTGTGTCAGATACCGTACAGTATCCAATATCAGCTACATGTATTGATTAGTTGTGTCAGATACCGTACAGTATCCAATATCAGCTACGCGTATTGATTAGTTGTGTCAGATACTGTACAGTATCCAATATCAGCTACATGTATTGATTAGTTGTGTCAGATACCGTACAGTATCCAATATCAGCAACACGTATTGATTAGTTGTGTCAGATACCGTACATATGATGAAGGGGGTCCCCGCAATATCTAGAAATATTATACAAACGTATGTCTTTCTTGGTACAGTAATACAGTAATTGCATATTATACAGTATATATATAATGTATGTATAGTATATATACAGTATTCTTGTATATATGTATAGTATATATACAGTATTCTTGTATATATGGTATATATATAATGTATGTATAGTATATATACAGTATTCTTGTATATATATAATGTATGTATAGTATATATACAGTATTCTTGTATATATATAATGTATGTATAGTATATATACAGTATTCTTGTATATACGTGTATATATATAATGTATGTATAGTATATATACAGTATTCTTGTATATATGTGTATATATATAATGTATGTATAGTATATATACAGTATTCTTGTATATATGTGTATATATATATAATGTATGTATAGTATATATACAGTATTCTTGTGTATATATATATAATGTATGTATAGTATATATACAGTATTCTTGTATATATATAATGTATGTATAGTATATATACAGTATTCTTGTATATACGTGTATATATATAATGTATGTATAGTATATATACAGTATTCTTGTATATATGTGTATATATATAATGTATGTATAGTATATATACAGTATTCTTGTATATATGTATAGTATATATACAGTATTCTTGTATATATGTATAGTATATATACAGTATTCTTGTATATACATGTATATATATAATGTAATAATGTAAACAATATTCATAAAACCCATGTAATCTTATTATATATTGTTTATATGTAATATTCTTATTCAGTGATGATTTTATAGATTTGATATAATATACATATTTGTTTGTTTGATCATATTAAATTTCATCGAATGAACATAAAAAGCATTATTATAACAAGTGGTTAGTATATACAAATTTATTTTAGCTCGATTGCGAAACAAGTTCTTACAACTTAGTTATTAATCACTCTCGAGACCTCATTCCTGATGGAATCCATCGCCATGAGGGAGAGAGAAGAGGCAACGTGGAAATTAAATGCTTTGCCTAAGGGCACAATCGTAACGGCTCCAACGGGGCTCAAACTCCGGACATTTCGCACCTGAAGTGAATGCACATCCACTGCGCTATCACGACTTTAACAAGTGGTTGCTTTCTATGTTCATGAGTGAAATATAATTTGCTCATTCTCTTAAAAAAGCTATTAGTCATATGTGCTTTTATGATAGAAAAAGATGCAACTAGATGGCACTGGAAAGTCTCGTTTAATTTATATGTCCATACAAATGACGTCACTGACAACTTGAGTCCGAAAACATTTCAGCATGCAGCGGCTAGGTACCACACATGCAACGTTGGATAAAGGCTGACTTCTATCGTACCTCTAGTGTTACAGACATGCTACATTCCCTAAATCTACGCAGACTAGATCAACGGCGTATTGACAATAGTCCCTTATGTATAAAATTCATAATGATCTTGTTGCTATTCCCATTGAAAATTACCTAGATCCCCTCTCCCGTCCTGCTCGCCATTGCCATTCCTTAAGCTATAGGTTAATTACAGCAACTACAGACTACTACAAGTTTTCCTTCTTTCCAAGAACAATCTATTATTGGAACCACCTCCCTCCTGACATTGTCCATCTCCCTACCAGTTTGCCATATTGAACATGCCAGTCCCTAGTTGTTCTGCGTAGCTGCTTTTAAACTTTTACCACAACTTATTTTCACACCTTCTTAAATTATACTTTTAACTACTCATACTTTTAACTTCTTTGCGGTTTTTGACGCGCAACATGTCTATGTCCCCGCGAGGGGTTTGACATTAAAGGAAGATAGATAGATAGATAGATAGATAGATAGATAGATAGATAGATAGGCAGTGATACAGAAAGAGAGTATTATTCCACTGCTTTCAACAAGTTGAATAACACATTTTACTGATAAATTTCTATATTTCACTGGAAAGCATAACATACTAATTATATATATTTATAATATACATCATAATTAATATATTTACACTAGAAGTTTGTTTAGTCGACAGAAGTGATTTTACCGTCTATTCATGCAAAATAATGCCAGAAACGGCCTGTCTAATAAATGTTTCTTTATCCGACAAATGAGTTTGTGTTGTTGGTAACGCTGTTCCATAATTATTCACTGCTATATATGATTTTACCGTATATTTATGCAAAATAACGTCACAAACGGCCTGCCTAATAAATGTTTCTTTATCCGACAAATGTGTTTGTGCTGTTGGTTACGCTGTTACATAATTATTCACTGCTATATATGATAAATTTAACTTCAGCTGCAAGAGCGCATCTGACGGATCTGTTGTTCAGTGGTTAACACACTGGACTGGTAATCCAGGGATCGCAGGTTCGATCCCCCGTCTGACCCTAATAAAATTAACAGTCTTTAAATTGTGACTTTAAACCGAGGTCTTGTGTCGGTGCTTTACACCGTGCACGTAAAAGAACCAGAGGAGACTCTGGAATGGGTCTCTGTCTGTATCATTGCACTATCCTCCAAATTATTTAGTTTAATCAATGTTTACAAATAAAAATTTGGATATCAAGAATTGTCTTATATTATTCAACTAAATCCAAATATCGTAAAAGATTCTATGAATGCTGGACAAAACTGAATGTAGTGTAGTGGACAATTTTTGTTTAACAAGGGGAGATGACACAGATTTCATCGGTATTCAATGACCAGTATGTATTTTGACATCTGTAATAAACGTCACAAAAATACTGCTTAACCATTTCAACACCACAGGCCTCTCACTAGGCATACAAAAAGTGTAGATCCAGATGAGCCGGCTCGTGACGAGCCATCTCATCAGGATCTGCACTTTTTGCCAGTAATATTACTATTTTTAGAGAAAAATTACCCATTTTGATAAATTGATAAACTGTTTCAAATGTAATTTTCTTATTCATTTACCGGTATTGGTCTAAAAATATCATGCACCAGTACATGTCAGTTACTTGGTGTTGAATGCACCAGTCCATGTCAGTTACTTGGTGTTGAATGCACCAGTCCATGTCAGTTACTTGGTGTTGAATGCACCAGTCCATGTCAGTTACTTGGTGTTGAATGGTTTAATCTAAATTAATCATATGGGATTATGCCCTAGCGCCACTCGCAATCATTTCATTCATTGTTCTTTCGGTGAAATAGGCTGTCCGATTAGCGCAGTGGTTAGCGTGCTTGCTTCTCACCAATGCAGCCTGGGTTCAATCCTCGGACCGGGAAGTATGTGAGATGGTACGGCGGTCGCCAGATCGGACAGGTGGGTTTTCTCCGGGTTTCCGGTTTCCTCCCACACGAATGACCACATAAAAAATGATACGCTTTCATCCGCGCCAACGAGAGTGATTAATATAAGTTGTTAGAACTTGCTTCGCAATCGTTGTAAAATAAATAAAGTTTAAACATTTTTTTAAACTTTCGGTGAAATATATTGAAGTGAATATTACAGTGAACCAATTAAATATCCTCTATTTATTTACTTCAATCATACGTGTGTTTGGTGATATAATCGGTATGCGACAGTATGATTAATGAGGCACGGTGTGCACGTCTTGTAATATAACACCCACAGGCTGTTTTACATTCATATTCTCATTAGGTCAAACACAAACAATCATGATTTCTTATTTCTCTATCTCACTCAAATACAACAATACAGTAGGTCTGTAGTTTAACCATTTACTGTGGAAGTTGTGATAGCGCAGTGGATGCGCGTTCGCTTCAGGTGCGAAGTTCGAGCCCCGCTGAAGCCGTTACGATTGTGCACTTAGGCAAGGCATTTAATATCCACGTTGCCTCTTCTCTCTCCCTCGTGGCGATGGATTCCATCAGGAATGAGGTCTCGAGAGTAATTAATATAAGTTGTAAGAACTTGTTTCGCAATCGAGCTAAAATAAAGTTGTATAGACTAACCCTTTACTCCATATAACCACCAAACACCAACGATTTATTGCTCCCCACATATAACCCCATTATAAATTCTCGCAAATATGGATGATTTGAGTGTGCCTATTGCTTATCAGCAGTGTGGATATGGATGATTGAGTATGTAGTACAATGTGCCTATTGCTTATCAGCAGTGTGGATATGGATGATTGAGTATGTAGCACAGTGTGCCTATTGCTTATCAGCAGTGTGGATATGGATGATTGAGTATGTAGTACAATGTGCCTATTGCTTATCAGCAGTGTGGATATGGATGATTGAGTATGTAGCACAGTGTGCCTATTGCTTATCAGCAGTGTGGATATGGATGATTGAGTATGTAGTACAATGTGCCTATTGCTTATCAGCAGTGTGGATATAAAATGAGTAATGGCCCATGTGAGAAGCTGAAAAATGTGTAAAATGTCACAAAACTCATTATGTGCTTGTATGACCTCATTCTCATTATGTGCTTGCATGACCTCATTATGTGCTTGTATGACCTCATTATGTGCTCGTATGACCACATTATGTGCTTGTATGACTTCATTCTCATTATGTGCTAGTATGACCTCATTATGTGCTCATATGACCTCATTATGTGCTCATATGACCTCATTATGTGCTCATATGACATCATTATGTGCTCGTATGACCTCATTATGTGCTCGTATGACTTCATTCTCATTATGTGCTCGTATGACCTCATTATGTGCTCGTATGACCTCATTATGTGCTGGTATGACCTCATTATGTGCTCATATGACTTCATTCTCATTATGTGCTCATATGACCTCATATGACCTCATTATGTGCTCATATGACCTCATTATGTGCTCGTATGACTTCATTCTCATTATGTGCTCGCATGACCTCATTATGTGCTTGTATGACCTCATTATGTGCTTGTTTGACCTCATTATGTGCTCGTATGACCTCATTATGTGCTCGTATGACTTCATTCTCATTATGTGCTAGCATGACCTCCTTATGTGCTCGTATGACCTCATTATGTGCTTGCATGACCTCATTATGTGCTCGTATAACCTCATTATGTGCTCGTATGACCTCATTATGTGCTCGTATGACCTCATGATAAATGTTAGGTAATGTAAGCTGACATGGAACTAAGATCGCGGTTACAGAATGCGTGGGTTCGTAAAAGCAAGATGGTCAAGTTTGTAGACTGAATTAACGTGGCATGAGCTTGTAGAATGTGCAAGCTCATGTATGAAGATTGTGCAAGCTTGTAGATTGTGCAAGCTCATGAATTAACGTGGCATAAGCTTGTAGAATGTGCAAGCTCATGTATGAAGATTGTGCAAGCTTGTAGAATGTGCAAGCTCATGTATTAAGATTGTGCAAGCTTGTAGAATGTGCAAGCTCATGGATTAAGATTGTGCAAGCTTGTAGAATGTGCAAGCTCATGGATTAAGATTGTGCAAGCTTGTAGAATGTGCAAGCTCATGGATTAAGATTGTGCAAGCTTGTAGAATGTGCAAGCTCATGGATTAAGATTGTGCAAGCTTGTAGAATGTGCAAGCTCATGTATTAAGATTGTGCAAGCTTGTAGAATGTGCAAACAAATGGATGAGATTGTGCAAGCTTGTAGAATGTGCACTCATGGATTAAGATTGTGCAAGCTTGTAGAATGTGCAAGCTCATGAATTAACGTGGCATGAGCTTGTAGAATGTGCAAGTTCATGGATTAAGATTGTGCAAGCTTGTAGAATGTGCAAGCTCATGGATTATGATTGTGCAAGCTTGTAGAATGTGCAAGCTCATCAATTAAGATTGTGCAAGCTTGTATAATGTGCAAGCTTGTAGAATGTGCAAGCTCATGGATTAAGGTCGCATGAGCTTGTAGAATATGCAAGCTTGTGGAATTTGCGAGCTTGAATTTTTCGGATAACGTGGAGACCACAAACACGTATTCTATTTGCTTGAACCAGCAATTTAATAAAGAATATTTTATAAACAGCTTCGCTACACACCAATTCCATTAATTTACTGCACGAGTTTAAATGAAGTCACTCAAATAATTATATAGTATTTTCAAACATTTGCAAGTTGTGTATTGAAGTTGGCTACTGTATATAACATTCATACCAATCCCATTGAGCGTAAATCCAATCGTTCTTCACGATTTACATTTCTACATTAACCTAAGTAGCACAATGTACCACTTCTCTCAGTGCCCAATATAAACTAGATGATTGATACCCAGAAGATTGATACCCAGATGATTGATACAATGTACCTAGACGATTGATACTGTAAGTGATGTCATCTATGACGCTTTTGATGACGCCATGAATGGTCATCTAAACACGTTGTTCTATATATCGCCCCATTTAGCGTAGGGTTGCACCGTAAAAACATTTAAGTACTAAACTTTTCAGCTTAAAATAAATAGAATATTTGGTTGCTTAGGTGACCGATCATGAACATAGAAAGCTATTATTATCGCTCATGGCTGGCGCTCAATGTTCATTGGCTGAATACAAATCCATCGTACACTGAAACAAGCAGATATTATATCCTCTACATGTATTGTTTGGCAACATTAAACTGAGACATTTGCATATTCCGTGAACTTACTTCGTTAATAATTCCGAAGTAAAATATGAGCGTGGTACACTCACTTACATGATTCATATATTAACGGTAAAACTCTAACGTATGTTCATGAAAACTTGCGAAGGCTTTGGCAGCGGAGATTAATTAGTCTCAGTTTAATGTTGCCAAACAATATCTCATACAATAAATACCTCAGAATATTTATACCATGACAGCATTAAACAAATATTTATCTAGGAGAGGACAACCGCAAGCTGTATAGCTTTCTGTCCAATTCCTTAACCCTTTCAACACTACAGACCTCAAAATAGGCTTACAAAAAGTGTAGATTCAAATGAGACGGACAGACCATGATGAGCCGCCTCATCAGGATCTGCACTTTTTGCCAGTAATATTACTAGTTTTAGACAAAATTACGCATTTTGAGAAATGAACTGGTTCAAATGTAATTTTCTTATTAATTTATTGCTCTAAAACTATCAATTGATGTAAATAATCATATACATGTACAGGATAGAAAGTAAATATGTTTCCACTAAATATTTATCACAATGCACAATTTCTGTCAGTTTATAAAATTAATATCTCGGTATATTTCCCTTATAAAATAATATTTTAGCATCCATACACGTGAAACTGAATTCCTAGGCTGTGTTATAAAAATGTTCATCATCACAAAATTGACAATAATTTTCCAAAAGATGACATTTTCATCTTCATTTTTGAGTAGCAACACTTAGCAGCACTTATACAGTATAATGCAATAACTGATTAGCAACTTCCGAACGGACAATTCAATCTTGTTTTATCTCCGGCATTCAGGATACGCGATTTATGTTTATATGTTGAACATTGAATTGATGATTATCGTTCATACTCGCATATTAAGGCAATTTCGCCTATAAAGGCGACTCCCCTACTTTGGTCCTGAAATTTGTGGGGTATGCATTCACATATTAGTCTATACAAATTTTATTTTAGCTCAATTATGAAGTTCTGACAACTTATATTAATCACTCTCATGACCGCATTCCTGATGGAATCTTATCGCCACGAGGGAGAGAGAAGAGGCAACGTGGAATTTAAATGCCTTGCCTAAGGGCACAATCGTAACAGCTCCAGCGGGGCTCGAACTCCGGACCTTTCGCACCTGAAGCGATAGCACTACCACTCGCATATAAGACGGGTTGATAAAATGGACACTAGTATAAGTTGAAGACATTGTTAGTGTCAGAGTGCTTTCTTTTCTAACATAAATATGGATACCACACTTTGAGGCCATAATCTTAATAATAATCATAAATAGTCGAGTATGGATTGTAACTCTTTGCATGCTGGTTAAGAAAGACAAAACCACTGTGTTGTGTTATTATTGTGAGACCGAAGATACAAATATCCTTAGACAACTCCAGCGAATCTATGATAGGTTAGACTCTGGCAGGAGCTCAACTGAGACATTGAGATATAGATAAAAGTGTGGGTCACGACACCCACTGGGGGCTCGTCAGCAACGAACATTTGGGGACAACGTGTTCGCCACAACGTGAACAAATGCATTTTTTGGCTTTTTGCGATGTAGTGTCGCTTTAAATATCTCTAACAATATAGAAACATATGACATATACAAGAGACAGGTAGCCAAATAAACAACGTGTAAGTGCTCTCATTAACTGTACACTACAAAAATCAATGCCTTAAAATTGTTATATTTTATATTTCGGGTTTTACGCCTGCATCAGCACCATTTTGGGCTATATCGCCGGCGGGCAGTTTACCTAACAACACCTTTCCTGGGCAAGCTCCAGCGGTTAACCAGTACTTGGGTGCACCAACCTCCGTAAGAACTGAGAAACTGCCAACTTTTTCATATAAATGAGACACGGTCTGAGCAGGGCTCGAACCCGTGACCATCAGTGATGATAGGTTACAGTGGTATACAAGTCAGCGACCGTAACCACTCGACCACGGAGGACCCTCTTTGCATGCTGGATAAAATAAAGGCTATAAATAATTGTAGCACACTATAATAACGTGTTTTTGCTATTTGTTCCTGAAAGCACTACAACATATTTCATGGTTATTTTCACAGCAGGCGCGGGTTCGAGCCCAAAAGAATTTGACACATCCAGTGGCATTTGAACCTACAGTGGCAAGGGGCAATAGATTTGAAGTCAAAGATGTTATCAATTCGGCCAAAGAAACCGCTAAATAAATAAATATCAACTTATACAGCAATTATACATGTACATGTATGCATTGAATTGATGATAAATTGCTAAGACACATTTTCAAAAGCTCAAATACCACTTAACCCATTTCATTCTGGATACCGTTTGAACGGTATTTGCAAAGAACGTTCCGTCTGATCAGGCTCTATGCTGTTTGCTATTCAGATGATCTTGCTAAGACACTTGGCTATGCAGCAACCAACATAGATCCTGATCAGCACGCAGCATCACGCTGCGGCTGATCTGGATCTATGTTGTTTGCAAAAGCCTTTAAATATATCCAGAATGAAATGGGTTAAAGACACTACACGACCTACTTTCAAATCTTACAAAAGCAATTATATACTGTTACTTCTTTGTACATGTACACGATTAACTGTATTGTGGAAAAGTTTTGATGTTCTCACTTTTCCTGTGAAAATAAAATGCATAGCACCCCCCCTCCTCTCAATTATGTCTTTAACCCTTTCCTTCATAGAGATTTAGATTAATATAGTTATACTATTATATCTCCATACAAACGACAGCCATTTAGCTATCATGCAGTGGATAAGTAGTCGCCATTTCTATCCCACCTCCATAGATATTACTGGGACTACATAGAAATTAGGTTAATATACTATTATATCTCCATACAAACGACAGCCATTTAGCTATCATGCAGTGGATAAGTAGTCGCCATTTCTATCCAACCTCCACAGATATTACTGGGACTACATGAGATTTAGGTTAATATACTATTATATCTCCATACAAACGACAGCCATTTAGCTATCATGCAGTGGATAAGTAGTCACCATATCTATCCCACCTCCATAGATATTACTGGGACTTCATAGAGATTTAGGTTAATATACTATTATATCTACATACAAACGACAGCCATTTAGTTATCATGCAGTGGATAAGTAGTCACCATATCTATCCCACCTCCATAGATATTACTGGGACTACATGAGATTCTGGCCTGCATTATGAACATTGGTTTGACTGCTACATTGTCAATGTATGTCGTATTGGTAATGTCGTCAAGAGGTGCTTCTATGAGGGAAAGGGTTTATGAACATTGGTTTGACTACTACATTGTCAAATGTATGTCGTATTGGTAATGTCGTCAAGAGGTTTTTCTATGAGGGAAAGTGTTTATGAACATTGGTTTGACTACTACACTGTCAATGTATGTCGTATTGGTAATGTCGTCAAGAGGTTTTTCTATGAGGGAAAGTGTTTATGAACATTGGTTTGACTACTACACTGTCAATGTATGTCGTATTGGTAATGGCGTCAAGAGGTGCTTCTATGAGGGAAAGGGTTAAACAAACATTTACATAATACAAAGTTGTGTAAAAAGCTTAACCTCTTACCCAATACCTGCATCTAATCCAAACAGAGCTGGTTCCGCTTCATTGGGAACCAGCGTCCCGTTACCAGCTACTCTCCCCTCTGACTCCTCTACAGGTGGCTCGCGTTTCACACAATTATCTTGCTCAGCATTTGATTCAGCTACCACTACTGTAGTACTATTACACGAACCATCCGTTTGTTTACCACATGTTTCCACAACCACTTCCGTTTTTACAGTAATTTGCGTACTCTCCATTATATCACTTGTTATATTGGTTAACTATTCCTGTTTAGGTATGACTTCTAATCAATCTATTGTAATCTGTGCACATTAAATCTGGCAGTTATCCATCGACAGACATTATTTGTGAATATTTACATTATTTTCCTGGAATATATTGTCCATATTTGCATTAGTTTAATAAACCTTACCTGAATACGAGTACCACAATCATCTTCAATCAAAACAGATAAAACAGTGTCCACGACTTAATTAAGGGTGATTTGGGAGAGATACAGATCTCATTCTCATTTGGGAGGAGCAATCTCCCTTTCTCATTTGGGAGGAGCAAACTCCCTTTGTCATTTGGAAGGAGCAATCTCCCTTTCTCATTTGAGAGGAGCATTCTCCCTTTCTAATTTGGGAGGAGCAATCTCCCATTCTAATTTGGGAGGAGCAATCTCCCTTTCTAATTTGGGAGGAGCAATCTCCCTTTCTAATTTGGGAGGAGCAATTTCCCTTTCTCATTTGGGAGGAGCAATCTCCCATTCTCATTTAGGATGAGCAATCTCCCTTTCCAATTTGGGAGCAGCAATTTCCCTTTCCAATTTGGGAGCAGCAATCTCCCTTCCTCATTTATGAGGATCAATCTGCCTTGCTCATTTGGGAGGAGCAATCTCCCTTTCTCATTTAGGAGGATCAATCTGCCTTGCTCATTTGGGAGGATCAATCTGCCTTGCTCATTTGGGAGGATCAATTTGCCCTGCTCATTTGGGAGGAGCAATCTCCCTTTCCAATTTGGGAGCAGCAATCTCCCTTCCTCATTTGAGAGGAGCAATCTCCCTTTAGCATTTAGGAGGATCAATCTGCCTTGCTCATTTGGGAGGAGCAATCTCCCTTTCCAATTTGGGAGCAGCAATCTCCCTTCCTCATTTGAGAGGAGCAATCTCCCTTTAGCATTTAGGAGGATCAATCTGCCTTGCTCATTTGGGAGGAGCAATCTCCTTTTCTCATTTGGGAGGAGCAATCTCCCATTATCATTTGAGAGGAGCTATCTCCCTTTCCAATTTGGGAGCAGCAATCTCCCATCCTCATTTAGGAGGAGCAATCTCCCATTCTCATTTAGGAGGAGCAATCTCCCTTTCTCATTTAGGAGGATCAATCTGTCTTGCTCATTTGGGAGGAGCATTCTCCCTGTCTCATTTAGGAGGAGCAATCTGCCTTGCTCATTTAGGAGGAGCATTCTCCCTTTCTCATTTAGGAGGAGCAATCTCCCATTCTCATTTAGGAAGAGCAATCACCCATTCTAATTTAGGAGCAGCAATTTCCCGTTATCATTTAGGAGGAGCAATCTCCATTTCCAATTTGGGAGCAGCAATTTCCCTTTATCATTTAGGAGGAGCAATCTCCCTTTCCAATTTGGGAGCAGCAATTTCCCTTTCCAATTTGGGAGCAGCAATCTCCCTTCCTCATTTAGGAGGATCAATCTGCCTTGCTCATTTGGGAGGAGCAATCTCCCTTTCTCATTTAGGAGGAGCAAACTCCCTTTCTCATTTAGGAGGATCAATCTGCCTTTCTCATTTGAGAGGAGCAATCTCCCTTTCTCATTTGGGAGGAGCAATCTCCCTTTATCATTTGAGAGGAGCAACCTCCCTTTCCAATTTGGGAGCAGCAATCTCCTTTCCTCATTTAGGAGGAGCAATCTCCCTTTCTAATTTAGGAGGATCAATCTGCCTTGCTCATTTGGGAGGAGTAATATATATAATTATGACTATCGTGTCTATCATCGCATCAAGATCTATCATGACAACTTGTACTATGGAGTACTATTTTGGATGTCCATAGAGAATTTAAAGCTCAAGTAAGTAAACTATCAAATTTAGTATGTTTAATTTGCCTGTTTTGAAAATATTCGTATCTGCCAATTGGGAAACATACACTGGGATGTTCTAGAGCAGAAATTGCGCATGCAACTGCAATATCAAGCATTTATGAGGGTGGACACAAAAATGGGTCAACACATCCAACGGGTCACCACCATCCAGTACTTCATTTCTTTTTAAAAATGAGTATCATTTTTGCACACTGGTCAAACACAATGAATATTTAATAAACATACAAAAGTCATGTATATCCAATACAGATAGAATATACTTTATTGTACAATAACCTCCAATCCAGGTCTAAGTAGAATATACTTTATTGTACAATAACTTCCAATCCAGGTCTAAGTAGAATATACTTTATTGTACAATAACCTCCAATCCAGGTCTAAGTAGAATATACTTTATTGTACAATAACCTCCAATCCAGGTCAAAGTAGAATATACTTTATTGTACAATAGCCTCCAACTCAGGTCAAAGTAGAATATACTTTACTGTTAGTATCTTTTAAAATGATCACCACAATATATACCAGGTATTGATATACATCCACAAAACTAACAACTTTGAATAATTAATTTATAACTAAGCTCAGAACACAGCTGAATTCCTACTACAAAATGGATTTGTAATTAAGGCACATATACACTGTGGTTGAATCCAACTCGCATAAGAAGAGATGTTTCATACTCCCATCCATTGAAAGAAACTATTCATTTTGGGAAAGGATTACGACAGTTGTGCATATTCACATTTATCAAGTCAAAAACTGTTTTTAAAGCTTAAACCTTATTCAATGACATCTAAGAATGTTATCTTCTTTATAAATTTAAAAAAAACAAGAGTTAGAAACCCCTGCCGTGATCAATATTTCAAACAGCATGCAATTTTAAAATTAATGTCTAAATAAAGATGTCAAAACAGTAATACACATTTATGTGACATACTCAGGGTTCATAGGTCAGAATTTTTGGGAGATGTGAGAAAGCACGTGATCGCTTCCTTAAATGGTGTTCTTTAACATACTTCTGCAAAATAGGGTTAAAATGCACAGTACAACCATTAAATACAACATTTGAATAGAAGGAGTGCTTTATAATGGGCCAACATTACTAGACAACATTTTGTTTGAAAATCGTAAAAACCAAAATATATATATATATTTTTTTTTTTTTTAGGGAGAAGTGGGACCCCAGAAGAGGGCGAAGTCAGGGTCCCTAGGGCGACAATTTCGCCAACATCGCCCTCTAAAATGATCCCTGATATACTATATTTTATATTACAGGTGTTTTAAAGCATACAAGCAAGATAAATCCAGATTACACGGAGTTAGAGAAGGCATACAGCGTGCTAAGGAGGTGATGACGTAAGTAACTAAACCCACATCAAACCAGGCAGATATTGTGATCAGTCAATCATGTTCCATCTGTCCGTGACGAATTCCTTATTGGTACATTAACTGATTTCCATCGGTCCGTGACGAATTCCTTATTGGTACAATAACTGATTTCCATCTGTCCGTGACGAATTCCTTATTGGTACAATAACTGATTTCCATCTGTCCGTGACGAATTCCTTATTGGTACAATAACTGATTTCCATCTGTCCGTGACAAATTCCTTATTGGTACAATAACTGATTTCCATCTGTCCGTGACAAATTCCTTATTGATACAATAACCTGATTTCCATCGGTCCGTGACAAATTCCTTTTTTAGGGAGAAGTGGGGCCCCAGAGGGCGAAGTCAGGGTCCCTAGGGCGACTATTTCGCCCACATCGCCCTCTAGAATGATCCCTGATATCGGTATATGTAGAACATCTTATTATTCAGCTTTACATTCTATATGTATGCGAGGCCTCCGCGGCCAAGAAGTTACGGTTGTTTATTTCAAATCATCATTGGAAGGTTGGTGGTTCTACCAGGGTGCCTGTCTACTTTTCAGAACGATACTCATAAACACATGCAAAGTATCGTTGTTTCCAAGTATAAAATATACTTTTGTTAAACAAAGTCTTCACATATTTGAATTGTTATTTGTGTTGGCGATGGGAAACGACCCCCTTCATAGCACGACATATCGGTAACTTAATAAATATTTGGCGCAACTTTTTTCCCCCACACAATTGTCAAATACATGGCTTCAAATTGGTGCCATTTTTTTCTTCAATTGGCGACAGAAGTGGCGCAGACAAAATTTCCGACAAAGGGAACCCTGAATGTGCCACATAGGTGTGTCATGGTCTGCCCGTCAAGACAATATGAAATACCCCCATTCAAAGAATTTGGACTAGTCTAGCTGGCTGCATTGTTTTAGCGGGACAGTCTAGCTGGCTGCATTGTTTTAGCGGGACAGTCTAGCTGTCTGCATTGTTTTAGTGGGACAGTCTAGCTGTCTGCATTGTTTTAGTGGGACAGTCTAGCTGGCTGCATTGTTTTAGCGGGACAGTCTAGCTGGCTGCATTGTTTTAGCGGGACAGTCTAGATAGCTGCATTGATTTAGCGGGGCAGTCTAGCTAGCTGCATTGATTTAGCGGGACAGTCTAGCTAGCTGCATTGTTTTAGTGGGGCAGTCTAGTTAGCTGCATTGATTTAGTGGGGCAGTCTAGTTAGCTGCATTGTTTTAGCGGGACAGTCTAGCTGGCTGCATTGTTTTAGCGGGACAGTCTAGCTGGCTGCATTGTTTTAGCGGGACAGTCTAGCTGGCTGCATTGTTTTAGCAAGACAGTCTAGATAGCTGCATTGATTTAGCGGGACAGTCTAGCTAGCTGCATTGATTTAGTGGGGCAGACTAGTTAGCTGCATTGTTTTAGTGGGACAGTCTAGCTTGCTGCATTGATTTAGCGGGACAGTCTAGCTAGCTGCATTGATTTAGTGGGGCAGTCTAGCTGGCTGCATTGTTTTAGCGGGAGAGTCTAGTTAGCTGCATTGTATTAGCAGGACAGTCTAGCTAGCTGCATTGTTTTAGCAGGACAGTTTAGCTAGCTGCATTGTTTTAGCGGGACAGTCTAGCTAGCTGCATTGTTTTAGCAGGGCAGTCTAGCTAGCTGCATCATTTTAGTCGGAGCAGTCCACTATACCTCACCCTGAACCATAATTTCTTTGCTCCCGTACACCGGGTACATATGAACTTACTACACATTCACAGACCTTAATTCATATAAACATATTTATTTTCAGTAGGCATGAGATACAACATTTTAACATAAGCTGCGATAACCAAATATATGTTAAACCGTTTTGGGTTTATTTGAACCCCAAGCATATTACAAATATATCTGTTGTTCCCAAGCTTTAATATTGTCTGTGATTGCCGAGTGAGAACTTTCGGCTTGCTTCGTCTGCTTCTCTGTCTTTATGATTTGGGCCCAGTGGTTGCAGACGGAAACATTCTAGGATATTCTGTTTGTATGTGCAAGGGAGGTTATCGGTGGAAATTGCTCAGACATGGCCACCGCAGTTACCTTTCTTGAATATACGTTTTATATTTGTTAGAAATTAGCATTAAAAGTAGCAACTTACACTAGCATATGCAGCAAACTATTAACAAATCCTGTGTGCATATCCACACCATATCATGTGACATCCGTGGTCCAGTGGTAGAGCAGCGGACTTGGAATCAAATGGTTCCGGGCTTGATACTCGGTCAGGCCACGTATGTAGAGTGGTGGAACCTATGCTCGGCGTATTTGTCCATTTACGCATAGGTTCCACCACTCTATATGTGGGATTTACGAGGAGCATAGGTTCCACCACTCTATATGTGGGATTTACAAGGAGCATAGGTTTCACCACTCTATATGTGGGATTTACGACGAGCATAGGTTCCATCACTCTATATGTGGGATTTACGACGAGCATAGGTTCCACCACTCTATATGTGGGATTTACGACGAGCATAGGTTCCACCACTCTATATGTGGGATTTACGACGAGCATAGGTTCCACCACTCTATATGTGGGATTTACGACGAGCATAGGTTCCACCACTCTATATGTGGGATTTACGACGAGCATAGGTTCCACCACTCTATATGTGGGATTTACGACGAGCATAGGTTCCACCAATCTATATGTGGGATTTACGACGAGCATAGGTTCCACCACTCTATATGTGGGATTTACGACGAGCATAGGTTCCACCACTATATATGTGGGATTTACGACGAGCATAGGTTCCACCACTCTATATGTGGGATTTACTACGAGCATAGGTTCCACCACTATATATGTGGGATTTACGACGAGCATAGGTTCCACCACTCTATATGTGGGATTTACGACGAGCATAGGTTCCACCACTCTATATGTGGGATTTACGACAAGCATAGGTTCCACCACTATAGTGTCACTTAGTCCTATAAGGCTATATTATATATATAACACCTCTACATAAATATTTTTTCTGTTATTTCGAGGTCTTATAGCTAAAGCTCATTTCACATAGCACTTTCCGCCGTGATCCGATGGCGGGATTTCTGACCAATATTTTGAAGCTTTCCGGACATGAACAAAAAATGCCTGGATAGTAAAATGTCTGGACTATAGTGTCTCCCCACACTCTTGCAGCATCAATCATTCAATGGGTCAACAAGTACAAACAAATATAAATAAGTACACAGACCTTCCCAAAGATGTTAGCACCATACGGATTGTATAAACTGGACACAGGTACGTTAGAACGCTGATACAGCTATACACTTCTATTTCTCTCGGTTCAAATAGAAAGAAAGTTAAAAACTTGAGATTGACAGCAAACCTTCAAATACCGGATATAGGGAAGCATTTCCTGTTTCCATATTTGGAATTGGAAAATCCGCAAGTATGGTATTGCGCGACATAGTTAATTTGCTACGGTCCGTTTAGGTCACCGTTGGACTGGCTATCTAGCTTCCTCTAATTTCAAACCCCTCGAGGTTTTGGAGATACCATAGGGTGCAACTATTGTTAATAAATACAAAACTCGGTGAAAATGTATATTCGCTTGTCATTCCCCCCTTATTTGAACTAGTAAGTTAAAAACATTGTAACACATTCGGTTAGCTTGTAACGTAGCATATGTAGTAAAGTGTAGTATAGTTTTAATTATTTCACTTGGACCAATAGTTAAATTAGTTGACACGTATTTTGACATGGCACACATGCCCATATTTAATCACATGCTCTTGTACTAACCAATCTCTGCATGTCTATGATACATCCATTTCTAGTGTGTAGGTAAGAGCTTCCAGAGTGTGGAGCACTTGGCCAGGTATCTTGCTCTTGTATATGCAACATGGTGTGGTTGAGCGGGACGGCGACATGCGGGCGGACATAAGTGGTATAAGCAGTTGCTTTGAACTATTTGTTATTAGATTTGACATTCCTTTTGATGAAGCTGAGGGTTTGCTTCTGAGGTAATATTATGATGTGGTTGGGCCCAGTTGGTGTTCTTACTAATGGTGACTACTAGATATTTGGAATGTTCTGTTGACCGTAATTGTGTGTTATGTAACATGTATGAGGTACATGATGGAGTTTCTTTTCCTGTGGAATCTTAATATTTAATTATATCGACCCCCATCATTACCAAATAATGTTTTTGAACATGAAGTATCCTCCACGCTAGATAAAATGTACATAGACGTTGACCATGTGCTTATTATAGGGATTTAAACTATGATATGTTGAAACCGGATAAAAGGAAACCTGTTGAACATTTGTCAGACACTTTTAATTTAAAAAATGTTATTAAAGAACCTACATGTTCTATGAAAAACTGTACACCTACACTTATTGATGTCATACTAACAAACTCGCATACACTTATTTGTAATACAACTGTAATAAACTGCAGTATTAGTGACTGTCATAGTATGATATTAACTACTATTAAAGAACATATTAAACCTCTACAAAAGAAAAAAGTAAATTTTAGAAGCTATAAATTTTTTAATGAAATAGATTTTAACCATGAACTGTCACAAACACCTTTTCATGTCGCCCATATTTTTGATGACATTGATGATATGTACTGGGCACATAACCATATGTGTATGCAAGTCTTAGATGATCATGCACCTGTTAAACAAAAGTACCCTAAGAAGGGCCCACCACCATATATGAATTCAAATTACAGGAAACTGATATACAAAACTAGGCAAGCACATAACTCATACCTTAAATGTAAAAACGAACAAAATTGGGAAAAATACAAAAACCTTAGGAATCTTAAAACTAAAACAAAGAGAAGCTCTATTAGAACTTACTTCTTTGAAAGATGTAGTGGAGGACCCAAGTCTAAGGATTTTTGGCCAACTATTAAGCCTTTTCTTAGCCAGAAATCCCTTGCTAAAAATTCCAGTGAAATAATTTTAAAAGAAGAAGAAAAATTTATTTCTGATCAAACAAAAGTATGTGAAAGCTTAAATGATTTTTATGTAAACATTGCCCAAAACATTGGTATTAGTAATGACACAGAGGTAAATAAACAACATCCTAGTGTTGCCAAAATCCTTGAGCATAAATCGGAAAATTTAAATTTTAACTTCAAACCCATAGATCCAGTAGAAATAAGTAAACACTTAAAATCTCTAAATCCCAAAAAAGCAACTGGTGTTGACGCCCTACCGCCAAAAATTTTAAGATGTGCATCAGAATCTATAGCTTTACCTGTATCAAATATTGTAAATTGTATGATAAAACAAAGTTTCCCAGCTGTACTTAAAATGGCCCAAGTAACACTCGTCTTTAAAAAAGATGACCCATTTATCAAGAAAAACTACAGACCTGTTAGTATTTTACCAACTATGTCCAAGATATTTGAAACAGTCATAAACAATCAGCTGGCAGACTACTTTGAACATGTATTTGATAATTACTTAGCAGCTTTTAGACCAAAGTATGGCTGTCAGACAACCCTCTTGCGCTTAATTGAGGACTGGAAAATGGCACTGGACCGGAATGATCATGTGGCGGGAATACTTATGGACCTATCAAAGGCATTTGATTGCTTGCCACATGACCTTGTTGTCCTGAAATTGGGGGCATATGGGCTGTCTGACAGTGCATGCTCACTTGTACATAATTATCTGTCTTTTAGGAAACAACGTATCAAGATTGGTGATGCACTCAGCCTATGGCAAGAAACTATCAAGGGGGTCCCCCAAGGCTCCATATTAGGACCTCTAATTTTTAATATTTTTATAAATGACATCTTTCATTTTATTACACAATCTAAGCTTTACAATTATGCAGACGACAATACTTTGTCATACTGGGATAAGGATCTGTCATCTCTCAAATCAACTCTTGAAACAGAAAGTGACATCTTAATAAAATGGTTTGATTGTAACCAAATGCAGGCCAACCCTGATAAGTTTCAGGCCATAGCCCTAGGTAAGAAAACCCACAAACAATTAAGATCTTTTACCATTGCAAATGCTGATATTAAATGTGAAGACTCTGTGAAACTCCTAGGTGTAGATATAGATTTTATGTTAAATTTTGATGAACAGGTTACAAAAATGTGTAAGAAGGCTGCTAGACAACTAAATGTACTTCTCAGACTAAGCAAGTTTTTAACACCTGACCTCAAATTGTTAATTTATAAATCCTTTATAAGATCAACGTTCAACTACTGTCCGCTCATATGGCACTTTTGTAACAAAACTAATACAGAAAAATTGGAGAAACTACAACATAGAGCTCTAAAAATTACTTTAAATGATTTCACCTCTAGCTACGAAGACCTTTTGAAACAAGTAAACATGCCTACATTACATCTTAGTAGAATAAGAACTATTGCAATAGAAACATTCAAATGCCTGTACCATGAATCACCTCCATATTTACATGACCTGGTTAAATTTCGAAATATAAAATATTCTTTCAGACATTCAAACACTGTTGAAGTACCACCTGTACGCATCACCTTGAACGGTAAGAGATCTTTCAGATACGAGGCCGCTCAGGTATGGAACAGCCTGCCAAATGACATTAGAAAAATTGAAAACCACAAGGAGTTTGTGAGGCTGGTCCGTCCCTGGACGGGCCCGTCCTGTAAGTGCTCAATGTGCTCTACCTAGTCGTGTCCACTTATTTCCCCATGCTTAATGTGCTTATTAATGTGTGCTATGTGTTTTATTTGTGTTTTTTATGTTTATAATTTATGATTTGTGCTAGCTTGATGTTCTAATTTGATTGTTGTAACTTAGTTTTAGTGTTCTATAAATGTGCATGCCACCAATAGTTGCTTAAACTACATTTTATGTATTTTGTTTTAAGATACCTGTGAGGTAATTGCTGATCAGTTCCTTTCCAAATCTGATTTGGGGGATAACTGTTTTTTTAAAACATATCTTAATTTCACAGTAGTGTACCTTTTTTGCCTGTCAGTGTCTTAACATTTTTTGTTCTTATTGCAGTTTTTAGGCCACGGGCCAAGATCAGCAACTACAACACAGTGTATCAACCAATAGTGTATTTCTATTTGAATTCTTAAGATTTATCTATATTATATAGTTGCTTGTATCTTAAGCTGTATGTTATCCTTAAATTGTTAAAACTATTAACACAATGTATTAATTTTATTTTTGTCTTTTAGGTGCTCGCTTTAACATGTTTTAATTATGCTATGTCCTGTGTTGTATTCATGTTTAAACCAACTTTTATTTCTTAGCTGTTTTTCTTATGTTTTGATTATAATATATGTTTGTCGGAAAAATAGCTTATTAGCTAATGTTATTTGTAAATGTAATCCGACGTTAAATAAAGCTTCTTGTATCTTGTATCTTGTATCTTGTATTTCGTATTTATCACCGACCGAGAAGGTGTCAATCGAAGATTATCAACGAAAATGTCATATTATGGCATTCTGGACCATACTTGGTTCGTGGGCAAATGAATTTCTGCAATGACGGAAACAACAACGTGTCGTGTACGGGGAAACACGTGCTTCATTCTTCTGATATCACGACAGATGTCCAACAGAGAGTAGTGCCGGGTCATACAACACGTCTTAAATGCTATTGCTTCATACACTGATTCGTCTATTCGCAACTTCGCCGATGAGTGTGTTGTCTATTGTGTGTTGTAATTATCAAAACGCTGATATAGTGTTAAATCAATGTTACAGCATTTGAATTGGTCCTCCTTGGAACAATGTAGAACATCCTCAGACTTAATCCCCATGTACAAAGTTGTGCAGCTCCAATCTTGTACCATGCAGTATATATATTGTCTGCTTGATGTCAATAAATATGTGACGTATCATTGTAAATTGAATGCGTATCAGTAGATCTACTAATTTTACCCACTGATCGTTTTTAATTTGGAATAAACTACCAGAATCAGTATATTGAATCTGGAATCGTTGGATAGTGTCGAAATAGCTGTCCAGGCAGGTGTGATGATGTTTAAGCAAATGTGTACAGTTGATCGGTGTCTTTATCTTTACTAATATTTTATTGCATTCCCCCCCCCCATACATTATAATTATACACACAATGAAATACGTAGACAGCAATATGAAATTATATTAGGATTTATTATTATATAATGGGTGGAATGGTGTAAATACTTATTATAAGCATTCACTTGTGAAGCGTTCGGCATCATTCAGACTGTAACAGGGTCACATTTAATTGACCTGCACCTCCACGAGACGTATGCCAGGCTCGTAAAATTATTCTTAAATTTAATTGATTGTGTAGACCTGACCACCAGTACTAACTCGCCTGAGGACCCTGTATATAATGGTACGCAACATAAACATTTTGTACTGCAATAATAACCAATGAGAATTGATGTTAGAAAACCTGTTAGGCAGTTGGTTACCAACAACACTATCTTGGCTGGAAAACGAGATTGTGTTCATATTTTCTCACCTTACTGACTAAATTGATATAAATTGATAATTTATCGAATATGGTAAGTATGATGCTTTGCATATGAGGGGTTGGGACATTGATTCGTGTCTATAACATATTTATTTTTTGAACAACAACTATTCTATTTCCACTGTTAATTTTACACCTGTTTTCGAACCTTTCTTTATTGTCGCGATTTTGTTTACTTGTGGAACGTCCGAACAGTAACAGGTGCTTTCTTTATTGGTACAAGCAAGAATTGTCAAACGGATATGTAGTCCAATGGTAACACGCTGGACTGGTAATCCAGCGATCGCAGGTTCGATCCCCCCGTCTGACCCGAATAAAATTAACAGTCTTTCAGATGGGACGTTAAACCGAGGTCTTGTGTCGGTGCTTTACACTGTGCACGTAAAAGAACCAGACTCCAGAGGAGACTCTGGAATCGGTCTCTGTGTGTATCATTGCATTATCCTCCACAATCTAAAATAACTAATCTCTTCAGGAGGCGTTGCTCATATGGGCAACCGGTAGCGACGATAAATAAACGTAAAAACACACTCAAACAAGGAAAATTCATAAAAAATTAGAACAAATATTCGCAATTTAATTTGAAAATAAGGAAGTCGTGCAGTGTGGTTTCTCGTGTTCTCCATGTGCCCAAATGCTCGAGGTAACATGTTATTACTATTGGGACAAAATTTGTTTATGTGAACCCACAGGTACAAGACACACATTTTTTTTGCCCTACGGTCATATAGATAAGTAATGTTTACTGAAGGCAGCCAATGGAAATGAAACATGCATGCAGAAACATCGACGAGAAACTAGGTAAAATCAACCAGATCACTGATATGCCCTTGTGGTCCCGACCGGAAGACCTTATTCTATCAACAAATACTTTTTATTTGATGGAGATCGGTCAAATAACACCAGAATGTCACATTGTTTCATCGTGAACAGGAGTTGTTTATTTTCATGATATCAGTACAAATTACTTCAAACCAGGAACACAAATAATCAAAAGATTCTGATAAAACTTCACTCTTTAATTCGAACCTCTGAAACGGGACGGCCCTCTTTAATTTGAACCTCTCAAATGGGACGGCCCTCTTTAATTTGAACCTCTCAAATAAGACGACCCTCTTTAATTTGAACCTCTGAAACGGGACGGCCCTCTTTAATTTGAACCTCTGAAAGGAGACTGCCCTCTTTAATTTGAACATCTCAAAGGGGGGACGGCCCCCTAGATTAGGGATACTCCAGTCCACATGTAGTGTATAGAATTGAAATACGTGGCATCCATGGTCCAGCGTCAGATTTGGAATCGAACGGTCCCGGGTTCGATACTCGGTCCGGCCATGTATGTAGTGTCATTGAGCAAGGCACCTCACACACATTGCTTAGTACTGGTTAATCGCTTAGGTCGGCTAAGCCTGCCCAGGAAAACATGTCTAAGTCCCCGCGAGGGTGTGACATTAAAGGAACATACATACATACATACATATCAATTGACTGGTTAAATGTGCTTTAGCAAAATCTGTAAAATTTACATTGTTTAATTCTCTTGAAAATGTTACCTTAGTTTGGATGGCGGGGTGGTGCTGGGCGGGGGTGGGTAAGCAAAGAGGATTGTGCTATAACACAAGTGCAGAATGATCCTGGTTATTGCCTTGTTTAATCCTTATTTCTATGGGATACGGACATAACTCCCCCATGGAGGACAAACACCCCCCCCCATCTAGGGACGAACAGGGTTTTGTTGCCTCAAAAAAAGTTGAGCCAAATATATATGCGTCTTTAAATGGTGTTATTTAATATATTTCATGAAAATAGGGTTAAAATACAGAATCTGACCATTAAATAGAACATACAAGTTGAAGCAGTGGTTTATGTATCTTACTGGACAAAATTATATATGAAAATAGTGAATATAAAATTATTTTTATTTAGGGAGAAGTGGGGCCCACCAGACAGAGGGGTCGAGGTCAGGGTCCCCTAGGGTGACTATTTCGCCCCAAGTTGCCCTCTAGAATGAGCACTGCAAGGTCTAGATCAGTCTGCATGAATGCTTGTGATGGAGCACAACCATTACTTTCCTCTTGGCTACCTCAGTACTATGGGACATACATGACTATATGTTGATTTATGCTGCTTTCAGGCTGATGAACGATTCTGTTTTAACGTGGAGTGGTATGACCAGTGGGCTACCTTGGTGCGACCGTACCAACTCATGTTCTACAGCAGTGATAGCTCTGTCGAGATGGTAAGCAACAGTTTGTTGTCAATTTATGCACAGAAATAAAAAATTATAAAATTATAAAAATATATATGTTCAGGATTATACCTTTGTCCCATAAATCATTTGTCCATGTTGTAATTGTTATAATCGTGACATGGGCACACTTGATAAAATAACACTCTATCGTATTTAATATTTGCCAAAATGCAGCATGATGATTCTTTAGCTTATTTACCCTCACCGCCGGTGAACCATGTGGGCGAGCGAAAATGCAGCACATACATGTAAATAACATTGAAGTCGTGATAGCGCAGTGGATGCACGTTCGCTTCAGGTGCGAAAGGTCCGGAGTTCGAGCCCCGCTGGAGCCGTTACGATTGTGCCCATAGGCAAGGCATTTAATTTCCACATTGCCTCTTCTCTCTCCCCCGTGGCGATGGATTCCAGTAGGAATGAGGTCTCGAGAGTGATTGATATAAGTTGTAAGAACTTGTTTCGCAAACGAGCTAAAATAAATTTGTATAAACTAACATTTATATACAAAAATGTGATAAAGAAATCACTGATGTAATAATGGTGTAGTAACACGTCTCTTTTACACTCTGTCCGATTCGATTGTGTCCACTTTTCTGAATAATTTGGTTTGCCTAAATAAGTTAATTGAATCAAAACAATCTGATTAATTATAATTATTACGATGAGCCAATGATTGGTTAATTGCCGATAAGTGCCGATAAGTTGGTACCATCTGAAGTGGGAAAATACTGTCATGGTGGACGCCTTCAACAATTTGTATTGATTGTTTGCACAAGCACGGCAGTCCGTCGTTGATCAAGTAAATTTGAAAGTCGCATTTTGGCGACAAAGTGGCACTTTGACTTAGCGAGTGTGAAATACTGCACAGTTAACAAAATTCGATATAAACGGAGCCATTTATATCCGTATTTAAAATATTTATATAGTTCGTAACTTCTAGGCTAATTTCACTGACAGAGCTGAAGCATGGTTCAATAGCATTCTGTTGCGTGTATCGTAAACCGATGCACCTGTCACGTGACTGGTCCAGCAGACGAATAATAAACAAGCAAATCATTTGGAGGATATTTCTACCGAAACTGTTACGGTGTATGAGTAATGCAGGTAGCTATCCGAATTTTAAAAAATCTACACCAAACCCGAAAACTAGTTTCTATACCATTTCTGATTAAGACCAATAAGTGTTTTTATTCAATGATGTACTATATCAAAATAAGATATTCAACAAGTTATTGTGAATATATAAAAATAACAAGTATGCCGTGCATAGGTGCCCTGAAGTCTTCAGTTCCCCATATAAACGGGTGCCGACCCGACACCGTTGCGATAGTGTATTGAGTAACAAGGTCACATGATTAAGCTAAAACTATCAACAAGAGTTTTTTGAAAGTTGTTTTCACGACTTAAGAAAATAATAATATACGGCAAGTGTAATTAATATTTTATACCGGTACTTGTCATTATATGTGGGATTTACGCCGAGGTTCCATATATTTGTTTACTGTACCTGGTGATAAACAAACAACATTATATGATTGTATGATGTTTATGTTCACAGGGTTCATTCTAGGTCAGAATTTTTGGGAGAAGTGAGAAAGCGCGTGATCGCTTCCTTAAATGGTGTTCTTTAATATACTTCTGCAAAATAGGGTTAAAATGCACAGTACAACCATTAAATACAACATTTGAATAGAAGGAGTGCTTTATAATGGGCCAGTGTATCTTACTAGACACAATTTTGTTTGAAAATCGTAAAAACCAAAACATTTGTTTTTATATAGGGAGAAGTGGGGCCCCTAGAGGGCGAAATCAGGGTCCCTAGGGCGACAATATCACCCTCTAGAATGATCCTTGTGTTCAGTTTGACAAGACTTTCAGTTTGTGTTTTATGTTTTCAGTATGACATTAAGAACCGCAGAAGTTTTCTGAAAAGAACAAAGGTGGAGGGACTCACATTGGAAAAGTTATTTATTGGGGCAACCATAGACCTGTTCTCTCGCCAGATCAAATTTGTAGACTACGGGGACGACTTCACGAAAAGTAAACTTTCTCAACAGAAAGAAAGGTATGTATATATATGAATGGTTTCACTATATACAAGTCCAGAATCCTCGTTCTCATCCAGAACAAAACACATCTCCACTATATACAAGTCCAGAACCCTCGTTCTCATCCACAACAAAACACATCTCCACTATATACAAGTCCAGAACCCTCGTTCTCATCCAGAACATAACACATCTCCACTATATACAAGTCCAGAACCCTCGTTCTCATCCAGAACATAACACATCTGCACTATATATAAGTCCAGAACCCTCATCCTCATCCAGAACATAACACATCTCCACTATATACAAGTCCAGAACCCTCGTTCTCATCCAGAACATAACACATCTCCACTATATACAAGTCCAGAACCCTCGTCCTCATCCAGAACATAACACATCTCCACTATATACAAGTCCAGAACCCTCATCCTCATCCAGAACATAACACATCTCCACTATATACAAGTCCAGAACCCTCGTCCTCATCCAGAACATAACACATCTCCACTATATACAAGTCCAGAACCCTCATCCAGAACATAGCACATCTCCACTATATACAAGTCCAGAACCCTCGTCCTCATCCAGAACATAACACATCTCCACTATATACAAGTCCAGAACCCTCGTTCTCATCCAGAACATAACACATCTCCACTATATACAAGTCCAGAACCCTCATTCTCATCCAGAACATAACACATCTCCACTATATACAAGTCCAGAACCCTCGTTCTCATCCAGAACATAACACATCTCCACTATATACAAGTCCAGAACCCTCGTTCTCATCCAGAACATAACACATCTCCACTATATACAAGTCCAGAACCCTCATCCTCATCCAGACGGTGGCCTTGTTACTTTTAAAGGCCCTTTATGTGTTTACTTAGAATGTCCTGAGATATTCTAAGGAGGATATAATTAGAAATCATGTCTGTTAGTTTAAACAAATTTCTTTTAGCTCGATTGCGAAACAAGTTCTTAAAATTTATATTAATCACTCTTGAGACCTCATTCCTGATGGAATCCATTGCCACGAGGGAGAGAGAAGAGGCAACGTGGAATTTAAATGCCTTGCCTAAGCGCACAATCATAACTGCTACAGTTGGGCACGAACTCCGCACTTATGCTGTGGCTGATCTGGATCTATGTTGTTTGCAAATGCCTTTAAATGTATCCAGAATCAAATGGGTTAATATAAATTGTTAAAACTTGTTTCCCAATCGTTTTAAAATAAATCAAATTAAAAAATTTTTTTTTTAAATACTCGTCAGACAACAAAGAAAATGTGAACCAATTAATTAACTCTTTCAACACAAAGTAACTGACATGGACTGGTCCATGATATTCTTAGACCAATAAATGAATAAGAAAATTACATTCGGACCAGTTCATTTATCAAGATGGGTAATTTTGTCTAAAATTAGTAATACTACTTGCAAAAAGTGCAGATCCTGATGAGACGGCTCGTCACGAGCCGGCTCATCTGGATCTACACTTTTTGTAAGCCTATATAGAGGTCTGTGGTGTTGAAAGGGTTAATACAAAGCATTTAAAAAGTCAGCGACATTGGTTTTTTATGACAGTATTGATTGTTTATTTCAGAACATGTGGTATTATCAAACCAGATGCTATGCCCAAAGTAGGTAAAATCCTTGACACCATTTTCCAGTCTGGGTTCAAGGTCACCAAACTTAAGATGTGCCAGCTATCTAGAAATGAAGCATTCCAATTATACCAGGAGTACCAAGGAAAATCATTCTTTGAGTAAGTTCTCAATCTCGGGTTGGAAAGAAATACTCTTCAGGGTTCCCTCTGTCTGAATGTTTGTCTGCGCCACTTCTGTCGCCAATTGAAAAACACTGGAGCCAATTTAAAAAACTTGGAGCCAACTAAGAGCCATATAGTTCACAAATAAATATTTGAAGCCATGTATTTGACAAAACATGTGCCCCCAAAAAAATAGGTTGCGCCAAATATTTCCTTCAATTCACAAAATTTAGTGCCAATATTTGTTTTTTGGCGCCATTGGCGACCGACACCGGGAACCCTGCTCTTAATGGGTTTCAATATTTATATGTAGCATCAATTCATCTATTTGTACATGGGTGATCCAGTTGTTAACTAACACGTTGGACTGTGAATCCAGGGATTGTACGTTCGATCCACAATCTGACCCTAATAATATTAACTACATGTATCTTTCAGTTGACCGAGTGGTTACGGTCCCTCACTGCTGTCGGTTCGAATCCCACTTGGGTGTCAAATTATAATATGTGGAAGCTATCCGGTTGGCTTGTGGAAGGTTGGTGATTCTACCTGGGTGTCAATCCGTGCCTGCATTATTGCTTGGTATGCAACCATCGACCACGGAGACCTTGGTATGCAACCATCGACCACGGAGACCTCGGTATGCAAACCACTCGACCACGGAGACCTCGGTATGCAAACCACTTGGCCACGGAGACCTCGGTATGCAAACCACTCTGCCACGGAGACCTCGGTATGCAAACCACTCGGCCATGGAAACCTCGGTATGCAAACCACTCAGCCACGGAGACCTCGGTATGCAAACCACTCGGCCATGGAAACCTCGGTATGCAAACCACTCAGCCACGGAGACCTCGGTATGCAAACCACTCGGCCATGGAGATCTCGGTATGCAAACCAATCTGCCATGGAGACCTCGGTATGCAAACCACTCGGCCACGGAGACCTCGGTATGCAAACCACTCGGCCACGGAGACCTCGGTATGCAAACCACTCTGCCACGGAGGCCTCGGGGGCGTCACGAACATAACCACTTATACAGTATATATATAAGTTAGGATCTATATGTTAAATTCTCCCTTTCTTTTTGCAGTAATTTAATCAGTTTTATGACCAGTGGTCCAGTAGTAGCTTTTGAGCTGATGGGTGTTGATGCCGTTAATAAATGGCGGGATATGATTGGACCTACCGACAGTACATCTGCCCGGAAAATTGCACCAATGAGCCTACGAGCAATGTTCGGCATGGACAACACAAGAAATGCATGTCATGGATCTGATAGTTTAGCGTCCGCTGCAAGCGAGTTGGAGTATTTCTTCCCGTCGGTTGGACAAGTTAGGAAAAACACTGCTAAATTCTCCGAGTGTACCTGCTGCGTGATTAAGCCGCATGCCGTTAGTGCAGGTAATTACGGTATCAATACATTTTTTGTCATCACCTGGAAAAACAAAATTATAATTGATGAGTCACGCTGTATGAAAACCAACATAATGGACAAGAAACCCTAACCCTAACCCCCTTGGGGGGGGGGGGGCACCACTTCTCCCTAAAAAATTAAAACCAGTTTTTGTTTTTTCACAATTTCCAGACAAATTATTGTCCAGTAAGATATATCATTTGCCATAGTAAAGCACTCCTTCTATTCAAGTATTGTATTTAATGGTCATATTGTGTATTTTAACCTATTATGTTGAAATTTATTAAATAATACCATTAGATGACGCAATCACAAGCTTTCTCACTTCTCAAAAATGTGTGTCTAGCGTGAGCCCTGATATCGTTTAGGATGATAATAATGAAATTGTTTAACGCTTTCCCTCATAGAAGCACTGTGACGCCATTACCAATACGACATACATTGACAATGTAGTAGCCAAACCAATGTTCATAAACCCTTTCCCTCATAGAAGCACCGTGACGCCATTACCAATACGACATACACTGACAATGTAGTAGCCAAACCAATGTTCATAAACCATTTCCCTCATAGAGGCACCGTGACGCCATTACCAATACAACATACATTGACAATGTAGTAGCCAAACCAATGTTCATAAACCCTTTCCCTCATAGAAGCACCTCTTGACGCCATTACCAATACGACATACATTAACAATGTAGTAGCCAAACCAATGTTCATAATAAAGGCCAGAATCTCATGTAGTCCCAGTAATATCTATGGAGCGGGGATAGATATGGTGACTACTTATCCACTGCATGAAAGTTAAATGGCTGTCGTTTGTATGGAGATATAATACCAGTAATATCTATGGAGGTGGGATAGATATGGTGACTACTTATCCACTGCATGAAAGTTAAATGGCTGTCGTTTGTATGGAGATATAATAGGATATTAACATAAATCTCTATGTAGTCCCAGTAATATCTATGGAGGTGGGATAGATATGGTGACTACTTATCCACTGCATGATAGCTAAATGGCTGTCGTTTGTATGCAGATATAATAGGATATTAACATAAATCTCTATGTAGTCCCAGTAATATCTATGGAGGTGGGATAGATATGGTGACTACTTATTCACTGCATGATAGCTAAATGGCTGTTTAACATAAATCTCTATGAAGGAAAGGGTTAACATTTAAATGAATATTTTCTGTTTTGGAAGGTAATGCAGGTAAAATCATCAGCGCTATCATGGATGCCGGATTTGAGGTCACTGCGATCCAAATGCACCACATGGAGAAAGCAAATACAGAGGAATTTTACGAGGTTTACAAAACTGTGGTGCAGGAATACAACGCAATGGTGCTGGAGCTGACATCTGGACCATGTATAGCTCTCGAGATCCGTGCTCAAAACGCCCCTACTTCTTTCCGGGAAATGACCGGACCGTCTGATCCTGTAAGTAATCAGTATTTGTGAGTTGGTTTAAACATATTTATTCGATAATAATGTACATCACATATACATTGTATACAAAACGAAAATGGATTAAATCGGAAGCTTAAAGCTTATTGAGATTTTATAATTTTTTGTAATGCTGACTTCAAATCACTTGCCCCTCACCGCTGTAGGTCCGAATCCCAATGGTGGTGTCGAATTCTTTCATGTGAGGAAGCTATCCAGCTGGTTTGTAGAAGGTCGGTGGTTATACCCAGAGTTTTCCTCCTTTAACCCATTTCATTCTGGATACATTTAAAGGATTTTGCAAACAACATAGATCCAGATCAGCTGCAGCGTATATACCGTATTTGTACTATTCATATTGTTACTGTATTTGTACTATTCATATTGTTACCGTATTTGTACTATTCATATTGTTATTGTATTTGTACTATTCATATTGTTACTGTATTTGTACTATTCATATTTTAATATTTGTACTATTCATATTGTTATATATTTGTACTATTCATATTGTTATCATATTGTACTATTCATATTATTACCGTATTTGTACTATTCATATTGTTATTATATTTGTACTATTCATATTGTTATCATATTTGTACTATTCATATTGTTATCATATTTGTACTATTCATATTATTACCGTATTTGTACTATTCATATTGTTATTATATTTGTACTATTCATATTGTTACCGTATTTGTACTATTCATATTGTTATCATATTCGTACTATTCATATTATTACCGTATTTGTACTATTCATATTGTTACTGTATTTGTACTATTCATATTGTTATCATATTCGTACTATTCATATTGTTACTGTATTTGTACTATTCATATTGTTATTGTATTTGTACTATTCATATTGTTACCGTATTTGTACTATTCATATTGTTACTTTATTTGTACTATTCATATTGTTACTGTATTTGTACTATTCATATTGTTACTGTATTTGTACTATTCATATTGTTACTGTATTTGTACTATTCATATTGTTACTGTATTTGTACTATTCATATTGTTACTGTATTTGTACTATTCATATTGTTACTGTATTTGTACTATTCATATTGTTATCGTATTTGTACTATTCATATTGTTACCGTATTTGTACTATTCATATTGTTACTGTATTTGTACTATTCATATTGTTACCGTATTTGTACTATTCATATTGTTATCATATTCGTACTATTCATATTGTTACTGTATTTGTACTATTCATATTGTTATTGTATTTGTACTATTCATATTGTTACTGTATTTGTACTATTCATATTGTTACTGTATTTGTACTATTCATATTGTTACTGTATTTGTACTATTATATTGTTACGTATTGTACTATTCATATGTTACTAACACAAACTGTATTTGTACTATCATATTGTTACGTATTTGTACTATTCATATTGTTACGTATTTGTACTATCATATGTTACTGTATTTGTACTATTCATATTGTTACTGTATTTGTACATTCATAGTTATGTATTGTACTATTCATATTGTTACGATTTGTACTTATATTACTATTTGTACTACATATACTTGTACTATTCATATTGTTATCTATTCGTACTATTCATATTGTTACATTGTACTATTCATATTGTTATTGTATTTGTACTATTCATATTGTTACCATATTTGTACTATTCATATTGTTACTATATTTGTACTATTCATATTGTTACTGTATTTGTACTATTCATATTGTTACTGTATTTGTACTATTCATATTGTTACTGTATTTGTACTATTCATATTGTTACTGTATTTGTACTATTCATATTGTTACTGTATTTGTACTATTCATATTGTTACTTTATTTGTACTATTCATATTGTTACTGTATTTGTACTATTCATATTGTTACTGTATTTGTACTATTCATATTGTTACTTTATTTGTACTATTCATATTGTTACTGTATTTGTACTATTCATATTATTACCGTATTTGTACTATTCATATTGTTACCATATTTGTACTATTCATATTGTTACTGTATTTGTACTATTCATATTGTTATTATATTTGTACTATTCATATTGTAACCGTATTTGTACTATTCATATTGTTACTGTATTTGTACTATTCATATTGTTACTGTATTTGTACTATTCATATTGTTACTGTATTTGTACTATTCATATTGTTACTGTATGTGTACTATTCATATTGTTATCATATTCATACTATTCATATTGTTATCATATTTGTACTATTCATATTATTACCGTATTTGTACTATTCATATTATTACCGTATTTGTACTATTCATATTGTATTTGTACTATTCATATTGTTACCGTATTTGTACTATTCATATTGTTACCGTATTTGTACTATTCATATTGTATTTGTACTATTCATATTGTTATCATATTTGTACTATTCATATTATTACCGTATTTGTACTATTCATATTGTTACTTTATTTGTACTATTCATATTGTTACTGTATTTGTACTATTCATATTGTATTTGTACTATTCATATTGTTACCGTATTTGTACTATTCATTCAGGAAATTGCCAGACATTTAAGACCAAGGACACTGAGAGCATTGTTTGGACAGGATAAAGTGAAGAATGCAGTACACTGTACAGATCTACCCGAGGATGGCATATTAGAGGTAGGGTCAGTTTCAGATTGAATGTACTAGGTAAGATTTTTTAATATATTACTAGGTAAGATTGTTTAATATATTACTAGGTAAGATTGTTTAATATATTACTAGGTACAAGGTTTTCAGTCATTGGGACTGGAATATAGGGCAATTATATTTGGAATTTTGGGTCTCTAGTCTGCAGAAACCTAACAGGATACAAAATTAATGATAAAGCATCAGTTTCACAAATTGTAAAGGTACTAAACTGGTTTATTTTTCCTCTATTTTCAGACTGAATATTTCTTCAAGGTTTTGGATCAATGAACATTAACCCATCCATGTTTCTAAGACAGATTGCCACATCCAGCATGAATTCTCTTATGTTTATTGTTAAAAATGGTTGACAGAAACGGCCGCCATCTCTCGAGATCACATCTTCACTGCCCTATGAAATATATGTACAATTATTTTACTGAAGAAGAGATTCATTTTGTTATGTAAACCAGTGGTATATTGTATGTATATAAAACATGACTGTGATGTCATAGAAAACTTGTTTATGCTCAGTAAACCATGTCAAACTAGCGTTGATTGAGGAATAATATTAGCAATGATATATCTATGGCACAACAGAACAAATAAACATTTTCAATTTTCCTTCATGATTGAAGTCTGCACAGAGTTCATTCTAGGTCAGATTTATTTTGGGAGAAGTGAGAAAGTGTGCGATTGCATCTTAAAATTGTGTTCTTTAATAAATGTCTGCAAAATATGGTTAAAATACACATTATGATCATTAAATATTTGAATAGAAGTGCTTTATAATGGGCAAGTGTATCTTACTGGACAAAATTTTGTGTGAAAATTGTAAAAAAACAAACATTTTATTTATGGAGAAGTGGACCCCCAGGGGGTGAAGTCAGGGTCCCTAGGGTGACTATTTCGCCCACATCACTCTCTAGAATGAGCCCTGTCATCAGAAAGTACTGTAACTCGATTTATGTTGCAGGCTATGTTTGAAGCACAATGTAATGTGTTCATGGATTCCATCAGGAATGAGGTCTCGAGAGTGCTTAATATCAGTTGTATGAACTTGTTTCACAATCGAGCTAAAATAAATTTGCGTAACCTAAGTGAATAGCATGTTTATAATAATTTATTTAACAAATAAAATTTAATAATATTTCATTGCAATTTTTTTCATAATGCCCAATACAATTTACAAACCACAATAACATTACTGTCACATTTATAACATACATAAATCCTGATAATATCCATATACTTATACATGACATTTTCAAATTGCAAAATGATTGGGCTACAAGTTTTGAAGACATTAGCAACAGTCCTTTCCAAAAGGTCAAATTTTCTCTCAATTTGTTCCGATGTATGTAGTACTAATATAAGTAAGTCTCTGAAGAAAATTATTGTTTGGATTGAATAAGAAAATGACGGGATATGCTTCAGAGAAAACTAAAAATGAACAAGAAGAATTGAGAAAAAAAGTTTAATAGCTTCTCTAATAAGCTGCTTGACTGCCTCTCCCCGAAACCCGAAACCTCAGAACAATATGGGTCAAGTTAAATAAATGCAATAGTATGAGCAGTATCGATTTTAAAACAAATAAAATCATCCTTTATCAGCATTTATTTGGGTATACATGTACAATGAATACATTCAGTTCCTACACACATCTATTGTATACCCCATGTATGAAAGGCCAGAGTTCGAGCCCAGCTGGATCCGTTAGGAGTGTGCCCTTAGGCAAGGCAATTAAATTCTACATTACCTCGTCTCTCAACCTTGTGACAATGGATTCCATTAGGAATGAGGTCTCGAGAGTGATTAATATAATTTGTAAGAACTTGTTTCACAATCAAGCTAAAACAAATTTTGTAAACTAATTGATACAATGACAAATACATTTAACTTCATCTTCATGACAGCTGACAGCTGTTTTAACCAATTATCACACCTGTGATGCGCATAGTACCACCCACTTCTATCAGCCTCATAGTAGCCCTTATTAGTAACATTTACAACTAAATACTGATGTAGATATTTATTGATTCGAACCAGATTACTTGCTTTATCTGTTATATAGATATTCGTCAAACTATCTCGCTAAGGTATGTCATTTGTTTCTTAACTCTATCACCGCCAATGTCGCATAAAAGTGACTTTGCAAAAAGCAGAGAACCCGATCAGACAACATCTCATCTGTGCCGTCTGATCAGACAATCTTGCTGGTTGCTCTTTAGACAGTGGAGCTGAAGCACCTGTCCGAATAGTAAACAACATAGATCCTGATCAGGCGCGGCGTTATCTGGATCTATGTAGTTTGCACATGCTCTGAATTTATTCGGCGCTGAAAGAGTTAAATGATTTGTGTCTGTGATATTTATATGTTTGTGCATTTTACGACAGCTACCTGTACCTGTGCTGTTGAAAGCTGGATTTGAAATGATAATTTCCTTAACTTTAGTTCTTTATTTTGTCATGAATGAATTGTGTTTAATATGAAATTATGCATTATTGAAATCAAAGTAATTATATCCAGTTATGTTTTGTCATTCTTCAACGAAACAAATGATCCAATCTAGTTCACATGTTACATAAGCGATTGTATATTGCTTAGCAAATTAGCAATGAGAGACATCAGTGAGTTACTGCCCCTGAATACTCTCTGAAAGTAGATAGGTCATATTAAGTGTTTCCCTCTATGAGAGACATCAGTGAGTTACTGCCCCTGAATACTCTCTGAAAGTAGATAGGTCATATTAAGTGTTTCCCTCTATGAGAGCCATCGGTAAGTTACTGTCCCTGAATACTCTCTGAAAGTAGATTGGTCATATTAAGTGTTTCCCTCTATGAGAGACATCGGTGAGTTACTGCCCCTGAATACTCCCTGAAAGTAGATTGGTCATATTAAGTGTTTCCATCTATGAGAGACATCGGTGAGTTACTGCCCCTGAATACTCCTTAAAAGTAGTTAGGTCCTATTAAGTGTTTTCCTCTGTTTATATCGTTGTTTCCTTTGCACACTATGCTAGCAATTTTATTCCACCATCGCTTTATATGATTATTAAATTACTATATCTCGACATATCTCCTACAGTATATGCAATGGGTTCTTGTTTGTATAACAATGTTATCCGTTAATTAACACGATTTTGATAAATTACATTTATCATACCGCAACATCTGGTTAGCAAACAACAGTAAAAACAAAGGATTCCAACTAAAAGGACTTATTTACATCTGCCAAGGGGGGTAATAGAAAATTAGAGATGTCTCTCATTGCAAGTCTGATCACTGCCACAGATGCTTAGGGTCTGGACAAATGTTTGCGGGTTCAAAACCACAAAACTAAAATCTTTTTTTTATTATATGACACCCCGTCACTATCAAGGATAACCAGGTCGCAAATGTAAACAAACCGTGTGCTACACATTCAACAGTCATAATATGCCAGTATCTAAACTATTTGAGTTCTCCGCAGCAATCATTTGTCTATCAAACGATGGTCATCTGGACGTCTACCTTCGCCTGTTTACACTCACAATTTTGAAAAATAAAAACAATTCCTGCGATTTTTCATCTTAGCCATTCTACTTCGGCCTTCGTGATATATTTCTACGCATAACAACCTCAAACTCGGTGTTATTCTGCGATATACCACGGTTGATACTAATTATTTTGATTCTAACACGACTTACTTCTAATAATTTGACGAGAATCAAAGGAGTATTTTCTTCAAACGCCGTTGTACTCCGCTGCATTTGGCTTTCGAAATTTCCTCCCGCGTAAAGGGTGATGACGTTATTTTTTATGGCAAATACTAATCTAGTGCGTAAATGAACACAAATTGTAACTGATCAATAATTTTATTTATTTTGTCAAATAAAACTGTACAGAATAGTAACTGAAATGTTACTTAACAGAAAAACAAGACGGACAAGAGATTATCTGATTCTAAAAATAGCTCACTTCCGCGAATTCCCACGGTAGTATTTACAAGCATCATGTGATTTTCATTCATAAAACTTTACACGCATTGTATGAATTGAATAGCCAAAACACGGTGCGCGCGCAGCATAGTTCAAGGTAGGTATATCGCAGAATAACCCGAGGTAGATTTTACCCTACAAGTATGTATGTTATAAGCTGGTTCGTGTTAGAATATAGAATAATGCTCAAACGACTACATAAAATTATATTATATATAGCACAGGATCATCATTTATTTACGCGCCAAAATTTAAAAAGGCACGCTAAAACCGTGCTGTACAGAGGAGAAAACAAGTAACACTATGTGTCTTAGTTGTGTGATTTTGGACCCGCAAACATTTGTCCAGATCCCAAGCGTCTGTGTGACAGAGTTGTTACGGTCGTTGACTTCAAATCACTTGCCCCTCACCGATGCCGGTACGAATCCCACTTGCCCCTCGCCGCTGCCGGTACGAATCCCACTTGCCCCTCGCCGCTGCCGGTACGAATCCCACTTGCGCCATGCCGCTGCCGGTACGAATCCCACTTGCCCCTCGCCGCTGCCGGTACGAATCCCACTTGCCCCTCGCCGCTGCCGGTACGAATCCCACTTGCCCCTCGCCGCTGCCGGTACGAATCCCACTTGCCCCTCGCCGCTGCCGGTACGAATCCCACTTGCCCCTCGCCGCTGCCGGTACGAATCCCACTTGCCCCTCGCCGCTGCCGGTACGAATCCCACTTGCCCCTCGCCGCTGCCGGTACGAATCCCACTTGCCCCTCGCCGCTGCCGGTACGAATCCCACTTGCCCCTCGCCGCTGCCGGTACGAATCCCACTTGCCCCTCGCCGCTGCCGGTACGAATCCCACTTGCCGCTGCCGGTACGAATCCCACTTGCCCCTCGCCGCTGCCGGTACGAATCCCACTTGCCCCTCGCCGCTGCCGGTACGAATCCCACTTGCCCCTCGCCGCTGCCGGTACGAATCCCACTTGCCCCTCCCCGCTGCCGGTACGAATCCCACTCGAGTGTCTAATTATTCCATGTGAGGAAACTATCCAGCTGGCGAAAAGTCGGTGGTTCTACCTGGGTGCCAGTCTGAAATACTGCCCAAAGTGGGACCCGGGGTCTTCTTTAACCAATAGCATCTGGAGAGTCACCATATGTCCTAAAGCTTGTAGTGCGATGCTAAAAACCAAAACGCGCTCTCTTCTCACCAATGCAACCATCTGTCTGTATCATTGCACTATCCTCCAAAAACTAAAATGACTAATCTTTTCATGAGGTTTATTTATCGTCGCCACCGGATGCCCATATGAGCGACGCCTCCTGAAGAGATTAGTCATTTTAGATTTTTGGAGTATAGTGCAATGATACAGACAGAGTCCTATTCCAGAGTCTCCTCTGGTTCTGTTATGTGCACGGTTTACAGCACCAACACGAGACCTCGGTTTAAAGTCCCATCTGAAAGACTGTTAATTTTATTAGGGTCAGACGGGGGATCGAACCTGCGATCCCTGGATTATCAGTCCAACTTAAATCTAGGACAGTTTAAATACTTCTTTCTATTGGACCAGTCTGAACTGATATCTATGACAGCTTAACTATTTTCTATTGGACCAGTCTGAACTGATATCTATGACAGCCTAAATACGTCTTTCTATTGGACCAGTCTGAACTGATATCTATGACAGCTTAAATACCTCTTTCTATTGGACCAGTCTGAACTGATATCTATGACAGCTTAACTACTTCTTTCTATTGGACCAGTCTGAACTGATATCTATGACAGCTTAACTACTTCTTTCTATTGGACCAGTCTGAACTGATATCTAGGACAGCTTAAATACGTCTTTCTATTGGACCAGTCTGAACGTATATCTATGACAGCTTAACTACTTCTTTCTATTGGACCAGTCTGAACTGATATCTAGGACAGTTTAAATACTTCTTTCTATTGGACCAGTCTGAACTGATATCAAGGACAGCTTAAATACTTCTTTCTATTGGACCAGTCTGAACTGATATCTATGACAGCTTAAATACTTCTTTCTATTGGACAAGTCTGAACTGATATCTAGGACAGCTTAAATACTTCTTTCTATTGGACCAGTCTGAACTGATATCTAGGACAGCTTAAATACTTCTTTCTATTGGACCAGTCTGAACTGATATCTATGACAGCTTAAATTCTTCTTTCTATTGGACCAGTCTGAACTGATATCTAGGACAGCTTAAATACTTATTGCTATTGGATCAGTCTGAACTGATATCTAGGACAGCTTAAATACTTCTTTCTATTGGACCAGTCTGAACTGATATCTAGGACAGCTTAAATACTTCTTTCTATTGGACCAGTCTGAACTGATATCTAGGACAGCTTAAATACTTATTGTTATTGGACCAGTCTGAACTGATATCTAGGACAGCTTAAATACTTCTTGCTATTAGACCAGTCTGAACTGATATCTAGGACAGCTTAAATACTTATTGCTATTGGACCAGTCTGAACTGATATCTAGGACAGCTTAAATACTTATTGCTATTGGACCAGTCTGAACTGATATCTAGGACAGCTTAAATACTTCTTTCTAGTGGACCAGTCTGAACTGATATATAGGACAGCTTAAATACTTCTTTCTATTGGACCAGTCTGAACTGATATCTAGGACAGCTTAAATACTTCTTTCTATTGGACCAGTCTGAACTGATATCTAGGACAGCTTAAATACTTATTGCTATTGGACCAGTCTGAACTGATATCTAGGACAGCTTAAATACTTCTTGCTATTGGACCAGTCTGAACTGATATCTAGGACAGCTTAAATACTTCTTGCTATTGGACCAGTCTGAACTGATATCTAGGGCAGCTTAAATACGTCTTTCTATTGGACCAGTCTGAACGTATATCTATGACAGCTTAACTACTTCTTTCTATTGGACCAGTCTGAACTGATATCTAGGACAGTTTAAATACTTCTTTCTATTGGACCAGTCTGAACTGATATCAAGGACAGCTTAAATACTTCTTTCTATTGGACCAGTCTGAACTGATATCTATGACAGCTTAAATACTTCTTTCTATTGGACAAGTCTGAACTGATATCTCGGACAGCTTAAATACTTCTTTCTATTGGACCAGTCTGAACTGATATCTAGGACAGCTTAAATACTTCTTTCTATTGGACCAGTCTGAACTGATATCTATGACAGCTTAAATTCTTCTTTCTATTGGACCAGTCTGAACTGATATCTAGGACAGCTTAAATACTTATTGCTATTGGATCAGTCTGAACTGATATCTAGGACAGCTTAAATACTTCTTTCTATTGGACCAGTCTGAACTGATATCTAGGACAGCTTAAATACTTCTTTCTATTGGACCAGTCTGAACTGATATCTAGGACAGCTTAAATACTTATTGCTATTGGACCAGTCTGAACTGATATCTAGGACAGCTTAAATACTTCTTGCTATTGGACCAGTCTGAACTGATATCTAGGACAGCTTAAATACTTATTGCTATTGGACCAGTCTGAACTGATATCTAGGACAGCTTAAATACTTATTGCTATTGGACCAGTCTGAACTGATATCTAGGACAGCTTAAATACTTTTTTCTATTGGACCAGTCTGAACTGATATCTAGGACAGCTTAAATACTTCTTTCTAGTGGACCAGTCTGAACTGATATATAGGACAGCTTAAATACTTCTTTCTATTGGACCAGTCTGAACTGATATCTAGGACAGCTTAAATACTTCTTTCTATTGGACCAGTCTGAACTGATATCTAGGACAGCTTAAATACTTATTGCTATTGGACCAGTCTGAACTGATATCTAGGACAGCTTAACTACTTCTTGCTATTGGACCAGTCTGAACTGATATCTAGGACAGCTTAAATACTTCTTGCTATTGGACCAGTCTGAACTGATATCTAGGGCAGCTTAAATACTTCTTGCTATTGGACCAGTCTGAACTGATATCTATGACAGCTTAAATACTTATTGCTATAGGACCAGTCTGAACTGATATCTAGGACAGCTTAAATACTTCTTGCTATTGGACCAGTCAGAACTGATATCTATGACAGCTTAAATACTTATTGCTATAGGACCAGTCTGAACTGATATCTAGGACAGCTTAAATAATTCTTGCTATTGGACCAGTCTGAACTGATATCTAGGACAGCTTAAATACTTCTTTCTATTGGACCAGTCTGAACTGATATCTAGGACAGTTTAAATACTTATTGCTATTGGACCAGTCTGAACTGATATCTATGACAGCTTAAATACTTCTTTCTATTGGACCAGCCTGAACTGATATATAGGACAGCTTAAATACTTATTGCTATTGGACCAGTCTGAACTGATATCTATGACAGCTTAAATACTTCTTTCTATTGGACCAGCCTGAACTGATATCTAGGACAGCTTAAATACTTATTGCTATTGGACCAGTCTGAACTGATATCTATGACAGCTTAACTACTTATTGCTATTGGACCAGTCTGATCTTAGACCAATTACAGCTTACAGTCTCCTTTCTATTGGATCAGTCTGATCTGAGATCAATAACAGCTTAAACACTCTTTTCCATTGAACCAGTCTGAACGTATATCTATTACAGCTTAAACACTTCCGCCTTAGATCAATGATATAGATTACAAACTCCCGTCAATTGGATCCGTCTGCACTTAGATATATGACAGCTTACAGACTCCGTCAATTGGACCAGTCTGCACTTAGATATATGACAGCTTACAGACTCCGTCAATTGGACCAGTCTGCACTTAGATATATGACAGCTTACAGACTCCGTCAATTGGACCAGTCTGCACTAAGATCTATGACAGCTTACAGACTCCGTCAACTGGACCAGTCTGCACTAAGATCTATGACAGCTTACATACTCCCGTCAATTGGACCAGTCTGCACTTAGATCTATGGCAGCTTACAGACTCCCGTCAATTGGACCAGTCTGCACTTAGATAGATATATGGCAGCTTACAGACTCTGTCAATTGGACAAGTCTGCACTTAGACGCGGCAATGACAGCTTACTGACTCCCGTCAATTGGACCAGTCTGTACTTAGATCTATTGGTTTTCGTGAACAAAAGAAAACATAATTAAAAAATAAGTATATATGAAATGTAATGTAATTCAACAATAATAAACACGGTATGTACACCAATGACTTAGCCCAGTCCATTCATTGTAAATGTTGAGCAGTTGAAGTATTCGTTTAGTATTTCTTCCAGCGACGTCCCATACCACCGCCATAACCTCCTCCACCACCCATGCCTCCGCCGTAGCCGCCTCCACCACCCATGCCGCCGCCGTAGCCGCCGCCACCACCCATGCCGCCGCCGTAACCGCCTCCACCACCCATGCCGCCGCCGTATCCGCTTCCACCACCCATGCCGCCGCCGTATCCGCGTCCACCACCCATTCCACCGCCGTATCCGCTTCCACCACCCATTCCACCGCCGTATCCGCTTCCACCACCCATTCCACCGCCGTATCCGCTTCCACCACCCATTCCTCCGCCGGATCCGCCTCCACCACCCATTCCGCCGCCGGAGCCGCCTCCACCACCCATTCCGCCGCCGGAGCCGCCTCCACCACCCATTCCGCCGCCGGAGCCGCCTCCACCACCCATTCCTCCGCCGGAGCCGCCTCCACCACCCATTCCTCCGCCGGAGCCGCCTCCACCACCCATTCCTCCGCCGGAGCCGCCTCCACCACCCATGCCGCCGCCGTAACCGCCGCCACCACCCATGCCGCCGCCGTATCCGCCGCCACCACCTATTCCGCCGCCACCACCCATGCCGCTGCCGTAACCGCCTCCACCACCCATGCCGCCGCCGTAGCCGCCTCCACCTCCAATTCCGCCACCATAACCGCCTCCACCACCCATGCCGCCACCGTATCCACCTCCACCACCCATTCCGCCACCGTAGCCGCCACCCCAGTGTTTCTTACAATGCTTGCATCTTTTTTTCCACCAGGCTGAAATATAAAACCACCATGAAATCGGCTATCCTAGTCTATGCCGATAGTGGATGTCGTGATAGCGCAGTGGATGCGCGTTCGCTTCAGGTCCGGAGTTCGAGCCCCGCTGGAGCCGATACGAGTGTGCCCGTAGGCAAATATATATACAAATTTATTTTAGCTTGATTGCGAAACAAGTTCTTTCAACGTATATTAATCACTCTCGAGACCTCATTCCTGATGGAATCCATCAGCACGTTGCCTCTTCTCTCTCCCTCGTGGCGATGGATTCCATCAGGAATGAGGTCTCGAGAGTGATTTATATAAGTTGAAATAACTTGTTTCGCAATCGAGCTAAAATAAATTTGTATTAAAAAAAAATGGATATATATTTGTAATGTTAATATTGGTTGTGGCGAATATGATACTAAAGTCTACTATTCATATCAACCGATTTATTTATTTATTTATTTATTCAACTAACTTCTCTTTATAAATTTTTTTTTTTTTATTTTTTTTTTTTTTATACAAATTTATTTTAGCTCGATTGCGAAACAAGTTCTTTCAACTTATATAAATCACTCTCGAGACCTCTTTATAAATATTAATCTCTTCTTCTTTTCCTGCTCAGATTTGATATGTTATGTTCTTGGACTTACTTCAAATATTCATTTACGTGTTAACCATTTTCTTTTTTTAACATCCTGTGTGTGTATTTTACGTTTATTTATCGTCGCTACCGGTTGTCCATATAAGCGACGCCTCCTGAAGAGATTAGTCATTTTAGATTTTGGAGGATAGTGCATGATACAGACAGAGACCCATTCCAGAGTCTCTTCTGGTACTTTTACGTGCACGGTGTAAAGCACCGACATGAGATCTCGGTTTAAAGTCACATCTGAAAGACATGTTAATTTTATTAGGGTCAGACGGGGGGTCGAACCTGCGATCCCTGGATTACCAGTCTAGCATATTACCACTGGACTACAGATCCGTCTGGGTTTTTTTAACATCCTTAAATATTTACACACTAATGTATCAATAGTTTAAAAATAAAAATTAGAAATGACCTAGTATATATCATGAATAGGTTTCATGTATTTTCAGTGTTAACCCTTTCAACCCACAGGCCTCTAAATAGGCTTATGAAAAGTGTAGATCCAGATGAGCCGGCTCGTAACGAGCCGTCTCATCAGGATCTGCACTTTTTTGCCAGTAATAATTATTACTATTTTTAGGTAAAATTACCCATTTTGATAAATGAACTGGTCCAAAGGTAATTTTCTTATTAATTTATTGGTCTAATAATAGCATGCACCAGTCCATGTCAGTTACTTGGGGTTGAATGGGTTAAATATATTATGATTCTGCCTAACAACCAATTGATAGGGAGAACAATATATACATTTTTTTCCGTTCTAATCCCTTTCAGTCTATTGCTGTTAATGTATATGTAAAATGTTAATTCTCTCATTACCTATACAATACTGAAATAAATAATGTTTAAACTAAAAGTCTACTAAAATCCAACTTCCGGAAAGTTACACAATCCAAGATGGCGCCACCGAAACATTAACAATCATAGTCTTAGTGTCTAATCTACACGTAACTTGGGTGGGTGGGCTGCAGGTAATGAGAGACATCTCTAATTCTCTATTACCTCCCATGGCAGAAAAAGTCTGATTTATCACAACATTTAAATAGGTCCTTTTTGTTGGAATCCTTTGTTTTTACTTGTGTTCGCTAACCAGATGTTGTGATATGATAAATGTGATGTTTATCAAAATCGTGTTAATGAACGGATAGCATTGTTATACAAATGAGTACCAATTGCATACACTGTAGGATATCTGTTGAGATCTAGTAATTTAATAATCATACGAAGCGACAGTGGAATAAAATTGCTAGCATGTTGTGCAAAGGAAACAACGATTTGTCATGACTTTGGCTAATATAATATTTGTTTTCAAATTGAATTCATTTTAACTGCCCTGTCTGGTGCCTCATTGCACTACGTGACACAACCACACAACCACTTCTGTTAATGTGAACGCCCGTAATAACAAATAGTTCCTGTATAATTTAATTTTCAAAATTAAAAACTATAGACAAAACAAATTCATTCGAATAATTACTTTATAATAGGGATTGTAACTAATATTCGAATATTCGCCCAAACGTCCGAATATCCGAATACTATTCCAGTATTCGAATATTCAGGGGAAAATATTATATTGTCCTCAAAAATGCCACACGCTCAGTCACGCGTTTGGAAATGCTTGAATCGCTATGAGAATAAGAAAACTGCTAGGTGTAATCTATGCAAATTGGATTTAACATATTCGGGTACAATATCAATCTGAATAATCATTTGAAGAAGATGACGTTTACGCGTAAAACAGAAATTAGGTTTGGCAATTTTTATAATAAGAGTTTAGTGATTTTGAGTTTTTGATAGAATTCTAACGAATATTCGAATAGTATATATATATTAGAATAATTAAATCGCTATAAAGTGTATAATCAACTGTTCATGATAGTCAGAAAATAGCTAATATCCAAAAGTACATCTATACCGCGCAGGAATATGAAACGCAACAGGTGGCAGAAAAAATACCATATGTCACTGTTTCAAAGATGGAGTTTTCCTTCACTTAGAAAATTATATCATGCATTGGAAAGCATATACAAAATATTATTACTTTACATTGTGAATATACATGTATATCTTTCTGTCCAATTCCTTATTTCAATAGATATAGATATTTTGATAGAAAATAAATATGTTTAAACCAATACACAGGTGCATGTAGGTACACAGAGATAACAACTATATTGTGCAGTATAGTAAATGTTGGCAGAGAACAAATATGACGTCTCAATGACTTTGTTCACGTAAGTCGTTTGAATGTTGGCTTACTGTTTTGCATAACTGAAAGTAGTTATTAAATCCTTAGGTCTGATCTTTCAGAATTTGTTAAAGCGACACTACGTCGGTGAAAACGCAAATGTCTGCAGCATGTAATTTGCTGTGATATGGTATAATTTCCCCCCAAATATTTGCCTCAAAAACTGAGTATTGCAACTAATAAACAAAACGTCGTATACGCGATTTGTTGATATAACAAACTAATGTAAATAGGGTCGACATTCATGCGTAATACAAATCGTTTATCCTTAATAACACGAGTTATGGTACATATTTACCGTGATATCTCACATGTGTGTCTATATATGCATATATATTTGAAGACTAAACTTAGTTAAATGATCTCTAATCGAAAGTATCGCGTGATTAGTATTGACTTCAATGAACACAAATGCCAATTCATGAGCGTGGATGACAGTTATATGAAATCCTAATTTTCAATCTTGAAAGTTTGTATGCCACAAAAACACCATTTATTGATTCAATGTTAGTGTTCGAGTGTATTCAGAATAAATTGTAGTAGCAATGCATTTATACGTGAAAAAAATGCATTTTATTTGCTTTTTGCGATGTAATGTCGCTTTAACGGACAATGAATAACAGCACTTACCTTCAGTATTTGCCACAAACACAACAGCCAGCAGAAGAGCAAAAATGTAGAATTTCATTTTGGTTGCTTCAGTTTATTTCAAACGATTGCTTGAATGCGATGATGCTCTAACTTTACTTTGAATCATCTACTTTCGCCAGCCTTTTATAGTCTATCATGTGGATTGCTCGTACGTGCACGGTACGTGCAGACATGGAATTCACGCACCGCATGCCATGTAGTATAATATTACGAGACATTGCTGCGTGATTTATTTGTTTACTTACATGTTGTAATAAATTTAATATTAAAATCATAGAAATATGAGTCAGTATACAGTTTATACACTATATAGATGTTCAGTTTAATAGATACATGTAACAGACGGATATGTAGTCCGGCAGACGGATCTATATAGTCCAGCAGACGGATATGTAGTCCGGCAGACGGATATGTAGTCCAGCAGACGGATATGTAGTCCGGCAGACGGATATGTAGTCCGGCAGACGGATATGTAGTCCGGCAGACGGATATGTAGTCCGGCAGACGGATATGTAGTCCGGCAGACGGATCTATATAGTCCGGCAGACGGATATGTAGTCAAGCAGACGGATCTATATAGTCCAGCAGACGGATATGTAGTCCGGCAGACGGATATGTAGTCCGGCAGACGAATATGTAGTCCGGCAGACGGATATGTAGTCCGGCAGACGGATATGTAGTCCGGCAGACGGATATGTAGTCCAGCAGACGGATCTATATAGTCCGGCAGACGGATATGTAGTCCAGTGGTTTTAACACATTGGACTGGTAATACAGGGATAGCAATTTGGATCCCCCGTCTGATCCTAATAAAATGAACAGTTTTTCAGATGCGACTTTGAGCCAAGGTCTCTTACACCGGTGTACGTAAACGAACCAGAGGACAGTCTGAATGGGTCTCTGTCTGTATCATTGCGCTATCCTCCAACAACTCTAAAATGACTTATATCTTCAGGAGGCGTCGCTCATATGGGCAACCGGTAGCGACGAGAAATAAACGTAATAACACATAGATACATGTATACAGTATTAATAAGATTCATTTTGTTTGCTTGATTCCGGTGTGGGGGAGGGGTGGTTGTAGTCGCACCAACACATGCGTGCTATGGAAGCTCCCCTACTATTATTGATGGAAGAAGACCCTCAGAGCAGTATTTCAGGCCCAGGCCCAAACGGGCACCGGGTAATACCTCGTGCGTGTGCGTGTGTGCGTGCGTGCGTGCGTGCGTGCGTGCGCGTGTGTGTTTTACGTTTATCTATCGTCGCTACCGGTTGCCGCCGAACTTTATTCGAATTTGAATAAATCTGGAAGCATTATGGTAATTGTTTTAACATCTACACATATATTGAACTAATTGTCTTGACTCATTTAGCAGAATGTAGACTGCACACCATAAAATAAACACGTGTCCACAGACCAGCATGACATGACGACTTCATTATACTTATACATGTCGTTTGTATTTTCTTGTTAAATATGAGCATTATTGTACGGTACATGTTAGGTTGTATGTTAAATATGAGCATTATTGTACGGTACATGTTAGGTTGTATGTTAAATATGAGCATTATTGTACGGTACATGTTAGGTTGTATGTTAAATATGAGCATTATTGTACGGTACATGTTAGGTTGTATGTTAAATCTGAGCATTATTGTACGGTACATGTTAGGTTGTATGTTAAATATGAGCATTATTGTATGGTACACGCTAGATTGTATGTTAAATCGGAGCATTATTGTACGGTACACGCTAGATTGTATGTTAAATATGAGCATTATTGTACGGTACATGCTAGATTGTATGTTAAATCTGAACATTATTGTACGGTACACGCTAGATGGTATGTTAAATATGAGCATTATTGTACGGTACACGCTAGATTGTATGTTAAATATGAGCATTATTGTACGGTACATGTTAGATTGTATGCTAAATCTGAACATTATTGTACGGTACATGCTAGATTGTATGCTAAATCTGAACATTATTGTACGGTACATGTTAGATTGTATGTTAAATATGAACATTATTGTATGGTACATGCTAGATTGTATGCTAAATCTGAACATTATTGTACGGTACATGCTAGATTGTATGCTAATTCTGAACATTATTGTACGGTACATGTTAGATTGTATGTTAAATCTGAACATTATTGTACGGTACATGCTAGATTGTATGTTAAATATGAACATTATTGTATGGTACATGCTAGATTGTATGTTAAATATGAGCATTATTGTACGGTACATGTTAGGTTGTATGTTAAATATGAGCATTATTGTACGGTACACGCTAGATTGTATGTTAAATATGAACATTATTGTATGGTACATGCTAGATTGTATGTTAAATATGAGCATTATTGTATGGTACATGTTAGGTTGTATGTTAAATATGAGCATTATTGTACGGTACACGCTAGATTGTATGTTAAATCTGAGCATTATTGTACGGTACATGTTAGGTTGTATGTTAAATATGAGCATTATTGTATGGTAGCCTACACGCTAGATTGTATGTTAAATATGAGCATTATTGTACGGTACATGTTAGATTGTATGTTAAATATGAGCATTATTGTACAGTACATGTTAGATTGTATGTTAAATATGAACATTATTGTACAGTACATGTTGGATTGTATGTTAAATATTAACATTATTGTACAGTACATGTTAGATTGTATGTTAAATATGAGCATTATTGTACGGTACATGTTGGATTGTATGTTAAATATTAACATTATTGTACAGTACATGTTAGATTGTATGTTAAATATGAGCATTATTGTACGGTACATGTTAGATTGTATGTTAAATATGAGCATTATTGTACGGTACATGTTAGATTGTATGTTAAATATGAACATTATTGTACGGTACACGCTAGATTGTATGTTAAATATGAGCATTATTGTACGGTACATGTTAGATTGTATGTTAAATATGAGCATTATTGTACAGTACATGTTAGGTTGTATGTTAAATATGAGCATTATTGTACGGTACACGCTAGATTGTATGTTAAATATGAACATTATTGTACAGTACATGTTGGATTGTATGTTAAATATTAACATTATTGTACAGTACATGTTAGATTGTATGTTAAATATGAGCATTATTGTACGGTACATGTTGGATTGTATGTTAAATATTAACATTATTGTACAGTACATGTTAGATTGTATGTTAAATATGAGCATTATTGTACGGTACATGTTAGATTGTATGTTAAATATGAGCATTATTGTACGGTACATGTTAGATTGTATGTTAAATATGAACATTATTGTACGGTACACGCTAGATTGTATGTTAAATATGAGCATTATTGTACGGTACATGTTAGATTGTATGTTAAATATGAGCATTATTGTACAGTACATGTTAGGTTGTATGTTAAATATGAGCATTATTGTACGGTACACGCTAGATTGTATGTTAAATATGAACATTATTGTACAGTACATGTTAGATTGTATGTTAAATATGAGCATTATTGTACGGTACACGCTAGATTGTATGTTAAATATGAACATTATTGTACGGTACATGTTAGATTGTATGTTAAATCTGAACATTATTGTACGGTACACGCTAGATTGTATGTTAAATCGGAACATTATTGTACGGTACACGCTAGATGGTATGTTAAATATGAGCATTATTGTACGGTACACGCTAGATTGTATGTTAAATATGAGCATTATTGTACGGTACATGTTAGATTGTATGCTAAATCTGAACATTATTGTACGGTACATGCTAGAGTGTATGTTAAATCTGAACATTATTGTACGGTACATGCTAGATTGTATGCTAAATCTGAACATTATTGTATGGTACATGCTAGATTGTATGCTAAATCTGAACATTATTGTACGGTACATGCTAGATTGTATGCTAAATCTGAACATTATTTTACGGTACATGTTAGATTGTATGTTAAATCTGAACATTATTGTACGGTACACGCTAGATTGTATGTTAAATATGAACATTATTGTATGGTACATGCTAGATTGTATGTTAAATATGAGCATTATTGTACGGTACATGCTATATTGTATGTTAAATCTGAACATTATTGTACGGTACATGTTAGATTGTATGTTAAATCTGAACATTATTGTACGGTACACGCTAGATGGTATGTTAAATATGAGCATTATTGTACGGTACATGTTAGATTGTATGTTAAATCTGAACATTATTGTACGGTACATGTTAGATTGTATGTTAAATCTGAACATTATTGTACGGTACACGCTAGATTGTATGTTAAATATGAAATATAAAGAAACTGCCAACTTTTTCATATAAATGAGACATGACCTGAGCGGGGCTCGAACCCGTGACCATCAGTGATGATAGGTTACAGTGGTATACAAGTCATCGACATTAGCCACTCGACCACGGAGGCGGACCCGCAGCATAGAAGTAGCATATGTTTGAAATGCACTAACAAATTGATGGAAGCAGACTCAATATATGTACAAAATGCACCTTTAACCAACTATGCTCATTGATAAACCACTTCTATAAATAAAATGTATTTGTAAACTTTGTTGTAGCCCTATAACTCGGGTACTATTTTCATCTATTTACAAAAATAACCACACGCTAGTGTGTGATTCTATATTGGTATACCTCACGTAGCTACCCCATGCACAATTTCCCATAGCCGATGATTGAGCTTATTTACCCTCGCCTCCGGCGAACCATATGGGCGAGCGTTCCCATAGCCGAGCGAGCGACATTTTTCAATATCTCATGGCAATGTCTCACCTCGGAATAACCTCATTCGGAACAAAATGACGCTACTCGAATTTACCGTTTACGTTCAATGTGATTTTATTTGTTATGACGCCATCTTGTTTTCATGTAGTCTCGAAGAATGTTTTGTCAGGATTTCCAACAAACATAATACTAGAACAGCCGATTGTTCGGTATAACACAATAACGATATCATTTCAGTGGGTGTGACAGTATATTGTCAACCCTCGCAAAAATAATGTCCACCGAGGCGAATTCGGACCGAGAAGTATGTGAGATGGTACGGTGGTCGCCAGAGCGGACAGGGGTGTTTTCTCCGGGTACTCCGGTTTCCACCCACACGAATGACCACATATACTCTTTCATCCGCGCCAACGAGAGTGATTAATATAAGTTGTACACTTGCTTCGCAATCGTTGAAAAATAAATAAGTTTTACATTTTTAAAAAATTTTTTTTTTTTAATATCCATTGTCATGCATACCGAGATGATAGTTATATAATATAGATTCTACCCCTGTTTTGAAATAGTAGTATTTCCAGGAAGTCATGTGAGATATTGCGTTGAATGAATGCAGATGATTTGATAACATTGTTGGAGAAACCTAAACTGGTTGCGCCACTTTAAAACCCCACAGACAGATCTGTAGTCCAGTGGTAACACGCTGGACTGGTAATCCAGGGATCGCAGGTTCGATCCCCAGTATCCCCATAATCTGGTTGCGCCACTCTAAACCCCACAGACGGATATGTAGTCCAGTGGTAACCTGCTGGACTGGTAATCCAGGGATCTCAGGTTCGATCCCCATAATCTGGTTGCGCCACTTTAAACCCCACATACAGATCTGTAGTCCAGTGGTAACACTCTGGACTTGTAATCCAGGGATCGCAGTTTCGATCCCCAGTATCCCCATAATCTGGTTGCGCCACTTTAAACCCCACAGATGTGACTTTAAACCTAGGTCTCGTGCACGTAAAAGAACCAGAGGAGACTCTGTCTGTATCATGCACTATCCTCCAAAAATCTAAAATGACTTATCTCTTCAGGAGGAGTCACTCAGTTGGGCAACAGGTAGCGACGATAAATAAACGTAAAACACACACACATACTTTAAACCCCAAAACAAGGAAACAAACAAGCAGTATTGTCCATGTTCTCTCACGGATCGTTACCTGTTTTAACAAGAAATACCACAACGATCTGAATGCATGTTGTACAAGAATATTCTTTTATCAAACAAATCTACGAGTTGCCAAAGAACAAGGTTGTTTGATTGATCGATACAAATTGTTGCTACATGATTATTTGATTCTGTGCATGTTTACAAAGAAGAGCAACTGATTTCTCATAATTGTTATGTTCTATGGGACGAGATCGCGTGTACTGGGCAAACATCGTCAATGTAAATAATTCTATGAAGAAATAATATATAGATGTAGCCTTAATTAGTTATTATAAGGCCAACTACGAGTGTTTCCCGTCTCCCCACAGACTGCTTACACCGGAAGAAAGATAGCCATGTGTTGTTTGTGTACAAATGAAACACTGGTGTAAGGACTATTGTCAGCTTAGTTCATAGACATTTATTTTAACTCGATTGCGAAACAAGTTGTTACAACATTATATTAATCGCTCTCTATACCTCATTCCTGATGGAACTCATCGCCACTGGAGAGAGAAGAGGAAATATGCACTTTAAATGCCTTGCCTACGGACACAATCGTAACGGATACAGCTGGGCTCGAACTCCGAGGTGTGATTTAGTGGATGTTATTATCACGGGGGTTATTGAGAATTTTGCAGTTGCAATTTGAGCATATCGGAAATACTCACATTTGTGGGTGTTTATCACTTTTTATTGTTTTTATATCATTTATTTCTGTTTTATCTTTTCTTTTCTATCGACATGCATTATATACCCCAATAATCAGCATATATACATGCATTATATACCCCAATAATCAGCACATATACATGCATTATATACCCCAATAATCAGCACATATACATGCATTATATACCCCAATAATCAGCATATATACATGCATTATATACCCCAATAATCAGCACATATACATGCATTATATACCCCAATAATCAGCACATATACCTCAATAATCAGCATATATACATGCATTATATACCTCAATAATCAGCACATATACATGCATTATATACCCCAATAATCAGCATATATACATACATCAATAATCAGCACATATACATGCATTATATACCTCAATAATCAGCACATATACATGCATTATATACCCCTATAATCAGCATATATACATGCATTATATACCCCAATGATCAGCACATATACATACATTATATACCCCCAATAATCAGGTAAAACTCATATCTGAGAATACTCACATTTGAGTATACTACAAACACTCACAATTCAGCATACTCGAAATACACACATTTAAGAATACTCGAAATACTCACATTTAAGAATACTCGAAATACTCACCTTTGCATACTCGAAATCCTCACATTGAGATTACTCGAAATATTCACATTTGAGTATACTGGAAATATTCATAATTCAGAATACTGGAAATAGTGACATTTGAACATACTCGATAATTATACTCAAATTTGAGCATATAGTCCAGCAGCCAACTAGCTTACCCTGGAAGTGGAGTATATACAATGTTTTTTGATTGATTGAGACCATAAATATTAAAAATCAGCTTGATGACATCCGGTCACCTTTGGGCATTTTTTCTAATTTGCATAAAACCAAGATGGCCGCCAGTGTTCTATTGAATATATTATAATTAAGACATCTCGGCTTCTAGAATGGATTTTAAAACAATCTAAAATGTTTTAACAGGGCTTTAAGACATTAGGAACCAAATGGAATAATTTTTATTATGATTCGACAACTCCTTCATTTGCATAAATCCAAGATGGCCGCTATCAAACCTCTCGGGAGACCGGTTTGATGTCACCACGTTATCTATTATTTTTTATCAAGGACATTACGTCTGGTGACGCATGTCGTGAGTTCAACGGATACAACACAAAACTGTGTCGATAGCATGGGCAGTCCCTGTCACCCAATAATAAAGCAGTGTAAATGCCTCTTATTGACATGCCACCAGCAGATCCCGATACGATGATGACCGCCTTAGTACAGGCTGAAAGGCTAACAGCACAAACTGGCCAAGAATTTACCATCTTTACATGTGATCAACAACTGTACAGGGTATCATTACAGATCTTATGGACATATCCAGAGCAGTTTGAACACGTGGTACTGCGTCTTGGCGGTATGCATATGCTAATGAGCTTTGTTGGTGCAGTTGGAAGCTTGATGGCAGAAAGTGGACTCGCAGAGGTCATGAATGAAGTTGTTTCGGGTGTACGCGCCCTTCGCATTGTTGCCAAGGAACTGCTGCATATGATTGTACAGGAAAATAACATGACAAGTGACACAATAGACATCAAGACATTACTATCGTATGAGCTATCTCCGGTGCCTACATCGATGTTCAACGACTCAGGTGACATGAGAACCGGAAAGGCTAAGGCACAGTTGAAGAAGCAACTACAAGTTGAGATGTCATCAAGGAACGTATCACCCAAAGTCGACTGTATGGTGCTAGATGGTTCAGCTGTCCAGTGAATGGGACAGTGCGACTTTGTTGTGAACTTCAAACAGTACATCCAACATAAACTTACTTCTAGCGATGTCTATCTCGTGTTCGACAGGTACCAGGATTTCAGTATCAAGAGTACGACCAGATGCAATAGAACAACAGAAGCAAGCAGAGTACATCGACTGGCTCTAGATACACCTCTACCCCCACAGAAAGTTGTTCTAACAGTGTCAGAAAATCACAGCTGATGGAAATTATCTGTGAAGAGCTGACCAGGGACACTACCTTCCATCGAGACTACACAATGACCCACAAACGTGTCATCACTAGCAGTTGTGATAACACACCAGTTGAAATAAGTTATGGGGGAGTGGTGATCAATCGGGAAGACATGTCTACATCTCATGAAGAGGCAGACTGCATCATTGTTCAACAAGCAGTAACAGTTGCGACTGAATGCCAAGTAGGCGTGTCAGTGATTGCAGATGACACCGACGTCTTCATCCTTCTGCTTCACCACTACTTTGAGCGACAGTTAACCAGTCACATGATCATGGAATCGCCGATTCATGGTAGAAATGTTATTGACATACAAGCTACTGTTAAACATCAGAGCATAGTAGATGGACTGTTGTCTATGCACCCCCTATCGGGTTGTGATACATGTGCATGCTATTTCGGTATTGGTAAAGTCAGGGTACTGAAAGTACTGCGAGAAGGCTACTCCTTGTCACTTTTGGGTGACATTCATGCATTGTTACCAGATATAACAAGACAGGCATCCATGTGGCCGCATGCTATGGGCACAAGGACTGCAATAGTATGTCTGAAGCAAGGGCCACACAGGTGGGAAAGGGCACCACAGCCATACCAAAGCTGAAGTCTCTACCTCCCACAACAGAAGCATCTCTGGAAAATGTCAAACGAGCACACCTGCAGGCAGCTGTTTGGAAACATGGTTTGGATCTAGATCCTCCCTCGTTAGATCCAACAGAACATGGATACGTTCGTGGCGACAGTTCCAAGACTATGCTGCCTAAACCGATACATGAAGATGTGTCCCTTGCTCCACAAAAGATTTTGAAACTGATTCGCTGCGCTTGTGAAAGTGATATACCTTGCAAATCAGGAAGATGTGGATGTGTGAGCGGTAAACTACCGTGCACTGTATTTTGCGGATGTCATGCTGAGGACTGTCATAACGAACTGACTAAATGTGATGTAGCCTCTGATGCAGATGACGAGGATGACATTTAGACATACAGGTATTAATGTCAACACAGACAAATGAGAGAAACATCATATTGATAACTGTGTACAATGTCATATACTAAAAACACAATGACAAACTATTAATATTATATTGAAGGTGTTCAATGATATTGTCAACATTTAGATCAATCAAGCATGTCATTTAAAAGTACAGCAACATGTTAACAGATTGACAACGGCCATATTGGAATATGCAAAGGAAGCTAATATATTTACATTGTAATATAAGATGTATTATATGGGACCTCTATTTTTTCAAAACACTAGAACAAAGAATTTCAAATGTATCCAAAATTGTATTCAGAATGTGGTGACATAAAACCGGTCTCATGAGAGATTTGAGAGCGGTCGTCTTGGATTTATGCAAATGAAGGCAGGGGCGTACCCAGGATTTTCTGAGGGGGGTGCCGAGATTGGCTGGCCGAGCTAAAACAGCGTGGGTGTACACATTACTAGAAATGACCAGTTAAACTTTATTTTGATATACATGTATTGTAATTTTTGTTTAAAATCTATTACACATACAATACCTTAACTGTCACAAGAGATATCAAGTCTGTCTTGCACTATAATATTATGTCTAGTATAGAGACTCTAGACACTATTCCGGAATTTCCGGTTTAGCACAACTTTGCATAAAGTTCACACAGGTCCACAAGGTTGTATTTAGTCTCTTAGCACTCAGTCAGGATGTTCTTCAGCTCTAGTTTCCTGGGGTGTCTCCTAGCAAACTCAGAGATGACCTTCTCTGGGTCAACCTCAATGTCTCTTGTGCACAGACATCAGCATTAACCCAGTGAGTCTGTCATTTTCCATGGTTGACCTCAGGCGGTTCTTCACCAACTTGAGCGTGCTGTTTGATCGTTCTGATGAGCAGGTGGTCACAGGCAGGGTGCAGAGAATAGTGATCAGTGTTCTCACATTTGGGAACAGGTGTTTGCTGGCATATACAAGGGCTGCAGAGGGCGTCTTGGGGAGGTTGTCAGGCCCAGCAACATCCAGTTCAGCCTTCCACTTGACTCGCCAGCAGTGTACTTCACTCTTCACACTGCCTGGTGATGGTAGATCATCCTTGTACAAGTTGATCAGTGATGTCAGCTTCTCTTGGGCTTCATCTGGAGCAAGGGAGACAAGAGCAGCTGGCACAAGACACAGTCCCTGGATAGCCTGGACTTGATGGGTGGCAAACCTGGAGTTGAGCTGACTGAGAACATGGTCAAGCAGGGGAATGGTGAGGATGCGCTTGTAGTATTCACTTGCTGTTTGGGCTGGAGTGTTAGCACGGTTGCGCTGCATGCTGCATCGCCTAGGTATAGAAGGCTCTGTTCCAACCTCTCTGCACATCTTCTCCACATCACTAAACCAGTCTCTGTGGTGATCATCAACATTGTCCCTTACACTCTGCAAACCATCTCTCAAAATGTTTATATCATCAACTGCCTCCATGATATCTCTGGACTCTGCCTGCTGACTGCGGGTAATACTTGTAGTGTAGCTGAGGATATGCTGGGTAATCACCAAAGTGTGAAAACACCTTCCAGCGGTGAGAAAAGTTCTAAAGGAAAGGTGTGAATGATGCACAATAGGCATAAACACACCTTTCACACATGTGAACAAGTTCTGAAGCACACATGTAAACATGAGAAACAAGGCCAATAGGGGCTGTGTTTGATTATTATACACCTCTGAAAGGTGACAAATTTTCAGTCATTTACAATAGGGTTTAGCATGATTGTTACACCTCTCAAAGGATGAGAAAACTTCAAAGGTTATTACAATGGGACCTATATAGCATTATTCAAAACTTTTTATGATAAATTTAGTCCAAGGTTGTTGAAGTTCAATCTTTACCGGTGCAAGTTTGGTTTTGGGGGGGGGGCCAAGGCCCCCCTGGGTACGCCCCTGGAAGGAGTTGTCAAATGATAATAAAAGCTATTCCATTGGGTTCCTTGTGTCTTAAAGTCCAATTAAAACATTTTAGATTGTTTTAATATCCCTTCTAGAAGCCGAGATATCTTAATTATAGTATATTCAATAGAACACTGGCGGCCATTTTGGTTTTATGTGACCAAAATCAATCAAAAACCATTGTATATACTCTACTTCCAGGTATACCCCTAAAATCCCATTTGGCTGCCAGACTAATACTCCAAATAGTCACATTTAAGACCGTAGTTATTGACAGTGAAATTCGAATCTTCTTGATGATAAAGCGATACTGCATTGGAACGGCGATACTATCAAACTGCATTGGAACGGTGACACATTCAAACTGCATTGGAACGGTGATATGTTCAACCTGCATTAGAACGGCAATACTACTGCATTGGAACAGCAATATGTTCAACCTGCATTGGAATGGTGATACTACTGCATTGTAACGGCGATATGTTCAAACTGCATTGGAACGGTGATACACTCAAACTACATTGGAACGGTGATATGTTCAAACTGCATTGGAACGGTAATACTATCAAACTGCATTGGAACGATGATACATTCAAACTACATTGGAACGGCGATACATTCAAACTGCATTGGAACGGTGATACATCCAAACGGCATTGGAATGGTGATTCGTTCAAACTGCATTGGAACGGTGATACATTCAAACTGCATTGGAACAGTGATACGGTCAAACTGCATTGGAACGGCGATATGTTCAAACTGCATTAGAACGGTGATACTACTGCATTGGAACGGTGATACATTCAAACTGCATTAGAACGATGATACATTCAAACTGCATTGGAACGGCGATATGTTCAAACTGCATTAGAACGGTGATACATTCATTGAAACTATTTGTGTATATTTGTAAATGTGCTCAGAGTTTGTATGCATACACTTGATCCTGGTATTGTGAGATCGTCCATCCTAATAGCAAGAAATTAAAGTACTAAATCACTTTTAGCATGTTTAATTAAAATTGCAAGAAAACAATTACATGTAGATACAGTGAAATCCCTCTAAACTGAACGGACACCGGACAGGAAAACAATTACATGTAGATACAGTGAAATCCCTCTAAACTGAACGGACACCGGACAGGAAAACAATTACATATAGATACAGTGAAATCCCTCTAAACTGAACGGACACCGGACAGGAAAACAATTACATATTGATACAGTGAAATCCCTCTAAACTGAACGGACACCGGACAGGAAAACAATTACATGTAGATACAGTGAAATCCCTCTAAACTGAACGGACACCAGACAGGAAAACAATTACATATTGATACAGTGAAATCCCTCTAAACTGAACGGACACCGGACAGGAAAACAATTACATGTAGATACAGTGAAATCCCTCTAAACTGAACGGACACCGGACAGGAAAACAATTACATGTAGATACAGTGAAATCCCTCTAAACTGAACGGACACCGGACAATTACATATAGATACAGTGAAATCCCTCTAAACTGAACGGACACCGGACAGGAAAACAATTACATGTAGATACAGTGAAATCCCTCTAAACTGAACGGACACCGGACAGGAAAACAATTACATGTAGATACAGTGAAATCCCTCTAAACCGAACGGACACCGGACAGGAAAACAATTACATGTAGATACAGTGAAATCCCTCTAAACTGAACGGACACCGGACAGGAAAACAATTACATGTAGATACAGTGAAATCCCTCTAACTGAACGGACACCGGACAGGAAAACAATTACATGTAGATACAGTGAAATCCCTCTAAACTGAACGGACACCGGACAGGAAAACAATTACATGTAGATACAGTGAAATCCCTCTAAACTGAACGGACACCGGACAGGAAAACAATTACACGTAGATACAGTGAAATCCCTCTAAACTGAACGGACAGGAAAACAATTACATGTAGATACAGTGAAATCCCTCTAAACTGAACGCACACCGGACAGGAAAACAATTACATGTAGATACAGTGAAATCCCTCTAAACTGAACGGACACCGGACAGGAAAACAATTACATGTAGATACAGTGAAATCCCTCTAAACTGAACGCACACCGGACAAGATGTAAAGTTCGGTTTCAAGGGGTTTTGTGTTTTGAAGGATTTTCATAGTGTATTGGATTTCTCCTAAATTAATAATACAACTCTACAATGCTACAAGGTTAAGACAAGTTTATAGATTGGCAAAAGCGTACAATTCTTTATACTTCCCAACTGGAGGCGTTATGAATGTAGGGCAGCAAGGCTCATTGCCTCTTCTCTCGCCCTCATGCCAATGGATTCCACCAGTAATGAGGTCTCGAGATCGATTAATATAATGTAAAAACTTTGTGTCGCAATCAAGTTAAAATAAATTTATATGAACTAAGCTACACAGTTAAAATGCACATACAGTCAAACCTGTGTTAGTGGTCACCTCTATTAAGCAACCAACCTGTATTAAGCAGCCAGTTTCAAGATTCCCAATATGTTGTTTTACTATACATTTGACCTCTATTAAGCAGCCACCTGTGCTAAGCAGCCACTTTCAGTGATTCCCTTGGCTGGCTGCTTAAGACAGGTTTGACTGTATTCATAAAAAATCATTTTGCTATTTGGAAAAGAGTGGATTGAGTTTTTTACAATGAACAAATAGTGACAAATTTGTGACCAATACATTTGTTCGGTTTGGAGAGAATTGCAGCTTACAGAGGTTGCGGTTTCTAGGGTTTTTACTCTACTTGTATACAGTTCAATTTTGCCTTTCTGCACAATAGAATTAAAGATCACACAGAACACATCTTTTGGAGGCCATGGACTGTCGTACATAGTACCTATTGCCAGAATGATCTGTTATCAGAAGTCATTCTTCCCTGAAACCATCTGCCTCCCCCAGGGCTTTGGAACAACCTCCCTCAGACAGTTGCAAGCTGCCCTACAATTGACAGCTTTTTTTAAAATTTTTAAACTTTATTTATTTTACAATGATTGCGAAGCTAGTTTTAACAACTTATATTAATGACTCTCGTTGGCGCAGATGAAAACGTATAATATATGGTCATTCGTGTGGGGGGAAACCGGAGTACCCGGAGAAAACCCACCTGTCCGATCTAGCGACCACCGTACCATCTCACATTCTTCCCGGTCCGAGGATCGAACCCGGGTTGTATTGGCGCTAACCACTGTGCTAATCGGACAGCTTCAAGAGGGAAGTGCAGCCAGTCACCCTCCGATAGACTCGTACCGAGCGTTTTGTTTTTTGAAGCAAACTATACATGGACGACAGACACTAACCAGTAATACACCAGCGAACAACCAAAACAATACACTATAGATTTTAATAACAAGCTTAAAGTGTTTCATGTCATGTTAGATCCAACATTCCAACACAAGTATAATAACCGGCTGCTCCAAAACTGTGTCTCTGAGAAATATGAATGACATTCACGTGATGATCTCCAAACTTATAGTCTCCAAATTTCTGAAATGGAAATCCAACTTAGAGTCACAATTGTTATAGTAGATAGAGGCATTTTAAAACATTTGCAAACTTGGAGAGATGTAAACCTCTGCACTGGTATTTGTAATACAAAGAGTGGACACTTGGAGAGTTGTAAACCTGCGCACTGGTATTTGTAATACATAGAGTGGACACATCTTTAACTAGACTGTTTAACTTAAACAGACTGTTTCAGTACAGATGTACATGGTAGAGTAGACTGTTTCAGTACAGGTGTAATTGGTAGAGTACACTGTTTCAGTACAGATGTACATGGTAGAGTACACTGTTTGAGTACAGATGTACATGGTAGAGTACACTGTTTGAGTACAGATGTACATGGTAGAGTACACTGTTTGAGTACATATGTACATGGTAGAGTACACTGTTTCAGTACAGATGTACATGGTAGAGTAGACTGTTACAGTACAGATGTACATGGTAGAGTACACTGTTACAGTACAGATGTACATGGTAGAGTAGACTGTTTCAGTACAGATGTACATGGTAGAGTACAATGTTTCAGTACAGATGTACATGGTAGAGTAGACTGTTACAGTACAGATGTACATGGTAGAGTACACTGTTACAGTACAGATGTACATGGTAGGGTAGACTGTTTCAGTACAGATGTACATGGTAGAGTACACTGTTTCAGTACAGATGTACATGGTAGAGTAGACTGTTTCAGTACAGATGTACATTGTAGAGTACACTGTTACAGTACAGATGTACATGGTAGAGTACACTGTTTCAGTACAAATGTACATGGTAGAGTACACTGTTACAGTACAGATGTACATGGTAGAGTAGACTGTTTCAGTATAGATGTACATTGTAGAGTACACTGTTACAGTACATATGTACATGGTAGAGTACACTGTTTCAGTACAGATGTACATGGTAGAGTACACTGTTTCAGTACAGATGTACATGGTAGAGTAGACTGTTTCAGTACAGATGTACATGGTAGAGTACACTGTTTGAGTACAGATGTACATGGTAGAGTACACTGTTACAGTACATATGTACATGGTAGAGTACACTGTTTGAGTACAGATGTACATGGTAGAGTACACTGTTTGAGTACAGATGTACATGGTAGAGTACACTGTTACAGTACAGATGTACATGGCAGAGTACACTGTTACAGTACAGATGTACATGGTAGAGTAGACTGTTTCAGTACAGATGTACATGGTAGAGTACACTGTTTCAGTACAGATGTACATGGTAGAGTAGACTGTTTCAGTACAGATGTACACGGTAGAGTAGACTGTTACAGTACAGATGTACATGGTAGAGTACACTGTTTCAGTACAGATGTACATGGTAGAGTAGACTGTTACAGTACAGATGTACATGGTAGAGTACACTGTTTCAGTACAGATGTACATGGTAGAGTAGACTGATTCAGTACAGATGTACATGGTAGAGTAGACTGTTACAGTACAGATGTACATGGTAGAGTACACTGCTACAGTACAGATGTACATGGTAGAGTACACTGCTACAGTACAGATGTACATGGTAGAGTACACTGTTACAGTACAGATGTACATGGTAGAGTACACTGTTACAGTACAGATGTACATGGTAGAGTACACTGTTACAGTACAGATGTACATGGTAGAGTACACTGTTACAGTACAGATGTACATGGTAGAGTACACTGTTACAGTACAGATGTACATTGGTAGAGTACACTGTTACAGTACAGATGTACATGGTAGAGTACACTGTTACAGTACAGATGTACATGGTAGAGTACACTGTTACAGTACATATGTACATTGGTAGAGTACACTGTTTCAGTACAGATGTACATGGTAGAGTACACTGTTACAGTACAGATGTACATGGTAGAGTAGACTGTTACAGTACAGATGTACATGGTAGAGTAGACTGTTACAGTACAGATGTACATGGTAGAGTACACTGTTACAGTACAGATGTACATGGTAGAGTAGACTGTTACAGTACAGATGTACATGGTAGAGTACACTGTTACAGTACAGATGTACATGGTAGAGTACACTGTTACAGTACAGATGTACATGGTAGAGTACACTGTTACAGTACAGATGTACATGGTAGAGTACACTGTTACAGTACAGATGTACATGGTAGAGTAGACTGTTTCAGTACAGATGTACATGGTAGAGTAGACTGTTTCAGTACAGATGTACATGGTAGAGTAGACTGTTTCAGTACAGATGTACATTGTAGAGTAGACTGTTTCAGTACAGATGTACATGGTAGAGTACACTGTTACAGTACAGATGTACATGGTAGAGTAGACTGTTACAGTACAGATGTACATGGTAGAGTAGACTGTTACAGTACAGATGTACATGGTAGAGTAGACTGTTACAGTACAGATGTACACAATAGAGTACACTGTTACAGTACAGATGTACATGGTAGAGTACACTGTTTTATTATCGATTTGTTGTTATTTTCGATCACTTAGTTAACTGTATGGGGAAACGTATTTGTTTAGTTTAAACATTATTTATTTCAGTATGTGTACATGTAATCAAGAAATGAACATTTTACATATAATTTAACAGCAGTAGACTGAAAGGGATTAGAACGAAAGATACATATATAGTTCTTCTCCCTATTTACTATTTAGTATTTATTTACCTGTAATATATTAGCTGCATTGAATGACTCCCTTTCTTTCCTTCCCCAATCTTGTTTTCTGTCTCGTTCTGTGCTTCCTGATAATTACAATATGGTTTTATTACGCTTCAAATGCAGTGTTCAGTATTGTGATTGGATAATGGTGCAGTACATAAATTGTTATTGCCCCGGGCTAGGCAGGGCATACATTAAAACTTATATTAAGAGACCATCGAAGGGGCTGAGCAAAGAATAGCGGGTCTCTTAATAAAGTGGCTCCCTTAATAAAGTGGCTCTCTCTTAATAAAGCGGGTCTCTTAATAAAGTGGGTCTCTTAATAAAGTGGGTCTCTTAATAAAATGGGTCTCTTAATAAAGTGGGTCTCTTAATAAAATGGTCTCTTAATAAAATGGTTTCTTAATAAAGTGGTCTCTTAATAAAGTGGGTCTCTTAATAAAGCGGTCTCTTAATAAAAATGGCTCTCTTAATAAAACGGTCTCTTAATAAAGTGGGTCTTTTAATAAAATGGGTCTCTTAATAAAGTGGGTCTCTTAATAAAGTGGGTCTCTTAATAAAGCGGTCTCTTAATAAAAATGGCTCTCTTAATAAAACGGTCTCTTAATAAAGTGTGTCTTTTAATAAAATGGTCTCTTAATAAAGCGGTCTCTTAATAAAACGGTCTCTTAAAATACGGTTGCACAACTCATCAAGGGAAGATCATGTGACTGTCATACCTGCGGTATATCCTAGTTTTGTACATGTAACTCTACACTGTGTAGGGTAATTGTATGCTATATTGTGTAGGGTAAGTGTATGCTATATTGTGTAGGGTAAGTGTATGCTATATTGTGTAGGGGTAATTGTATGCTATATTGTGTAGGGTAAGTGTATGCTATATTGTGTAGGGGTAATTGTGTGCTATATTGTGTAGGGGTAATTGTATGCTATATTGTGTAGGGTGAGTGTATGCTATATTGTGTAGGGTAATTGTATGCTATACTGTGTAGGGTAATTGTATGCTATATTGTGTAGGGTAAGTGTATGCTATATTGTGTAGGGTAAGTGTATGCTATATTGTGTAGGGTAAGTGTATGCTATATTGTGTAGGGTAAGTGTATGCTATATTGTGTAGGGTAAGTGTATGCTATATTGTGTAGGGTAAGTGTATGCTATATTGTGTAGGGTAATTGTATGCTATATTGTGTAGGGTAATTGTATGCTATATTGTGTAGGGTAAGTGTATGCTATATTGTGTAGGGTAAGTGTATGCTATATTGTGTAGGGTAATTGTATGCTATATTGTGTAGGGGTAAGTGTATGCTATATTGTGTAGGGTAATTGTATGCTATATTGTGTAGGGTAAGTGTATGCTATATTGTGTAAGGTAAGTGTATGCTATATTGTGTAGGGTAAGTGTATGCTATATTGTGTAGGGTAAGTGTATGCTATATTGTGTAAGGTAAGTGTATGCTATATTGTGTAGGGTAATTGTATGCTATATTGTGTAGGGTAATTGTATGCTATATTGTGTAGGGTAATTGTATGCTATATTGTGTAGGGTAAGTGTATGCTATATTGTGTAGGGTAATTGTATGCTAAATTGTGTAGGGTAACACCACACCACACCACACCACACCACACACACACACACACACACACACCTAAGCTCACTAAGTGACATACAAGCAGGACATCCTCAGGAATGATATAGAAGTACCTGTGGGATCCTTTCTGAATAAAGTATTCATCAGTGTGATGTGTAGTTTAACTGTGTTGTATTCACGCTGCATTAAACCTGTGCTTGTGAACTTATCAACTATTCTGTCAGCTAGTATCTGCAACCTGTTTTTTGGAAAATCATCTATTCTTCACGTCATACAGTAAACAGTCTAAATACACACATAGTATATATACTGGTGTATCTGAGGTTATGTTATATTTTATGTTATATTTTGGGTTTTACGCCTGCATCAGCACCATTTCGGGCTATATTGCCGACGGGCAGTTTACCTAACAACACCTTTCCTGGGCAGGCTCCAATGGTTAACCAGTTCTTGGGTGCACCAACCTCCGTAAGAAACTGCCAACTTTTTCATATAAATGAGACACGGCCTGAGCGGGGCTCGAACCCGTGACCATTAGTGATGATAGGTTACAGTGGTATACAAGTCAGCGACCTTAACCACTCGACCACGGAGGCGGACCGTGTATCTGAGGTACACATAACATTGTGACAAAGCCCGGTAGCTGATACAGATTATACACATTTACTGGCAACTAAACACAGGCATGTATGTCTCAAGTCTGAATCATTAAGTTTATAATGTTATATATCAAATTCGGTATTTCGGACACCAGCCATGTAGCAGCAAGCCATAGTTGTTAAGACTTAGTGCTAATATTTATCCTTCAATAGGTTAATGAGAGACATCGGTCAGTTACTGCCCCTGAATACTCCTTAATAGTTGGTAGGTCCTATTAAGTGTTTTCCTCTGTTTTTATCGTTGTTTCCTTTGCACAACATGCTAGCAATTTTATTCCACCATCGCTTTATATGAAATTACTATATCTTGACAGATCTCCTACAGTATATGCAATGGGTACTTATTTAATTAACATGATTTTGATAAAATCACAATTATCATACCGCAACATCTGGTTAGGGAACAACAGTAAAAACAAAGGATTCTAACTGAAAGGACCTATTCACATTTTGAAATAAATCAGACTTTATCTGCCAAGGGAGGTAATAGAAAATTAGAGATGTCTCTCATTGAACAACCATAAGGCAACAAAGGTATAGACGAGGATAGACAGAGAACCATAATATGTGTTTTACGTTTATTTATCGTCGCTACCGGTTGCCCATATGAGCGACACCTCCTGAAGAGATTAGTCATTTTAGATTTTTGGAGGATAGTGCAATGATACAGACAGAGACCCATTCCAGAGTCTCCTCTGGTTCTTTTATGTGCACGGTGTACAGCACCGACACGACACCTCGGTTTAACGTCCCATCTGAAAGACTGTTAATTTTATTAGGGTCAGACGGGGAATCGAACCTGCGATCCCTGGATTACCAGTCCAGCGTGTTACCACTGGACTACAGATCCAGATCGCCGATGTAAAAGTCCTGATAATTTATATGTAAAATGTTTGTATGCTCTTCAATATTGGAGGATAAATAAAGAATATATCTTGCATAATCTGCCATTACACTTCTACTATTCAATTTTCAGAATTTTTCGTCAGACAAAATCATTTTTGTTCACTTCCTGATTGTTTTAAAACACACAGTAAATTTGTGAACAAACTGCGCATATGCAGCCTCGTTTTGATCTTCAAAATGGAAATGCGTCATTTCAAATGCAATATAGTATAGATAGGTCAAAAACAAGTTCACTAGCAACATGCAAAGAAAGTACTCGTCAGTGATAACAATTGCAAAGGGCACTGTGCTACACCTACCTGTCAGAGGGGTCTTTAACCTTGAGATAGAGGACGTCCACCTCAGAAGGGTCGTCGTTCAAGTACTCAAGACCTGTTAACTCTACCAACAGGGGCTCCCCTCTCAATACAGGCCTGTAACAGAGGAAGTTTGTGTATGAATGATGGATTGGTTACATTTTTGTTCAACTAGAACAATTCACTGTAGAGTCTATTTCGGTTATCTCATAGTTGGTATGTCAAATCCACTGGATAAAGTCGGATCAATGTCCCGTTTCAAATACCGTACTATCAGCTTACACATAAATGTAACTTGGCTATGGTATGTCAAATCCACTGGATAAAGTCGGGTCAATGTCCCGTTTCAAATACCGTACTATCAGCTTACACATAAATGTAACTTGGCTATGGTATGTCAAATTTCATTAAGTCATATTTTCGGTTAAATCTAATCCTTTTTCTGAGTGTAAATGTGCATTATTTCACACTTGTTATGTCAAAGTGTCGATTTGTTGCCGAAGTGCAAATTTTATTTCCTAAGTTACCCGATGAAAGACGTACTGACGTGTCTGTGCAAACAATTAATAAAGTTACAGTGACATAAATTAGAATTTGTTCATTAGAGGTACACTAATCGGAGATATAGATATACAAGTGCAGATACAAGTACAGATGTAGATATACTAGTACCGATGTAGATATACAAGTACAGATGTAGATATACAAGTACAGATGTAGATATACAAGTACAGATACAAGTACAGATGTAGATATACTAGTACCGATGTAGATATACAAGTACAGATGTAGATATACAAGTACCGATGTAGATATACAAGTACCGATGTAGATATACAAGTACCGATGTAGATATACAAGTACAGATGTAGATATACAAGTACCGATGTAGACATACAAGTACAGATGTAGATATACAAGTACCGATGTAGATATACAAGTACAGATGTAGATATACAAGTACCGATGTAGATATACAAGTACCAATGTAGATATACAAGTACCGATGTAGACATACAAGTACCGATGTAGACATACAAGTACCGATGTAGACATACAAGTACCGATGTAGATATACAAGTACCGATGTAGACATACAAGTACCGATGTAGATATACAAGTACCGATGTAGACATACAAGTACCGATGTAGATATACAAGTACCGATGTAGATATACAAGTACCGATGTAGATATACAAGTACAGATGTAGATATACAAGTACCGATGTAGATATACAGGTACCGATCCAACAATACCTCAAGATAAACCATTCAGTGAATACTATCTAGCAGACTATGGATAACAAAATAAGAAATGACTTATTCCAACTGACAAAATAAGAAATGACTTACTCCAACTGACAAAATAAGAAATGGCTTACTCCAACTGACAAAATAAGAAATGACTTACTCCAACTGACAAAATAAGAAATGACTTACTCCAACTGACAAAATAAGAACTGACTTACTCCAACTGACAAAATAAGAAATGACTTACTCCAACTGACAAAATAAGAAATGACTTACTCCAACTGACAAAATAAGAAATGGCTTACTCCAACTGACAAAATAAGAAATGACTTACTCCAACTGACAAAATAAGAAATGACTTACTTCAACTGACAAAATAAGAAATGGCTTACTCCAACTGACACAATAAGAAATGACTTACTCCAACTGACACAATAAGAAATGACGTACTCCAACTGACACAATAAGAAATGACTTACTCCAACTGACAAAATAAGAACTGACTTACTCCAACTGACACAATAAGAAATGATTTACTCCAACTGACAAAATAAGAAATGGCTTACTCCAACTGACAAAATAAGAAATGACTTACTCCAACTGACAAAATAAGAAATGACTTACTCCAACTGACAAAATAAGAACTGACTTACTCCAACTGACAAAATAAGAAATGACTTACTCCACAAGTTCTTTCCTACAAGCCTCTAGTATTTCTGTTGCTCTCCGTATTTCAGAGTCGTCCATCAATACCAGACAGCCTATCGTGAGATGGAGTCTACCCACATTCTGGTATATACTCGCATCTAATCCTCTATCCTGAAAACAGCATACCGGTCTTTCAATCAAGTTTAGAATCATAATCAAATCAATCAGAAATGTCCAACCCCAATTGCAATGTTTACTGTCGTGATAGCGCAGTCGATGTGCGTTCGCTTCAGGTGCGAAATCTCCGGAGTTTGAGCCCCACTGGAGCCATTACGATTGTGCCCTTACACTGGCAATAGATAATCACCACTGGCAACAGATAATCACCACTGGCCAACAGATAATCACCACTGGCAACAGATAATCACCACTGACAATATATAATCACCACTGGCAACAAATAATCACCACTGGCAACAGATAATCACCACTGGCAACAAATACTCACCACTGGCAACAGATAATCACCACTGGCAACAGATAATCACCACTGGCAATAAATAATAACCACTGGCAACAGATAATCACCACTGGCAACAAATAATCACCACTGGCAACAGATAATCACCACTGGCCAACAGATAATCACCACTGGCAACAAATAATCACCACTGGCAACAGATAATCACCACTGACAATAGATAATCACCACTGGCAACAAATAATCACCACTGTCAACAGATAATCACCACTGGCAACAGATAATCACCACTGGCAACAAATACTCACCACTGGCAACAGATAATCACCACTGGCAACAGATAATCACCACTGGCAACAAATAATCACCACTGGCAACAGATAATCACCACTGGCAACAGATAATCACCACTGGCAACAAATAATCACCACTGGCAACAGATAATCACCACTGGCAAAAAAACAGATAATCACCACTGGCTACAGATAATCACCACTGGCTACAGATAATCACCACTGGCAACAGATAATCACCACTGGCAAGCGATAATCACCACTGGCAACAGATAATCACCACTGGCAAGCGATAATCACCACTGGCAACAGATAATCACCACTGGCAACAGATAATCATCACTGGCAACAGATAATCATCACTGGCAACATAATATATGTTACTGTTGTTTCAGTGAGGTAATATATGTTACTGTTGTTTCAGTGAGGTAATATATGTTACTGTTGTTTCAGTGAGGTAATATATGTTATTGTTGTTTCAGTGAGGTAATATATGTTACTGTTGTTTCAGTGAGGTAATATATGTTATTGTTGTTTCAGTGAGGTAATATATGTTACTGTGGTTACAGTGAGGTAATATATGTTACTGTTGTTTCAGTGGGGTAATATATGTTACTGTTGCTTCAGTGAGGTAATATATGTTACTGTTGTTTCAGTGGGGTAATATATGTTACTGTTGCTTCAGTGGGGTAATATATGTTACTGTTGTTTCAGTGAGGTAATATATGTTACTGTTGTTTCAGTGAGGTAATATATGTTACTGTTGTTTCAGTGAGGTAATATATGTTATTGTTGTTTCAGTGAGGTAATATATGTTACTGTTGTTTCAGTGAGGTAATATATGTTATTGTTGTTTCAGTGAGGTAATATATGTTACTGTTGTTTCAGTGAGGTAATATATGTTACTGTTGTTTCAGTGAGGTAATATATGTTACTGTTGTTTCAGTGAGGTAATATATGTTACTGTTGTTTCAGTGGGGTAATATATGTTACTGTTGTTTCAGTGAGGTAATATATGTTACTGTTGTTTCAGTGAGGTAATATATGTTACTGTTGTTTCAGTGAGGTAATATATGTTACTGTTGTTTCAGTGAGGTAATATATGTTACTGTTGTTTCAGTGAGGTAATATATGTTACTGTTGTTTCAGTGAGGTAATATATGTTACTGTTGTTTCAGTGAGGTAATATATGTTACTGTTGTTTCAGTGAGGTAATATATGTTACTGTGGTTTCAGTGAGGTAATATATGTTACTGTGGTTACAGTGAGGTAATATATGTTATTGTTGTTTCAGTGAGGTAATATATGTTACTGTTGTTTCAGTGGGGTAATATATGTTACTGTTGCTTCAGTGGGGTAATATATGTTACTGTTGCTTCAGTGAGGTAATATATGTTACTGTTGTTTCAGTGAGGTAATATATGTTATTGTTGTTTCAGTGGGGTAATATATGTTATTGTTGTTTCAGTGGGGTAATATATGTTACTGTTGCTTCAGTGAGGTAATATATGTTACTGTTGCTTCAGTGAGGTAATATATGTTACTGTTGTTTCAGTGAGGTAATATATGTTACTGTTGCTTCAGTGGGGTAATATATGTTACTGTTGCTTCAGTGAGGTAATATATGTTAACTATAACTAATGTAATATCACAGTTTTATTTCAATAGGAAAGCATAAAATAAAACCACTTACGCCATCGTAAAATAAAATCACTTATACCAGCGAAAAATAAAACCACTTACGCCATCGCATTCTCTAAGTGAATCGTTCTTGAAGTCCAAAAGTCTGTCGTGTACTTGTTTAGTATTTATTGGGATAGACAGGAAATGTGTGAATGGTAATTTCTGTCTCCCCGAGTGTAGCAGAACATGGATACGAGTTCTTGCAGAAAGTACACCATTTCTGTCATGTCCCTGGATCACTGAAATATTACCAAACTTTCTGTCAACAGTTCGTACATCATACTGCATAATTACAAAAACGTTCTCTTTATGTTTCATACTGTCGAACTTCGTTGCCTCAAACTTGGTTGGCTCGAACACCACCGTTGGCTCGAACATGGCGATAATCTCTATATAATGCACATTGTTCTACCTTCGATGACTGGAACCAGATCACTGGTCCCATGAAATCAATTAGTATTTAAATTAACACCTTTGGGTTGAATACAATTGGCCGAGTGTCCAGGTCCGTGTGTCACACAAAAGTTTTCACAGCTTTTGTTAATGGCAATGACATCCCTTTTGATCGGTACACTCGTGAGATTGGCAATTACTATTCTATTGTGACTGGGTTTCAATCACGGACCCGTTGAGTTCGAGGCAACGAAGTTCGACTGTATTTATATTACCTAACATTTTACTCCGCATAAACCTCATACAACACCCATATATCTTTCCACATCTAGTTGCTGTCCAGTGCCATCATCTATTCCCATAGATATAGATTTATTGAGTATGTAGTACATTGTGCCTATTGCTTTTTAGCAAAGTGGTTGTTTATTATAGTGTCACCCCTATTGAAAGGCCCCGTCTAGTTTGTGGAAGTCGTGATAGCACAGTGGATGAGCGTTCGCTTCAGGTGCGAACGGTTCGGAGTTTGAGCCCCAATGGAGCCGTTATGATTGTGCCCTTAGGCAAGGCATTTAATTTCCACATTGCCGCTTCTCTCTCCCTCGTAGCGATGGATTACATCAGGAATGAGGTCTCGAGAGTGATTAATATGAGTTGTAAGAACTTGTTTCGCAATCGAGCTCAAATAAATTTGTATAAACTAAAGGCCCCGCCATTTCTGACTTATGAGACACTTTTATGGACATCAGTACTTCCTGAATCCAATGAGTAATTAGTGTGTTTCTACGTTTATTTATCGTCGCTACCGGTTGCCCATATGAGCGACACCATCTGAAGAGATTAGTTATTTTAGATTTTGGAGGATAGTGCATGATACAGACAGAGACCCATTCCAGAATCTCCTCTGGTTCTTTTACGTGCACGGTGTAAAGCACCGACACGAGACCTCGGTTTAACGTCCCATCTGAAAGACTGTTAATATTTTATTAGGGTCAGACGGGGGATCAAACCTGCGATCCCTGGATTACCAGTCCAGTGTGTTACCACTGGACTACATATCCGTCTGTTGTAATGAGTAATTAGACTCTTTTGTTGTGGAGTATCTGGTTAAACATAAGCATCATTTCAGTGAAAGAATTGATTATCTATATCAATACATTATTAGTAGGGATGGCAACGAATAGCGATTTTACTATTCGAATATTCGGTCAGGAAGGTATTCGAATATTCGATAGAATTCCATCAAAAACTCAAAATCACATCAAAAACTCTTATAAAAATTGCCAAATTAAGCTACTTTCTGTTTTGTCAACGTCATCTTCTTCCTGCCATGCAAATATGACGACGACTCATTCAGTTATTGTTATCGGCCACTGTACATTCATGGGCATTTTCACAAATGAAGCCAATGTCACTTGAACTGCTTTCCATTGAAGGGTGTTGAAGGCTCTTGTTTTGGTAGTCGTATAATCTTATACAAATCTACTATATCTCTGTTCTGCTCTTGTTTTCGTAGTCCTATAATCCTATACCAACCTACTATATCTCTATTCTGCCCTTGTTTTCGTAGTCGTATAATCTTATACCAACCTACTATATCTCTATTCTGCCCTTGTTTTGGTAGTCGTATAATCTTATACCAACCTACTATATCTCTATTCTGCTCTTGTTTTCGTAGTCGTATAATCTTATACAAACCTACTATATCTCTATTCTGCCCTTGTTTTGGTAGTCGTATAATCTTATACAAACCACTATATCTCTATTCTGCTCTTGTTTTGGTAGTCGTATAATCTTATACTAACCTACTATATCTCTATTCTGCTCTTGTTTTGGTAGTCGTATAATCTTATACAAACCTACTATATCTCTATTCTGCTCTTGTTTTGGTAGTCGTATAATCTTATACAAACCTATATCTCTATTCTGCTCTTGTTTTGGTAGTCATATAATCTTATACTAACCTATATCTCTATTCTGCTCTTGTTTTGGTAGTCGTATAATCTTATACAAACCTACTATATCTCTATTCTGCCCTTGTTTTGGTAGTCATATAATCTTATACTAACCTATATCTCTATTCTGCTCTTGTTTTGGTAGTCGTATAATCTTATACAAACCTACTATATCTCTATTCTGCTCTTGTTTTGGTAGTCGTATAATCTTATACAAATCTACTATATCTCTATTCTGCCCTTGTTTTGGTAGTCATATAATCTTATACTAACCTATATATCTATTCTGCCCTTGTTTTGGTAGTCATATAATCTTATACTAACCTATATCTCTATTCTGCTCTTGTTTTGGTAGTCATATAATCTTATACAAATCTACTATATCTCCATTCTGCTCTTGTTTTGGTAGTCGTGTAATCTTATACAAATCTACTATATCTCCATTCTGCTCTTGTTTTGGTAGTCGTGTAATCTTATACAAATCTACTATATCTCCATTCTGCTCTTGTTTTGGTAGTCGTATAATCCTATACCAACCTACTATATCTCTATTCTGCCCTTGTTTTGGTAGTCGTATAATCTTATACAAATCTACTATATCTCCATTCTGCCCTTGTTTTTGTAGTCGTATAATCTTATACTAACCTATATCTCTATTCTGCCCTTGTTTTGGTAGTCGTATAATCTTATACAAACCTACTATATCTCTATTCTGCTCTTGTTTTGGTAGTCGTATAATCTTATACAAACCTATATCTCCATTCTGCCCTTGTCTGGGTATACGTATCTTTGTACGTGTTTCAACCTCCAGTTTGTTTTTCGTCTCCCCTTTTCTTCCAATTACAAACTTAAACAGAGCACTGGGAGCTGCAACTGATATCCTAAATCCGTCCGCTGTTTGCTCAATGTCCTGCGTGTCTAGTGAACATGTTTCATCATTCCAGCCAGCAGAATCAGCTATGAAATCTGAAAATAGCAATACAATAGTAGAACAGATAATACTAGCAGATATAGATACAGCCTAATTCTATCCTTATAAACATTCTATCAACTTAAGCTGATTTTGTTCAATGTAAGTCATGTGTTCTTGTTACAATTCAGCCCAAGTTTGGTTAAATGTAGCAGTTTCACAAATGATTTCCATCTTAACCCCCTGCAACCTTTAAACAGAATTTACAAAAGGCTACGATGTTTGGAATACCTTGCATGCCACCATTATGATGTTTGGAATACCTTGCATGCCACCATTATGATGTTTGGAATACCTTGCATGCCACCATTATGATGTTTGGAATACCTTGCATGCCACCATTATGATGTTTGGAATACCTTGCATGCCACCATTATGATGTTTGGAATACCTTGCATGCCACCATTATGATGTTTGGAATACCTTGCATGCCACCATTATGATGTTTGGAATACCTTGCATGCCACCATTATGATGTTTGGAATACCTTGCATGCCACCATTATGATGTTTGGAATACCTTGCATGCCACCATTATGATGTTGGAATACCTTGCATGCCACCATTATGATGTTTGGAATACCTTGCATGCCACCATTATGATGTTTGGAATACCTTGCATGCCACCATTATGATGTTTGGAATACCTTGCATGCCACCATTATGATGTTTGGAATACCTTGCATGCCACCATTATGATGTTTGGAATACCTTGCATGCCACCATTATGATGTTTGGAATACCTTGCATGCCACCATTATGATGTTTGGAATACCTTGCATGCCACCATTATGATGTTTGGAATACCTTGCATGCCACCATTATGATGTTTGGAATACCTTGCATGCCACCATTATGATGTTTGGAATACCTTGCATGCCACCATTATGATGTTTGGAATACCTTGCATGCCACCATTATGATGTTTGGAATACCTTGCATGCCACCATTATGATGTTTGGAATACCTTGCATGCCACCATTATGATGTTTGGAATACCTTGCATGCCACCATTATGATGTTTGGAATACCTTGCATGCCACCATTATGATGTTTGGAATACCTTGCATGCCACCATTATGATGTTTGGAATACTTTGCATGCTGCCGTTACAACAATTGGAATGCCTTGCATGCTACCGTTATGATGTTTGGAATACCTTGCATGCCACCATTATGATGTTTGGAATACCTTGCATGCCACCATTATGATGTTTGGAATACCTTGCATGCCACCATTATGATGTTTGGAATACCTTGCATGCCACCATTATGATGTTTGGAATACCTTGCATGCCACCATTATGATGTTTGGAATACCTTGCATGCCACCATTATGATGTTTGGAATACCTTGCATGCCACCATTATGATGTTTGGAATACCTTGCATGCCACCATTATGATGTTTGGAATACCTTGCATGCCACCATTATGATGTTTGGAATACCTTGCATGCCACCATTATGATGTTTGGAATACCTTGCATGCCACCATTATGATGTTTGGAATACCTTGCATGCCACCATTATGATGTTTGGAATACTTTGCATGCTGCCATTACAACTTGGAATGCCTTGCATGCTACCGTTATGATGTTTGGAATACCTTGCATGCCACCATTATGTTTGGAATACCTTGCATGCCACCATTATGATGTTTGGAATACCTTGCATGCCACCATTATGATGTTTGGAATACCTTGCATGCCACCATTATGATGTTTGGAATACCTTGCATGCCACCATTAATGTTTGGAATACCTTGCATGCCACCATTATGATGTTTGGAATACCTTGCATGCCACCATTATGATGTTTGGAATACCTTGCATGCCACCATTATGATGTTTGGAATACCTTGCATGCCACCATTATGATGTTTGGAATACCTTGCATGCCACCATTATGATGTTTGGAATACCTTGCATGCCACCATTATGATGTTTGGAATACCTTGCATGCCACCATTATGTTTGGAATACCTTGCATGCCACCATTATGATGTTTGGAATACCTTGCATGCCACCATTATGATGTTTGGAATACCTTGCATGCCACCATTATGATGTTTGGAATACCTTGCATGCCACCATTATGTTTGGAATACCTTGCATGCCACCATTATGATGTTTGGAATACCTTGCATGCCACCATTATGATGTTTGGAATACCTTGCATGCCACCATTATGATGTTTGGAATACCTTGCATGCCACCATTATGATGTTTGGAATATCTTGCATGCCACCATTATGATGTTTGGAATACCTTGCATGCCATCGTTATGATGTTTGGAATACTTTGCATGCTGCCGTTACAACATTTGGAATGCCTTGCATGCTACCGTTATGATGTTTGGAATACCTTGCATGCCACCATTATGTTTGGAATACCTTGCATGCCACCATTATGATGTTTGGAATACCTTGCATGCCATCATTATGATGTTTGGAATACTTGCATGCTGCCGTTACAAAATTGGAATGCCTTGCATGCTACCGTTATGATGTTTGGAATACCTTGCATGCCACCATTACAACAATTGGAATACCTTGCATGCTACCGTTATGATGTTTGGAATACCTTGCATGCCACCATTAATGTTTGGAATACCTTGCATGCCACCATTATGATGTTTGGAATACCTTGCATGCCACCATTATGTTTGGAATACCTTGCATGCCACCATTATGATGTTTGGAATACCTTGCATGCCACCATTATGTTTGGAATACCTTGCATGCCACCATTATGATGTTTGGAATACCTTGCATGCCATCATTATGATGTTTGGAATACTTTGCATGCTGCCGTTACAACAATTGGAATGCCTTGCATGCTACCGTTATGATGTTTGGAATACCTTGCATGCCACCATTATGTTTGGAATACCTTGCATGCCACCATTATGATGTTTGGAATACCTTGCATGCCACCATTATGTTTGGAATACCTTGCATGCCACCATTATGATGTTTGGAATACCTTGCATGCCATCATTATGATGTTTGGAATACTTTGCATGCTGCCGTTACAACAATTGGAATGCCTTGCATGCTACCGTTATGATGTTTGGAATACCTTGCATGCCACCATTATGATGTTTGGAATACCTTGCATGCCACCATTATGTTTGGAATACCTTGCATGCTACCGTGACGATGTTTGGAATACCTTGCATGCCACCATTATGATGTTTGGAATACCTTGCATGCCACCATTATGATGTTTGGAATACCTTGCATGCTACCGTGACGATGTTTGGAATACCTTGCATGCCACCATTATGATGTTTGGAATACCTTGCATGCCACCATTATGATGTTTGGAATACCTTGCATGCCACCATTACGATGTTTGGAATACCTTGCATGCCACCATTACGATGTTTGGAATACCTTGCATGCCACCATTATGATGTTTGGAATACCTTGCATGCCACCATTATGATGTTTGGAATACCTTGCATGCCATCATTATGATGTTTGGAATACTTTGCATGCTGCCGTTACAACAATTGGAATGCCTTGCATGCTACCGTTATGATGTTTGGAATACCTTGCATGCCACCATTATGTTTGGAATACCTTGCATGCTACCGTGACGATGTTTGGAATACCTTGCATGCCACCATTATGATGTTTGGAATAACTTGCATGCCACCATTATGATGTTTGGAATACCTTGCATGCCACCATTATGATGTTTGGAATACTTTGCATGCTGCCGTTACAACAATTGGAATGCCTTGCATGCTACCGTTATGATGTTTGGAATACCTTGCATGCCACCATTATGATGTTTGGAATACCTTGCATGCCACCATTATGATGTTTGGAATACCTTGCATGCCACCATTATGATGTTTGGAATACCTTGCATGCCACCATTATGATGTTTGGAATACCTTGCATGCCACCATTATGATGTTTGGAATACCTTGCATGCCACCATTATGATGTTTGGAATACCTTGCATGCCATCATTATGATGTTTGGAATACTTTGCATGCTGCCGTTACAACAATTGGAATGCCTTGCATGCTACCGTTATGATGTTTGGAATACCTTGCATGCCACCATTACAACAATTGGAATACCTGACATGCTACCGTTACGTTTATTTGGCATTAATCTGTCACCTACCTGTATATTCTTCCTCTTCGGCAGTGTTACTATTGTCACCTACCTGTATATTCTTCCTCTTCGGCAGTGTTACTATTGTCACCTACCTGTATATTCTTCCTCTTCTGCAGTGTTACTATCTGACTGCAAGATGGGGTTCTTCCTGTAATGTCTATTACCAATACGCACAATTGATGGTTTCATAATCTCCATGACCCCACTCTCCTGAAATAAATAACACACAGGAGATTGATTGCTTTAAGAACAGACACATTAGAAAAATACAAACTCCAAGTGGGTAGTGTTTTTATAATCAATTAATTCCTCTACTTGTATTTTGCTTGTGAAATTGAAAATAAATAAATGGAAACGATCACCCATATGCTTTTTTCTTCTTCTCTTTTTGATTTAAAATTTAATTTTTCAAACTAAGGATACTTATCCGTAAATAACCCTTTTGTGTTTTACCGGTATATATATATATATATATATGGAAGGCAAAAGTCTTATTAGATCATTTATGTTGTAACATTGTGTAAATGCTTTTATGTATATACAAGGAAGAAATAAACGGGGTTACCCGAAAGGGGCCTCAAAATTAAAAAAAAACACAATCTATGATCACCAATGTCACAATAGGCTTCAGCTCCTGCAACAGTCCGAAAATATATGGACATGATCTCAGTATTCTTACCCCATTTTAAGAGACAGGGTAATAATGCTATAGATCAATAGTAGAAGTGCTTTCCTTTAAGTTGACATTTTGACATTGTTTTTTTTACTACCGGTAGATACCAAAACGAGAGACATGGCCGAGTTTATTATTACCTCCCTTTGCACATGTTGCGGTATGATCAAAGTGATAATATAAAAATCATGTTCATTAATTGATAACCAATATTTGGGAGAAGTGAGAAAGCGCGTGATCGCTTCCTTAAATAGTGTTCTTTAATATACTTCTGCAAAATAGGGTTAAAATGCACATTACAACCATTAAATACAACATTTGAATAGAAGGAGTGCTTTATAATGGGCCAGTGTATCTTACTAGACACAATTTTGTTTGAAAATCGTAAAAACCAAAAAATATTTTTTTATTTAGGGAGAAGTGGGGCCCCCAGAGGGCGAAGTCATGGTTCCTAGGGCGACAATTTCGCCCACATCGCCCTCTAGAATGATCCCTGATTAATTGATAACAAATGTTTACCCAATGGATAGTAGGATATCTGTCGAGAGTTATTTAATAATTATAAGATGAAAATTTAGAGCACATGTTGTGCAAAGGAAACAACGATAAAAACAGAGGAAACCACTTAATAGGACCTACACACTTTTAAGCCGTATTCAGGGGCAGTAACTGACCAATGTCTCTCGTTGAATCGGCATGACCACCTCTATAGCCACATCATCTGAGCTAAGTGCGTCCATGGTTAATGAACATGATCCGTTTCTGTCTCAGTCAGCCTCGTTGAATACAGATACTGGCCTGCTTTCTTATATTAACAATGTCCCATCAACCTCAACTGCCAGTTACGAAGTGACTGTTCCCGCAGGAAAAGACGTTGTTGACTTGCCATTGACCATGGATGAACATGGAAATTTGTCAGTAACAGACGCTATTGTTACAGAGTTTGATCCGATGGCAGACATTCTCGGGTCAATGTCTTCACAAGTTACGTGCACAGATATTAATGTGTCTACACTGGATACATGCCATCACACCTTGTCTCTGACGAAACTCGGTCATTGCCGCCAATAGCAGACGACCAGGCCCTCAATATAGTCGAAATGGCACTTACTGATGAAATGAAGAGGCGATATAGAAGCGCTCTTGAAGAAGGTATAAATAACTGTTATATTATTATTTATTCTAAAGAGAGTGTGAAGCAACTTATATTATATGGATGCCAGGGTTCATTCTAGGTCAGAATTTTTGGGAGAAGTGAGAAAGCACGTGATCGCTTGATTAAATGGTGTTCTTTAATATACTTCTGCAAAATAGGGTTAAAATGCACAGTACAACCATTAAATACAACATTTGAATAGAAGGAGTGCTTTATAATGGACCAGTGTATCTTACTAGACAAAATTTGGTTTGAAAATCATAAAAACCAAAATATAAATGTTTATTTTAATATCTTGGACAATAGTATTTTTGAAGAAAAAATGTTAAATAGCTGTAAGAGGTTCGGTGTATTTGAATTGACCTGGAAAATTTACATTGTCGCAATACCATCACGTGACCTTACTGAACAGACGATGAAATTTCTCATTTTACAAAAACAAACATAGATTTTTTAAATTCTGTCAAATAAAATGTGAATATTTATCTGCTTTATGCATAGTTTGCACGTTGATAAGCAATATGTGACCGTTTTTAGAGCGATGACGTTATTCGCGTGCCAAAAATCACGTGAATAAACAAAGGCCGAAATCAGGTGAGGGCCGATATCAGGGATGTTGACGATATAGGACTAACTGTAATCCTAATGACATAGGGCAACATGATTGTGCCTGTGGCTTGATTCATTTACCACCTCCTTCATTACCTAAAATTGCATCATATGTAAAGAATGTGACGTATAAATCATAGAGTTAATGCTAGTGCACAACATCCTAACTAATATTAAAGAGAATTCTCGAAATTGTCAACTTTCAGTTTCATTTGAGAACGGTGATACCATACATATTTATTTCCGGTTGTTGCACCGGAACATTATTGCACGCATGTCCGTAGAAACAAGGAAGATGTAATGTGCATATTTTTCCTTGTCTTCATAACAGTGTACAGTGCAGATAAGAATTAAATCTAGTTCAAGGTATAGAATTCAACTATCGTGGTACCCGGTCGTTTCGCCCCAAATACCCGTTTCGCCCTAGTTTCATGTTCGCCTCGATTGATTTGTCTTAACCCCTCGTGATATAACCGAAAATGCGAAATGTCAACATTGTTACATTGTATAGTCGTTTCTCCAGGTTCCATATTCTCGATGTCTACGTCCCCGCCATGGGGTTCGACATTAAAGGAAGATAGATCGGTATTATTTGGACACTGTTTTGTTCTCGGGCAATTTACAATGTGGTTACATGAAATGCTTACTCGACCGTAGGCGTAGATGCAAAATGGACGTAGCATGCCATATGTATAGACCTATAAATAAGACCTCTACATAATTTTTTCCCCTGTTATTTCGAGGTGTTATTGTTAAAGGGATTTCTGACCAATATTTTGAAGCTTTTCGGACATGAACGGTTAAAATGTGTGCATTGGTATTAAGAATAATCCTAAATATAGATAGAGTGGTGGAACCTATGCTCGGTGTATTCCTATGCTCCGCGTAATTTTTCCATTTACATCCGTATTTAAATAGTTTTAACCTATTTTCGTTGACAGAGGTGAAGCATGGTTCAATTTATTAACATTCTGTTGTGCGTACCGGTAGCCTAATGCAACTGTCACCTGACTGGTTCAGTAGCCGAATATAAACAGACAACTTGTTGGGGAAATTTTATCCACAGAAATGTGCGGTTTATGAGCATTTCAGGTGGCTATCCGGATTGGGGAAAAATGTACAAATAACCAGAAAAAAAATTGTTATCAGTTGTAATATTAGTTATTGATGTTACTAAGTCAAAATAATATATTCAACATTTACCCATGCATAAATAAAAAAAATCATGTACGCCGTGTATAGGTGCCCTAAAGTATCTAGTTCCCCATGGAAACAGGTGCCGTTGCGATAGCTGTATTTAGGCGCATGGTTACGTAATGAAGCTAAAATTTTCAACAACAATTTTATGAACGTTGTGTTCACGACTTAAGAAAATAATAATATACGGCAAGTGCATTTAACTTTTTTTATAGGCCATGGTATGTAGGATTTACACCGAGCATAGGTTCCACCACTTTATTAAGAACGTTAAAAATATATTGTATTACCGTTGTGCATGTCATTTAGCTGTTTGAAGTCGACAGGTGAAATTCTCCCATTTTTTCTGCGCAGTCTTCACAAAAGAAATCCGAATGATTTAGTACATTTCATGCGTATGAACAATTGGATATTAAACGAAATCTTATTTGGTTCACCGTAATGGCACGGAGATAAATCTTGTAAACATTTTACATCTATTTCACGTTATATTTTTCGCAATTATCTTAAAAATGGCCGATTTGGAATGGTGAAACTCTGCCATGAAATATAAACGTTGATTTCATGTATAATATTGTGTCAAGAGACGTTATAGACTGTGCAGAATTCAAATAACTGTATGTGTGTTCATCTTGTTAACAATTTTAATTTATAAAAACAACATTTTAGAATATAAAATATGCTATGCGTAATTGATGTTTAGTGTTTAGACTTTGAAAAATGCCTGGATAGTAAAATGTCACATTTTTCAAGTCTAAATATTCGGACTACCATATTTAATGAATCTAAAAAAAGTTGGTTCCAATTTTTTAGATCATAATTAATATATTTTTATGCAAATTAGTGTGACGTCATTATTTATTACATAGTTATCTTATAGAGCTCGTATATCGGCTTCTGTTGCAGACGGATCTGTGCACGTAAAAGTACCAGAGGAGACTCTGAAATGGATCTCTGTCTGTATCATTGCAATATCCTCCAAAAAATTTAAATTACTAATCTCTTCAGGAGGCGTCGCTCATATCGGCAACCAGTAACAACGAATACATCAATCAAACATACATGCACAGAAAAATGCAAAATCTATGTATATTTAGCCATGATGTAATATCACAGGCCATTAATATATTTGTGCGTCCTCTGTGTAAATAGTATGATAAACTTGTCACCACCTCATCATCAACAATAACAAATTCTGCTTCAATATCTGACTTGACATGACTTGAACAAGCTGCGACAAGTGATGCAGGTATATCACATAATGTTACATTTAGCGACAAGTGATGCAGGTATATCACACAATGTTATATTTAGCGACATGTGATGCAGGTATATCACACAGTGTTACATTTAGCGACATGTGATGCAGGTATATCACACAGTGTTACATTTAGCGACAAGTGATGCAGGTATATCACACAGTGTTACATTTAGCGACATGTGATGCAGGTATATCACACAGTGTTACATTTAGCGACATGTGATGCAGGTATATCACACAATGTTACATTTAGCGACATGTGATGCAGGTATATCACACAGTGTTACATTTAGCGACATGTGATGCAGGTATATCACACAGTGTTACATTTAGCGACATGTGATGCAGGTATATCACACAATGTTACATTTAGCGACATGTGATGCAGGTATATCACAGTGTTACATTTAGTGACAAGTGATGCAGGTATATCACAGTGTTACATTTAGTGACAAGTGATGCAGGTATATCACAGTGTTACATTTAGCGACAAGTGATGCAGGTATATCACACAATGTTACATTTAGCGACAAGTGATGCAGGTATATCACACAATGTTACATTTAGCGACAAGTGATGCAGGTATATCACACAATGTTACATTTATCGACAAGTGATGCAGGTATATCACACAATGTTACATTTAGCGACAAGTGATGCAGGTATATCACACAATGTTATATTTTAGCATGCTTCAGGTTTTAATAAATACATCTGGATATAATAACAGATTAAGTTGCATGACGTTGATACTGTCATGCTATGTACTTATCTGTATATATAAAGGATCTTAGATGAGTGGCTTTCCATATTGAATTTATTAAACGAGTTGAATAAAATGATAAAATGCAAGGCTCTGCTCTAACTCAATTTTATTCAACGAGTTTAATAAATTCAATATGGAAAGACACGAATGTAAGATTCTTTTTATCACATAAACCTAATATGCAGTAAAAGTGTGTCACGATTGAACACACTTCCCCTTTAGCAAATGAAAGCCAGAGTAGTACTGTGGTTTCTACTTAATGGGCCAAGAAAATAGTGCGACACTAAATACTCCAATTCTTTTTTCTTCCTTTGTAAACAATTTTTAAACTATCACAACATATCATGTGCAACAATTCAATATTAAACACTTAAATTATTTTCAAACAGTCTTTTTTAACAAATACAAATACAAAATGTACACGATGTTTTGGCAAATGACGTCACAATCAAAGTTACACAGCGCATGCTAGTTGATGTAAAAATGTATGTCACTGCGAATCGCTACGTGATTCGCCTACGCATTTGCATATTTAATATACTAGTGTATTACCGAATTTATGACATGGCTTTATTAAACTCCCGCGTCGTAGTTTATGTGATAAATTATGTTAATAATACTATGAAATTATGAGGAATAAAAAAGCAATAAAAAAACCAGATTAAGTTGTTTATATTTACATATACAACTTTTTTTGTAGCAGGAGGTATGGAGTCAGAAGAGTGTGCTAAAGCTGCCACGGTCAGCACAAGTTCCACCGATGTTTACTCACCACCCATATCTCTTGGCTTTGAAGGTAAATTTAAAATCCCACAATGCATTCCGTTAATAATTAGCGAATGTATCACAGGATTCATTCTAGGTCAGAATGTTTGGGAGAAGTGAGAAAGCGTGTGATCGCTTCCTTAAATGGTGTTCTTTAATATACTTCTGCAAAATAGGGTTAAAATGCACAGTACAACCATTAAATACAACATTTGAATAGGAGTGCTTTATAATGGGCCAGTGTATCTTACTAGACAAAATTTTGTTTGAAAATCGTAAAAAATGTTTTTTTTTAGGGAGAAGTGGGGCCCCCAGAGGGTGAAGTCAGGGTCCCTAGGGTGACCATTTTCACCCACATCGCCCTCTAGAATGATCCCTGTATCAAGCCAGAGGGCAAAATAATCGCTTTATTTTTCGTAGAGCTCTTCGCCGACAATAGATATCATCAGGTTACACAAAGAGTTAAAGATGTTTCATACCCAAGTCTGGACAGTTTGTACCCTAGGATTACGCACATGCACAAGTCTGGACAGTTTGTACCCTAGGATTACGCACATGCACAAGTCTGGACAGTTTGTACCCTAGGATTACGCACATGCACAAGTCTGGACAGTTTGTACCCTAGGATTACGCACATGCACAAGTCTGAACAGTTTGTACCCTAGGAGTACGCACATGCACAAGTCTGGACAGTTTGTACTCTAGGATTACGCACATGCACAAGTCTGGACAGTTTGTACCCTAGGATTACACACATGCACAAGACACACATATTTTTGCCCTATGGTCATATAGTAAGAAATGTTTACTGAAGGCAACCAACGGAAATAAAACAAGCATGCAGAAACATCGACGAGAAACTATGTGAAAACGACCAGATCACTGATATGTCCTTGTGGTCCTGACCTGAAGACCGTATTCTATCAACAAATACTTTTGCTAATATATGCAGCAGTATATCTCACACACTGTAATGTATGCAGCAGTGTATCTCACACACTGTAATATATGCAGTAGTGTATCTCACATACTGTAATATATGCAGCAATGTATCTCACATACTGTAATGTATGCAGCAATGTATCTCACACACATACTGAAATGTATGCAGTAGTGTATCTCACACACTGTAATGTATGCAGCAGTGTATCTCACATACTGTAATGTATGCAGCAGTGTATCTCACATCCTGTAATATATGCAGCAGTGTATCTCACATCCTGTAATGTATGCAACAGTGTATCTCACATCCTGTAATGTATGCAGCAGTGTATCTCACATACTGTAATGTATGCAACAGTGTATCTCACATACTGTAATGTATGCAGCAGTGTATCTCACACACTGTAATGTATGCAACAGTGTATCTCACATCCTGTAATGTATGCAACAGTGTATCTCACATACTGTAATATATGCAGCAATGTATCTCACATACTGTAATGTATGCAGCAATGTATCTCAGATACTGTAATGTATGCAGCAATGTATCTCACATCCTGTAATGTATGCAGCAGTGTATCTCACATACTGTAATGTATGCAGCAATGTATCTCACATCCTGTAATGTATGCAGCAGTGTATCTCACACACTGTAATGTATGCAGCAATGTATCTCACATACTGTAATGTATGCAGCAATGTATCTCACATCCTGTAATGTATGCAGCAGTGTATCTCACATACTGTAATATATGCAGCAATGTATCTCACACATACTGTAATATATGCAGCAGTGTATCTCACACACTGTAATGTATGCAGCAGTGTATCTCACACACTGTAATGTATGCAGCAGTGTATCTCACACACTGTAATGTATGCAGCAGTGTATCTCACACACTGTAATATATGCAGCAATGTATCTCACACATACTGTAATATATGCAGCAGTGTATCTCACACACTAATGTATGCAGCAGTGTATCTCACACACTGTAATGTATGCAGCAGTGTATCTCACACACTGTAATGTATGCAGCAGTGTATCTCACATACTGTAATGTATGCAACAGTGTATCTCACATACTGTAATATATGCAACAGTGTATCTCACATACTGTAATGTATGCAACAGTGTATCTCACATACTGTAATGTATGCAGCAGTGTATCTCACATACTGTAATGTATGCAACAGTGTATCTCACATACTGTAATGTATGCAGCAGTGTATCTCACATCCTGTAATGTATGCAGCAGTTATGCAGCAGTTATGCAACAGTATATCTCACATACTGTAATGTAAGAAATATTTTCAAGCAGCATAAAGTTATCTACAAAGACACTCAAAATTATAATGATAGTAAATACATGTATAGCTTGTGATAACATCTTATCAATGTTGTCAGCATTCAACAAGTATTGATACAAGATAAACTGGTTTATATGTGTATTTACAGCATCTTATCAATTATTATTATATCTCAGGTTTTACACCTGCATCAGCACCATTTCGCGCTATTTCGCCGGCGGGCTGTTTACCTAACAACACCTTTCTTGGGCAGGCTCCAGCGGTTAACCAGTACTTGGGTGCACCAACCTCTGTAAGAAACTGCCAACTTTTTCATATAAATGAGACACAGCCTGAGCGGGGCTCGAACCCGTGACCATCAGTGATGATAGGTTACAGTGGTATACAAGTCAGCGACCGTAACCACTCGACCACGGAGGCGGACAGCATCTTATCAAGGGCTGTCAGCGTTCAACAAGTATTGATACAAGATAAACTTGTTTATATGTGTATTTACATTTATATGTGTATTTACATTTATATGTGCAGCAGGAGGTATGCAGTCAGAAGAGGTTGATGAAACTGTAACAGTCAGCACAAGTTCCACTGTTGTCTACTCAGCACCCATATCTCTTGGCTTTGAAGGTAAATATAAAGCTATTGTGATATCATAAACTAGGACTGGTAATCCAGGGATCGCAGGCTCAATCCCCCATCTGACCCTAATAAAATGAACAATCTTTCAGATGGGACTTTAAACCGAGGTCTCGTGTCGGTGCTTTACACCGTGCATGTAAATGAACCAGAGGAGACTCTGGAATGGGTCTCTATCTGTATCATTGCACTATCCTCCAAAATCTAAAATGACTAATCTCTTCAGGAGGCGCCGCTCATATGGGCAACCGGTAGCGACGATAAATAAACATAAAACACACAGACATGGAAAAAACAACTTCATGGTACAGTTTAAAGCAGACTGTGTACTGGCATAAGACAGACTGTAAGTACATGCATCTGTGGATAATATGCACGAGACATGTGTCTATAGATAATATGCACGAGACATGTGTCTATAGATAATATACACGAGACATCTGTCTATAGATAATATGCACGAGACATCTGTCTATAGATAATATGCACCAGACATCTGTCTATAGATAATATGCACCAGACATCTGTCTATAGATAATATGCACCAGACATCTGTCTATAGATAATATGCACGAGACATCTGTCTATAGATAATATGCACGAGACATCTGTCTATAGATAATATGCACGAGACATGTGTCTATAGATAATATGCACGAGACATCTGTCTATAGATAATATGCACGAGACATCTGTCTATAGATAATATGCACGAGACATGTGTCTATAGATAATATGCACGAGACATGTGTCTATGGATAATATGCACGAGACATGTGTCTATGGATAATATGCACGAGACATGTGTCTATGGATAATATGCACGAGACATGTGTCTATGGATAATATGCACGAGACATCTGTCTATAGATAATATGCATGAGACATCTGTCTATGGATAATATACACGAGACATCTGTCTATAGATAATATGCACGAGACATCTGTCTATGGATAATATGCATGAGACATCTGTCTATAGATAATATGCATGAGACATCTGTCTATAGATAATATGCACGAGACATCTGTCTATAGATAATATGCATGAGACATCTGTCTATAGATAATATGCATGAGACATCTGTCTATAGATAATATGCACGAGACATCTGTCTATGGATAATATGCACGAGACATCTGTCTATGGATAATATGCACCAGACATGTGTCTATGGATAATATGCACGAGACATGTGTCTATGGATAATATGCACGAGACATCTGTCTATAGATAATATGCACGAGACATCTGTCTATAGATAATATGCACGAGACATGTGTCTATGGATAATATGCACGAGACATCTGTCTATGGATAATATGCACGAGACATCTGTCTATAGATAATATGCACGAGACATCTGTCTATAGATAATATGCACCAGACATCTGTCTATAGATAATATGCACGAGACATCTGTCTATAGATAATATGCACGAGACATCTGTCTATAGATAATATGCACCAGACATCTGTCTATAGATAATATGCACGAGACATCTGTCTATGGATAATATGCACCAGACATCTGTCTATGGATAATATGCACGAGACATCTGTCTATAGATAATATGCACGAGACATCTGTCTATAGATAATATGCACGAGACATGTGTCTATGGATAATATGCACGAGACATCTGTCTATGGATAATATGCACGAGACATCTGTCTATAGATAATATGCACGAGACATCTGTCTATAGATAATATGCACGAGACATCTGTCTATAGATAATATGCACGAGACATCTGTCTATAGATAATATGCACGAGACATCTGTCTATAGATAATATGCACGAGACATGTGTCTATAGATAATATGCACGAGACATCTGTCTATAGATAATATGCACGAGACATCTGTCTATAGATAATATGCATGAGACATCTGTCTATGGATAATATGCACGAGACATCTGTCTATAGATAATATGCACGAGACATCTGTCTATAGATAATATGCACGAGACATGTGTCTATGGATAATATGCACAAGACATCTGTCTATGGATAATATGCACGAGACATCTGTCTATAGATAATATGCACGAGACATGTGTCTATGGATAATATGCACCAGACATCTGTCTATAGATAATATGCACGAGACATCTGTCTATGGATAATATGCACGAGACATGTGTCTATGGATAATATGCACCAGACATCTGTCTATAGATAATATGCACGAGACATATTTCAGGGTTCATTCTAGGTCGGAATGTTTGGGAGAAGTGAGAAAGCGCGTGATCGCTTCCTTAAATGGTGTTCTTTAATATACTTCTGCAAAATAGGGTTAAAATGCACAGTACAACCATTAAATACAACATTTGAATAGAAAGAGTGCTTTATAATGGGCCAGTGTATCTTACTAGACAAAATTTTGTTTGAAAATCGTAAAAACCAAAAAATATTTAGTTTATTATATTTTAAAATTTTTGTATTATGGAGAAGTGGGGCCCCCAGAGGGCGAAGTCAGGGTCCCTAGGGCGACAATTTCGCCCACATCGCCCTCTAAACTGAATTTATCTGTGAATTAAGCTGAAAGATGGGTAATAACACATGATATTTCTCACTGCTTTGCACGTGTGATACATGTACTTAGCCACTGCATGTTCAAATGATGTCAATGCCAACGTCGAAGTCGTGATAGCGCAGTGGATGCGCGTTTGCTTCAGGTGCGAAAGGTCCGGATTTCGAGCCCCGCTGGAGCCGTTACGATTGTGCCATTAGGCAAGGCATCTAATTTCCACGTTGCCTCTTCTCTCTCCTTCGTGGTGATTGATTCCATCAGGAATGAGGTCTCGAGAGTGATTAATACAACAGGGATTCAGCACGTTTGGGGGTACTAGTATATATATTTAAGTACAGGGATTCTACTCTGTGGGATGTCAGATTTCGCATCGATCAGTAAAACTCTCCCGTCGAAGATTTTTTGTTGTTGCTGACAGAACCCGTGTCCTAGTATGGAAATGTGACCTGCTATGGCCAATGTCTGTGGCAATTGATTGCAAAGTATACTTGCATGCAGCTTAAAGTTGTGTTTTATTTGAAGAACAATATAAAGACTCGGATAGGCATTGTATTTGGACAGATTTGTTCAAAATTGTTTCAGATAGGGCCATTTTACTGATCGATGCCAAATCTGACATCCCACAGAGTAGAATCCCTGTACTTAAATATATATACTAGTACCCCCAAACGTGCCGAATCCCTGTGATTAATATAAGTTGTATGAACTTTCGCAATCGAGCTTAAAATAAATTTATATAAATTAATGCCAACGTTATTAGACTTGACGTTAAAATTTTGAGACATCTACTATGACATAATTTGTTGTCGTCTAAACACGACATTCAACCGTTGCATCATCTTCTATCATAAAGTGAGTGATCGAATAATATTGCACTTATGAACATCGATAACTATTATTATCACCTGTGGCTAGCTGTACAACACTCGTGATAATTATTCTTTCAATGTTCATTCGGTGAAATATAATTCGATCACACACTGAAACAAATATCCTTGTGGAAGTCATGATAGCGCAGTGGATGCGCGTTCGCTTCACGTGTGAAAGGACTGGAGTTCGAGTCCTGTTACAGAGCCGTTACAATTGTGCCCTTAGGCAAGACATTTAAATTCCACGTTGCGTCTTCTCTCTCCCTCGTGGCGATGGATTACATCAGGGATGAGGTCTCGAGAGTGATTAATATAAGTTGTAAGAACTTGTTTCACAGTCGAGCTAAAATAAATGTGTATAAAAAACCAACAAATATCCTTATTCTTCCTAGATGTGAGACCTCTCGCGGGAATGTAGCATCTCTCCTATGCTGTCTATTTCAGTAGTTGATGTTGACTGAAACTCTTCATTGGCTTTCCCCACAGACGGATCTGTAGTCCAGTGGTAACACGCTGGATTGGTAATCCAGGGATCGCAGGTTCGATCCCCTGTCTGACCCTAATAAAATTAACAATCTTTCAGATGGGACTTTAAACCGAGGTCTCGTATCGGTGCTGTACACCGTGCACGTAAAAGAACCAGAGGAGGCTCTGGAATGGGTCTCTGTCTGTATCATTGCACTCTCCTCCAAAAATCTAAAATGACTAATCTCTTCACGAGACGTCGCTCATATGGGCAACCGGTAGCGACGTTAAATAAACGTAAAACACACATTGGCTTTCCCCGTTGATATTTCGTATTTTGTCTTATTAGTATTTTTGACGTAGTGTTGTAGAAGATGAATTAATATGCCATTATTTCTTTGTCGTCCTTGTTACAGAACCTGCAACATGTTTGCTGACCTACAACAAAGATATCAGAGGTAAGCTTGTTACAGTAAATACAACAAAGATATCAGAGGTAAGCTTGTTCCAGTAAATACAACAATGATATCGGAGGTAAGCTTGTTACAGTAAATACAACAATGATATCAGAGGTAAGCTTGTTACAGTAAATACAACAATGATATCGGAGGTAAGCTTGTTACAGTAAATACAACAATGATATCAGAGGTAAGCTTGTTACAGTAAATACAACAATGCTATCAGAGGTAAGCTTGTTACAGTAAATACAACAATGCTATCAGAGGTAAGCTTGTTACAGTAAATACAACAATGCTATCAGAGGTAAGCTTGTTACAGTAAATACAACAATGCTATCAGAGGTAAGCTTGTTACAGTAAATACAACAATGCTATCAGAGGTAAGCTTGTTCCAGTAAATACAACAATGATATCAGAGGTAAGCTTGTTACAGTAAATACAACAATGATATCAGAGGTAAGCTTGTTCCAGTAAATACAACAAAGCTATCAGAGGTAAGCTTGTTCCAGTAAATACAACAATGATAACGGAGGTAAGCTTGTTACAGTAAATACAACAATGCTATCAGAGGTAAGCTTGTTACAGTAAATACAACAATGCTATCAGAGGTAAGCTTGTTACAGTAAATACAACAATGCTATCAGAGGTAAGCTTGTTCCAGTAAATACAACAATGATATCAGAGGTAAGCTTGTTCCAGTAAATACAACAAAGATATCGGAGGTAAGCTTGTTACAGTAAATACAACAATGATATCAGAGGTAAGCTTGTTACAGTAAATACAACAATGCTATCAGAGGTAAGCTTGTTACAGTAAATACAACAATGCTATCAGAGGTAAGCTTGTTACAGTAAATACAACAATGCTATCAGAGGTAAGCTTGTTACAGTAAATACAACAATGCTATCAGAGGTAAGCTTGTTCCAGTAAATACAACAATGATATCAGAGGTAAGCTTGTTACAGTAAATACAACAATGATATCAGAGGTAAGCTTGTTCCAGTAAATACAACAAAGCTATCAGAGGTAAGCTTGTTCCAGTAAATACAACAATGATATCGGAGGTAAGCTTGTTACAGTAAATACAACAATGCTATCAGAGGTAAGCTTGTTACAGTAAATACAACAATGCTATCAGAGGTAAGCTTGTTACAGTAAATACAACAATGCTATCGGAGGTAAGCTTGTTACAGTAAATACAACAATGCTATCAGAGGTAAGCTTGTTACAGTAAATACAACAATGCTATCAGAGGTAAGCTTGTTCCAGTAAATACAACAATGATATCAGAGGTAAGCTTGTTCCAGTAAATACAACAAAGATATCAGAGGTAAGCTTGTTACAGTAAATACAACAATGATATCGGAGGTAAGCTTGTTCCAGTAAATACAACAATGATATCAGAGGTAAGCTTGTTACAGTAAATACAACAATGATATCGGAGGTAAGCTTGTTCCAGTAAATACAACAATGATATCAGAGGTAAGCTTGTTACAGTAAATACAACAATGATATCGGAGGTAAGCTTGTTCCAGTAAATACAACAATGATATCAGAGGTAAGCTTGTTACAGTAAATACAACAATGATATCAGAGGTAAGCTTGTTACAGTAAATACAACAATGCTATCAGAGGTAAGCTTGTTACAGTAAATACAACAATGCTATCAGAGGTAAGCTTGTTACAGTAAATACAACAATGCTATCAGAGGTAAGCTTGTTCCAGTAAATACAACAATGATATCAGAGGTAAGCTTGTTACAGTAAATACAACAATGCTATCAGAGGTAAGCTTGTTCCAGTAAATACAACAAAGCTATCAGAGGTAAGCTTGTTCCAGTAAATACAACAATGATATCGGAGGTAAGCTTGTTACAGTAAATACAACAATGCTATCAGAGGTAAGCTTGTTACAGTAAATACAACAATGCTATCAGAGGTAAGCTTGTTACAGTAAATACAACAATGCTATCAGAGGTAAGCTTGTCCCAGTAAATACAACAATGATATCAGAGGTAAGCTTGTTACAGTAAATACAACAATGATATCAGAGGTAAGCTTGTTACATTAGATTCTTGTTCCATTATGGTTGCACGAATCAGGGCCCATATTGGGCCGAAAAAAGTTGGGGCCACTTATCTGTTTGAAAGATGGGGTGTATGCGGGAGCGGTGTCGTCCCCTACGGGAGGGTGTCGTCCCCTCCGGGAGGGGTGTAGTCCCCTCCGGGAGGGGTGTAGTCCCCTCCGGGAGGGGTGTAGTCCCCTCCCTGGTTTGATTTTTTTGGGTATTTTTATTTGTAAATGGTGAGAATCTAGCCAGTTTTTTTCTGAAAGAAGTATTAATATAGAAATTAGAATGAAAGAATGCATACTGGTACCTGTAAAAGCTAAAAGTTTATTTTACAATGTAGCCCTGTGACAGTGATTAATAATGGAAGCCAACACAGGATTACATTTCAAATGAACTTTAAGCTCAAAAAAAGACATGCATACTATTCATTTTTGAAGACAATCCAATGAACTTTTACAACTTTAATTATTTTCTTGGTCATAATAATTTAAAAATACATCAGATTTACATACAAGTATCCACTAGGCTTATGTCTAACAAATTGCACAACATTCAGTTCAAAATGCGTCTGTTCTTCTTGGACCACATTTCAAATGCCGATTTGAAGTTGAACTTGTCTGGGCCGTCAATGGAAATTTTCATCAGGCTGTCTAGGTTTCATTCACTAAGTCCATTTCGGACGTTTAAAACCGAAAGTAGCCATTTTGACAAGTGACGATTTGGATTTATTTTTTTACGTTTATTTATCGGCGATTTGGACAAGTTTCATTCACTTTTTATAGTTGAGGACACGAAAATCATATTTTTCACAACTACTACCTTTGATCATATTTGTGAAAAACCTAATTATGTACACAAGTTACAGTCATTCGGTCATCCGATCATGTTTACATAATCTTCAAACAATGTCATCATTTCACCAATCAAGTACTGCCGTTTTCATAAAGGACCTCAATTATCAAATCAATTCCCATTATACAACACTGTAAATGTGTGATCATATACCGCTAATTTACAAGTTTGTTTTGATTGCAATTTATGATGGGAATATTCCATGCCTCCAGCACATGTTTGCTGTTTTGACTGTGAATCGATTGTTTCGCCAAACGATAGCGTATATCAGAGCAAAAAAATTGTAACCAGTCAAAGATACAATGAACACAGACTGTGTATCGAATTTTCTTTAACTGGAAAGCGCCGTAGTCAATTGTAAATAAAACCAGTCGAGTATGAAAGGTTAAAATATGGCACAAACGTTATTTATGCCGATTTTTTGTGCAATTTTCTGAAAATCGCCAAATTGAAATTTTAGGAGCCATTTCTATCGCAAAATCGCCATTTGGCTCTTGTGGCGACTGACAACGTGGCCCCTGCGAATGATTCTCAAGATAACTGATACAGTTTGTTCCATTACAATGAAGTTATTACTTTATAGATGATACAGCAGTGAGAGGAAGGTGTGGTCTATACAATCTGGGGAACACTTGCTTTATGAATTCTGGACTGCAGTGTCTGATGAGCACGTTGCCACTCGTCAAGTTCCTGCTAGAATACTACCAAACTAAGCGTGCGTTCGATAACACCCTATTTGGAATGTTCCATAGGCTCTTTGCGAAAATTTGGAGCGGTCACTTCTCAATCATCCACACGAAGGAGTTCAAGCAAACTCTAGGAATTTACCACACGCAGTTTCAGGATTATCGACAGGTATAATATTAGTTATAATGCAGGTAAATATTAGTTAAAATACAGGCATAATATTAGTTATAATGCAGGTAAATATTAATTATAATGCAGGCATAATATTAGTTAAAATACAGGTAGGTAAAATATTAGTTATAATGCAGGCATAATATTAGTTATAATGCAGGTAAATATTAGTTATAATGCAGGCATAATATTAGTTATAATGCAGGCATAATATTAGTTAAAATACAGGTAGGTAAAATATTAGTTATAATGCAGGTAAATGTTAGTTAAAATACAGGCATAATATTAGTTATAATGCAGGTAAATATTAGTTAAAATACAGGCATAATATTAGTTATAATGCAGGCATAATATTAGTTATAATGCAGGTAAATATTAGTTATAATGCAGGCATAATATTAATTATAATGCAGGCATAATATTAGTTATAATGCAGGTAAATATTAGTTATAATGCAGGCATAATATTAGTTATAATGCAGGTAAATATTAGTTAAAATACAGGCATAATATTAGTTATAATGCAGGCATAATATTAGTTATAATGCAGGCATAATATTAGTTATAATGCAGGCATAATATTAGTTATAATGCAGGCATAATATTAGTTATAATGCAGGCATAATATTAGTTATAATGCAGGCATAATATTAGTTATAATGCAGGTAAATATTAATTATAATGCAGGCATAATATTAGTTATAATGCAGGTAAATATTAGTTATAATGCAGGCATAATATTAGTTAAAATACAGGTAGGTAAAATATTAGTTATAATGCAGGCATAATATTAGTTATAATGCAGGCATAATATTAGTTATAATGCAGGCATAATATTAGTTATAATGCAGGCATAATATTAGTTATAATGCAGGTAAATATTAGTTATAATGCAGGCATAATATTAGTTATAATGCAGGCATAACGTTAGTTATAATGCAGGTATAACATTAGTTATAATGCAGGCATAACGTTAGTTATAATGCAGGTATAACATTAGTTATAATGCAGGTATAACATTAGTTATAATGCAGGCATAATATTAGTTATAATGCAGGTATAACATTAGCTATAATGCAGGCATAACATTAGTTATAATGCAGGCATAACGTTAGTTATAATGCAGGCATAACGTTAGTTATAATGCAGGCATAACATTAGTTATAATGCAGGCATAACGTTAGTTATAATGCAGGTATAACATTAGTTATAATGCAGGCATAACGTTAGTTATAATGCAGGCATAACATTAGTTATAATGCAGGCATAACGTTAGTTATAATGCAGGTATAACATTAGTTATAATGCAGGCATAACGTTAGTTATAATGCAGGTATAACATTAGTTATAATGCAGGTATAACATTAGTTATAATGCAGGCATAATATTAGTTATAATGCAGGTATAACATTAGTTATAATGCAGGCATAACATTAGTTATAATGCAGGTATAACATTAGTTATTATGCCGGCATAATATTAGTTATAATGCATGTAAATATTAGTTATAATGCATGTAAATATTAGTTATAATGCAGGCAAAATATTAGTTATAATGCAGGCATGATATTAGTTATAATGCAGGCATGATATTAGTTATAATGCAGGCATGATATTAGTTATAATGCAGGTATAACATTAGTTATAATGCATGTAAATATTAGTTATAATGCATGTAAATATTAGTTATAATGCAGGCAAAATATTAGTTATAATGCAGCATGATATTAGTTATAATGCAGGCATGATATTAGTTATAATGCAGGCATGATATTAGTTATAATGCAGGCATGATATTAGTTATAATGCAGGCATGATATTAGTTATAATGCAGGCATGATATTAGTTATAATGCAGGTATAACATTAGTTATAATGCAGGCATAACATTAGTTATAATGCAGGTATAACATTAGTTATAATGCAGGTAAAATATTAGTTATAATGCAGGTATAACATTAGTTATAATGCAGGCATAACATTAGTTATAATGCAGGTATAACATTAGTTATAATGCAGGCATGATATTAGTTATAATGCAGGCATAATAGTCGTTACATAATGCAGGCATACTATTAGTTATAATGCAGGCAAAATATTAGTTATAATGCAGACATAATATTAGGTATAATGCAGGTATAACATTAGTTATAATACAGGCATAATATTTATACTTTAGTGGAAAGCGAGACTAAAGCGCCATCAACAATTACATATTTGCATATAACTAAAATTCATCATATATAATGCTTTGATAACTTGCTTACTGTTTCTACGGGTTGTTCCCTACCCCCATGACAAGTACCACCCCCCAAGAGTGACATTGAACATGAATTTTGGCAAAACATTTCCAATTTCATAAATTATTTATGCATCAAAAGAAAACCTCAAAGATTGTCATTTCTCAAAAACCATCAACGGTATTGCTTTGATACTTGGCATACACAACCAAGGATTAATTATCTACACCCACGGTAAGTCTCCACATTGAACTTGAATTTTGGTCAAGCATAGTACGATTTCAGAAAGTATTTATGCGTAAAAGACAACTGGAACATTTCTCAAAAATCAGTAAAAGTTATGGCTTTGATCTTTGAACTTGAATTTTAGCAATTCTTTGGAAAGCATCGAAGCCATTTTTTATTTTGCTTAACCAGCATTTATACAACCATTCGTTTGTGGCGAAATATCCTTGGGGCGGCTATCTTGTTTATATTTGCTTTGGTGTTTAAATCTTATGCATTTAACCCTTTCCCTCATAGAAGCACTTATTGACACCATTACCAATACGACATACATTGACAATGTTCATAATAAAGGCCAGAATCTCATGTAGTTCCAGTAATATCTATGGAGGTGGGATAGATATGGCGACTACTTATCCACTGCATGATGGCTAAATGGCTGTCATTTGTATGGAGATATAATAGTATATTAACCTAAATCTCTATGAAGGAAAGGGCTAAATGGCTGTCGTTTGTATGGAGATATAATAGTATATTAACCTAAATCTCTATGAAGGAAAGGGTTAAATGGCTGTCGTTTGTATGGAGATATAATAGTATATTAACCTAAATCTCTATGAAGGAAAGGGTTAAATGGCTGTCGTTTGTATGGAGATATAATAGTATATTAACCTAAATCTCTATGAAGGAAAGGGTTAAATGGCTGTCGTTTGTATGGAGATATAATAGTATATTAACCTAAATCTCTATGAAGGAAAGGGTTAAATGGCTGTCGTTTGTATGGAGATATAATAGTATATTAACCTAAATCTCTATGAAGGAAAGGGTTAAATGGCTGTCGTTTGTATGGAGATATAATAGTATATTAACCTAAATCTCTATGAAGGAAAGGGTTAAATGGCTGTCGTTTGTATGGAGATATAATAGTATATTAACCTAAATCTCTATGAAGGAAAGGGTTAAATGGCTGTCGTTTGTATGGAGATATAATAGTATATTAACCTAAATCTCTATGAAGGAAAGGGTTAAATGGCTGTCGTTTGTATGGAGATATAATAGTATATTAACCTAAATCTCTATGAAGGAAAGGGTTAAATGGCTGTCGTTTGTATGGAGATATAATAGTATATTAACCTAAATCTCTATGAAGGAAAGGGTTAAATGGCTGTCGTTTGTATGGAGATATAATAGTATATTAACCTAAATCTCTATGAAGGAAAGGGTTAAATGGCTGTCGTTTGTATGGAGATATAATAGTATATTAACCTAAATCTCTATGAAGGAAGGGGTTAAATGGCTGTCGTTTGTATGGAGATATAATAGTATATTAACCTAAATCTCTATGAAGGAAGGGGTTAAATGGCTGTCGTTTGTATGGAGATATAATAGTATATTAACCTAAATCTCTATGAAGGAAGGGGTTAAATGGCTGTCGTTTGTATGGAGATATAATAGTATATTAACCTAAATCTCTATGAAGGAAGGGGTTAAATGGCTGTCGTTTGTATGGAGATATAATAGTATATTAACCTAAATCTCTATGAAGGAAGGGGTTAAATGGCTGTCGTTTGTATGGAGATATAATAGTATATTAACCTAAATCTCTATGAAGGAAGGGGTTAAATGGCTGTCGTTTGTATGGAGATATAATAGTATATTAACCTAAATCTCTATGAAGGAAAGGGTTAAATGGCTGTCGTTTGTATGGAGATATAATAGTATATTAACCTAAATCTCTATGAAGGAAAGGGTTAAATGGCTGTCGTTTGTATGGAGATATAATAGTATATTAACCTAAATCTCTATGAAGGAAAGGGTTAAATGGCTGTCGTTTGTATGGAGATATAATAGTATATTAACCTAAATCTCTATGAAGGAAGGGGTTAAATGGCTGTCGTTTGTATGGAGATATATAGTATATTAACCTAAATCTCTATGAAGGAAAGGGTTAAATGGCTGTCGTTTGTATGGAGATATAATAGTATATTAACCTAAATCTCTATGAAGGAAAGGGTTAAATGGCTGTCGTTTGTATGGAGATATAATAGTATATTAACCTAAATCTCTATGAAGGAAGGGGTTAAATGGCTGTCGTTTGTATGGAGATATAATAGTATATTAACCTAAATCTCTATGAAGGAAGGGGTTAAATGGCTGCCAATTGTTTGAAACTAAATAACTACTAGATGACCATTATATTTACAGCATGACTGTCAGGAATTCTTGGCCTTATTATTGGACAGTCTACATGAGCAGCTCAATTTCAGAACACATTCAACTAATCAGAACATAGAGGCTGGCCCAAGTTGTGAAAAACAACCAATCTCATTTGAGTATAACATAAATAACAGGGCTACATCCAATCTCACCGTGGCTGAAGAGGAAAACAGGGTGATGGATAACTCTAAAACTACTGTTGCTAGCCACTCCTCCTTGACCTTTGATAATATGAAAGAGTCTAAATCAGGACCGTCAGGCAAAGTTGGGACCAATGAGCTAAAATCTGAAAAGAGGAAAAGTGCTTCAACTATAGTTGGTTTTACTATTAATCAGATCTCAGAAGACAGTAACCATTCCACTGTGTCTGAACAAAGCTCTGATTCCGAGCAATGTTCTGTGATGAAAAATTTGAAGTTACGCTCAAGTCCTAATACAAGTCAGTCCAGTCGAGGACTCCCTCCCAGACATCTGAATGAATTTGGTGCAAAAAACTGTGATGTATCATCATCTGTTGACGGTAATATAAAAATATGTGACATGGCTGTGGAATGCAGTAGTTCCAGACCAGAAGCCTTTAAACGTGTGCACAGTCTCCATAATTTTCAAATTGAGGAGCAGGAGTGTGCAAATAGTCTCATGAAAGCATCTAGTGATAACGATCTAGTCAATAAAGCATCTAGTGACATTAATGAAGCAGGTGATTGTGAAAATGTTGCCAGAATGGATGCGGAAGCAGATTTTATACGTATGAAAACTGTTTCAACAAGCTTAATGCGAGATATTTGTGATAATGAAAGTACGACTGTCTTCAAGATGGCTGAATCAAAATCCGAGCCTATTGTACTAAACAATTCTGTATCAACAACTAGTGTACCATCTCTTGAAGATCTGTATGCCAAAGAGACAAAGATCTTAAACACAAATGTCCTAGTAACAGCATACATGGAGGAGTCTGTAGCTACAGATTCGGACAAGTTTTCCAAGCATGATAATACTGATGAGCTGGTGGAAGAAGTGGATATAATCAATGTAATGGAAGTAACCCCAAAAAATAATGGACTTGATAGGCCGAAGAAAGTGAAAGATGTGAATATTAGGGCTGATAAGAAGAAATCGCCAAAAGGAGCCTTTGGGTCAAATAGTGGGACGAGTTCAGATAAAGAAGATTGTTTTGCTCAGAACTGTATTAAGAGAATGAAATTTGAAGGAACAGAGAAAAACCTTCAAATGCAGGAAATTTGCAAGATTCAGAAAGAATCTCTTATTAGTGAAATCCTGAAGGCCACAAAACCCAAAAATGATGAAAAAGTTGGGGGGATTAGTTGCACACGTGAAGCAAGTCCAAGTGTTGATAGCGACATTGAAAGTGATTTTGTTGAAGATCAAGAGGATGATAATGAAATGGAGATTTCAGACAATGAGGCAGAGGTACTTGTTGCACGCAGTCCCCATACTCTAACTGAAGGGGCATGCTACACAAATGCAGAAGTTGTGGCTGCCGAGGATGCATGGCAGAAATACCTGAGACGGAATGATAGTGTTATTGTTGACACATTCCAAGGGCAGTTCAAGTCTACAGTGAGTCACATTTACTACATTTGTTAGTTAAGAAAATTAATATAAATGGGAATGTGTTAGTTATTTCTGGCTCATTGGAGAGCATTTTTTGCAATTTTGTCCACATATTTTTAGACAGTCTTGCTCAATTGATGTCTTTACTTTTATGAATTATATATAGTTACAGCAATATCTGATTCCTAAAGAGTCAGCTTACATACTATATTCAATCTAATTAAAGCCTGCATGTTTATTAGAAGCAGCACTTCTTTTGAAGGGTGCAGGCAATTGTACAAAATAAAAATATAGAAAACAACATCAAACATTCATATTAAAGTTGTTACACATATATCTTACCGTAATATATTAAAGCAGCATTACATCGTAATTAAGGATGTTTGGGTAAAATATAAATACTAATGTGTGTGTGTTTAAAAAAATCGAAATAGTCGCTCAGAAACGATAAAATTCCAATAAATTTAAACTGTCGTATACGCGAATTTGTTTATCAACAAATGAAAAATGTAAACATGCACAGTGCGCATGCGTGAAACAACAGAGGATGTAGAAAACGGCGTATATATATTTTGAACATGAAATACTATCTATCTATCTTCCTCTAATGTCGAACCCCTCGTGGGGATGTAGAAATGTCCCTCAAAGACTTAGATAACAGAGGTATCAATCAACATATCAAGTAGTTTAATAATTAAAAAAGTCAACGTGGGACAAATGGGGACGATGCATTCCGAATGTAAACAAGTGCGGACGATGTGTTCCTGTTGTAAACAAGTGCGTGACCGATCGACACGGAAAGTTCTACTTTCGGTTTCGAGTTTGTTTTATCACAAAAAACACTGTTTACCAAATGAACATAAGCATACAAAGTATAATGTTAGAATGTGTAGCAGCATTGCTACCCATCTGTAAAAAATGAATTTTTCAAATATCTTTTAATTCATACGATGTAATGCTGCTTTAAATGCCTTTTGTATAATCAGAGATTTGATTATAATCTTAACTAGTTAGTGAAACGTTTTTTATTCTGCGGCGTTATCCAATCAAATTGGTTCAAAATACCAGCCAATAATATTATATTACATATTGACCAATCATATAAGAATTTTTGATAACTTGTCTGTTTAAAATGTCAAAATAACTTGATAAAATATAGCATAAATATTATGTGGCTTCGAGCAATTTCCTGCTATCACTAACTAGTTAAGATTATAATCAAATCTCTGATTATACAAAAGGCATTTAATATATTAAGGAAACCATAAATTTTAAATAATGTCAACTATGACAACTCTTCTAAGACATGTTATAGATAATAATATCAGATAACATGTCTCCTTAAGAAAATGCATTGGTGATCTTTTTATAAAATATAATGTAAAACTCACCATTATACAAAGAATGTTAGTATTGCCGTTTATTATGCAGTACTCTAAAAACATTTTTTGTGTTACTTTCTGAGTAAACAAATATTTTTTGTTTCTGTGTCAGGGCCCGCGCTGGCAATCGCCAGAGTAGCCATTGGCTAAAATATGGCAAAATTGGGCTAATAAAAACTCAGTTTGGCTAAAATGATAAAAATCTGCAAAATATTCGAAAATTGGAAATTCCTCGAGTCTATTTGTGGCAAATTACTTGAGTCAAGGTAATATTTACTTTGTTTCTGTGTCTATTGTGGATTATCGCTTTTGCTGAACGTGTAGAAAAGTTGAGGCCAATGTTTAATATATTCTGTTTTCCAGGTTATATGTGCCAGATGCAGTAAAGTGTCCGTAACATTTGAACCGTTTATGTACCTTTCTGTACCAGTCCCCCATGCTATGGAAAGACAACTCTGTAAGTACTGGATATTATCTGTAACAATAGAAGCTTTTATTTACAGTCAAACCTGTCTTAAGCAGCCAGCCAAGGGAGTCAGAGAAAGTGGCTGTTTAGCACAGGTTGCTGCTTAATAGAGGTCAAATGTATAATAAAACAACAAACAAGGAATTTTGAAACTGGCTGCTTAATACAGGTTGGCTGCTTAATGGAGGTGACCACTAACACAGATTTGACTGTATATGTTTTTCTTTGAAATATCAGTGAAATATAATGCGTTATTCCACTGGTTGAAACCAATTAATAAGAGGATATTTGTTTCATTGAATTGTCAAGTTATATATCACCGAATGAACATTGAAAGCATTATTATCACGTGCGGGCGCTGGCCATGAGTGATAATAATAGCTTTTTATGTTCATGAATGAAATATCATTCGATCATTCACTTAATAGCGACATTACATCACAAAAATGTCCGCCTCCGTTGTCGAGTGGTTTAGGTCGCTGACTTGTATGCCTCTGTAACCTATCATCACTGATGGTCACGGGTTTGAGCCCCGCTCAGGCCGTGTCTCATTTATATGAAAAAGTTGGCAGTTTCTTACAGAGGTTTGTGCACCCAAGTACTGGTTAACCGCTGGAGCCTGCCCAGGAAAGGTGTTGGTAAGTAAACTGCCCGCAGGCGATATAGCCCAAAATGGTGCTGATGCAGGCGTAAAACCCGAAATATAACATATATATAACATACATCACAAAAAGCAAATAAAATGCATTTTTTTCACGCATTAATGCATTGCTACTACACATTCTTCTGAATATATTCGAACACTAACATTGAATCAATAAACAGTGTTTTTGTGGTATACAAACTTTCAAAATGGAGAGTAGGATTTCATATACTAAACGCGAGCTAATGTCTTTTAGAGACAATTTAAGTAAGATCAGTCTACAAATAAATATGCATAAATCTGTACCATAAACCGTGTTATTCAGGATACACGAGTTGTATTACGCATGGATGTTGACCGTATTTACATTATTTTGTTATGTCAACATATCGCGTATACGACGTTTGTTTATTAGTTGAAATACTTAGTTATTGAGGCAAATATTTGGAAAACAATTATACCATATAATAGGAAAATACATTCTGTAGAAATTTGCATTTTCACTGTTGTAATGTCGCTATAAATAAACACACATTTTCTTTTTATTTTATGCTTATTTATTTATTTATGATACAAAGCGATACAAATGCTCTAGAACGATACAAATGCTCTAGAACGTAATGGTGACCAAAAGGTGTTACAAATGATGTCATTGACAGCTTGAGTCCGAAAATGGTCATGACTCATGTTGACAACATTTCACCATATAGCTAGCGGCTATGTGCCACACGTGCAAGCAGTGAGAAATAAAACCCAACAAAGTTTATTTCACTGATAAATTTCTGTATTCTATATTTCACTGGAAAGTATAAAATAGCACATTTAATTCTCACTTTGCACTTACTGTGTCCATACTCGCCTATAAGACGAGAATTTTATCCCAATATTTTTGTCTTAGAAGTAGGGATCCTTCTTATAAGCGGATACTAAGCGTTTGTTAACCCCATATTTCCAAGGTAAAAAATCAGCTACTCGGCAGTTTAAATGTTCTTTAATTATAATATTTATAATCAAATATATGCATGCTTTTTATATTTCATTTAAGCAAATTTATTTTAGATGACTTACTATAACATTTGTATGAATATTATGCAAATAATAAATAAAAACAGATTGAGCAAACTTTTAGGTAGTTTTTAAAAAAAAATTATTTAAGTTTATTTAATGTCGCTATGTTGCCCATTTGAGCGACGGATAGTTTACCTAACAAAACCTTTCCTGGGCAGGCTCAGTATGTAGACCCCATCTGTCATGTGACAAGAATCTATACACTGTATGTGGACCCCATCAGTCATGTGACAAGATTCTGTACAGAGTATGTGGACTCCATCAGTCATGTGACAAGAATCTGTACACTGTATGTGGACCCCATCAGTCATGTGACAAGAATCTGTACACAGTATGTGGACTCCCATCAGTCATGTGACAAGAATTTGTACACAGTATGTGGACTCCCATCAGTCATGTGACAAGAATCTGTACACAGTATGTGGACTCCCATCAGTCATGTGACAAGAATCTGTACACAGTATGTGGACTCCCATCAGTCATGTGACAAGAATCTGTACACAGTATGTGGACTCCCATCAGTCATGTGACAAGAATTTGTACATTGTGTGTTTTACGTTTATTTATCGTCGCTACCGGTTGCCCATATGAGCGACGCCTCCTGAAGATATTAGTCATTTTAGATTTTGGAGGATAGTGCAATGATACAGACAGAGACCCATTCCAGAGTCTCCTCTGGTTCTTTTACGTGCACGGTGTACAGCACCGACACGAGACCTCGGTTTAATGTCCCATCTGAAAGACTGTTAATTTTATTAGGGTCAGACGGGGGGTCGAACCTGCGATCCCTGGATTACCAGTCCAGCGTTTTACCACTGGACTACAGATCCGTCTGTAATTTGTACACTGTATGTGGACTCCATCAGTCATGTGACAAGAATCTGTACACTGTATGTGGACTCCATCAGTCATGTGACAAGAATCTGTACACAGTATGTGGACTCCATCAGTCATGTGACAAGATTCTGTACACAATATGTGGACTCCATCAGTCATGTGACAAGATTCTGTACAGAATATGTGGACCCAATCTGTCATGTGACAAGAATCTATACACAATATATGGACTCAATCAGTCATGTGACAAGATTCTGTACAGAGTATGTGGACTCCATCAGTTATGTGACAAGAATCTATACACAATATGTGGACTCCATCAGTCATCTGACAAGATTCTGTACAGAGTATGTGGACCCAATCTGTCATGTGCCAGAACCAGGAATGGCTGAACTCAACTGGGGGTATTGTAGGCATCACAAACATATCTTCTGTGGTGAGTCGATTGACGTCATCATATAACCTCAGGTCGCATATTGCAGCAGACAATTGTAGGAGTACAACCCCAGTAGAACAAGGCAAGACTCTGTGCATCACAATAGTACAACCCCAGTAGAACAAGCCAAGACTCTGTGCATCACAATAGTGCAACCCCAGTAGAACAAGCCATGACTATGCATCACAATAGTGCAACCCCAGTAGAACAAGCCAAGACTCTGTGCATCACAATAGTGCAACCCCAGTAGAACAAGCCAATACTCTGTGCATCACAATAGTACAACCCCAGTAGAACAAGCCAAGACTCTGTGCATCACAATAGTGCAACCCCAGTAGAACAAGCCATGACTATGCATCACAATAGTGCAACCCCAGTAGAACAAGCCAAGACTCTGTGCATCACAATAGTGCAACCCCAGTAGAACAAGCCAAGACTCTGTGCATCACAATAGTGCAACCCCAGTAGAACAAGGCAAGACTATGTGCATCACAATAGTACAACCCCAGTAGAACAAGGCAAGACTCTGTGCATCACAATAGTACAATTCCAGTAGAACAAGGCAAGACTCTGTGCATCACAATAGTGCAACCCCAGTAGAACAAGCCAAGACTCTGTGCATCACAATAGTGCAACCCCAGTAGAACAAGGCAAGACTATGCATCACAATAGTGCAACCCCAGTAGAACAAGCCAAGACTCTGTGCATCACAATAGTACAACCCCAGTAGCACAAGGCAAGACACCATGCATCACAATAGTGCAACCCCAGTAGAACAAGGCAAGACTATGCATCACAATAGTGCAACCCCAGTAGAACAAGGCAAGACTATGCATCACAATAGTGCAACCCCAGTAGAACAATCACAATAGTGCAACCCCAGTAGAACAAGGCAAGACTATGCATCACAATAGTGCAACCCCAGTAGAACAAGCCAAGACTCTGTGCATCACAATAGTACAACCCCAGTAGCACAAGGCAAGACACCGTGCATCACAATAGTGCAACCCCAGTAGAACAAGGCAAGGCTCTGTGCATCACAATAGTGCAACCCCAGTAGAACAAGGCAAGACTATGTGCATCACAATAGTGCAACCCCAGTAGAACAAGGCAAGGCTCTGTGCATCACAATAGTGCAACCCCAGTAGAACAAGGCAAGACTATGTGCATCACAATAGTGCAACCCCAGTAGAACAAGGCAAGACTATGTGCATCACAATAGTGCAACCCCAGTAGAACAAGGCAAGGCTCTGTGCATCACAATAGTGCAACCCCAGTAGAACAAGGCAAGACTATGTGCATCACAATAGTACAACCCCAGTAGAACAAGCCAAGACTCTGTGCATCACAATAGTGCAACCCCAGTAGAACAAGGCAAGACTCTGTGCATCACAATAGTACAACCCCAGTAGAACAAGCCAAGACTATGCATCACAATATTAAATTCAAGATGGCCAAATTTAAGATAAACACTGGTCTAGTAGTAATTCTGCAAACTCTGTCCAGTGAATGATACTAGCCAGATTTCAGGTGATTCCATAATGACAATTGTTTGAATTATTTGCGTGTTTCAGGTGTGACGTTAATATCAATGAAGTGTGAGCCCACCCAACTGTTGTTGGAGATGCACAAACACGACAAGATCCTTCACGTGAAACAGCAGCTGTGTAATGTGATTGGTGGACAGCCTATTGACATCATCATAGCGGAAGTGTTTAACTGGCATGTCTCCAGGATACTGGTAAGAATGTTCACCTGTCTGCAATTTGATCAGCAAATCTCCACTGAGAGATCATGTGTATATATAACTCCTTGTTTTACCCTGCCCACTGAGAGTTATCCTGTGTATATATAACTCCTTGTTTTACCCTGCTCACTGAGAGATATCATGTGTATATATAGCTCCTTGTTTTACCCTGGCCACTGGGAGATATCCTGTATATATATATAGCTCCTTGTTTTACCCTGTCCACTGAGAGATATCCTGTATATATATATAGCTCCTTGTTTTACCCTGTCCACTGAGAGATATCCTGTATATATATATAGCTCCTTGTTTTACCCTGTCCACTGAGAGATATCCTGTATATATATATAGCTCCTTGTTTTACCCTGTCCACTGAGAGATATCCTGTATATATATATAGCTCCTTGTTTTACCCTGTCCACTGAGAGATATCCTGTATATATATATAGCTCCTTGTTTTACCCTGTCCACTGAGAGATATCCTGTGTATATATATAGCTCCTTGTTTTACCCTGTCCACTGAGAGATATCCTGTGTATATATAGCTCCTTGTTTTACCCTGTCCACTGAGAGATATCCTGTGTATACATATAACTCCTTGTTTTACCCTGCCCACTGGGAGATATCCTGTATATATATAACTCCTTGTTTTACCCTGCCCACTGAGAGATATCCTGTGTATATATAACTCCTTGTTTTACCCTGCCCACTGGGAGATATCCTGTATATATATAACTCCTTGTTTTACCCTGCCCACTGAGAGATATCCTGTGTATATATAACTCCTTGTTTTACCCTGCCCACTGGGAGATATCCTGTGTATATATAACTCCTTGTTTTACCCTGCCCACTGGGAGATATCCTGTATATATATAACTCCTTGTTTTACCCTGCCCACTGAGAGATATCCTGTGTATATATAACTCCTTGTTTTACCCTGTCCACTGAGAGATATCCTGTGTATATATAACTCCTTGTTTTACCCTGTCTACTGAGAGATATCCTGTGTATATATAACTCCTTGTTTTACCCAGTCCACTGAGAGATATCCTGTGTATATATAACTCCTTGTTTTACCCTGTCCACTGAGAGATATCCTGTGTATATATAACTCCTTGTTTTACCCTGTCCACTGGGAGATATCCTGTGTATATAACTCCTTGTTTTACCCTGTCCACTGAGAGATATCCTGTGTATATATAACTCCTTGTTTTACCCTGTCCACTGAGAGATATCCTGTGTATATATAACTCCTTGTTTTACCCTGTCCACTGGGAGATATCCTGTGTATATAACTCCTTGTTTTACCCTGTCCACTGAGAGATATCCTGTGTATATATAACTCCTTGTTTTACCCTGTCCACTGAGAGATATCCTGTGTATATATAACTCCTTGTTTTACCCTGTCCACTGAGAGATATCCTGTGTATATATAACTCCTTGTTTTACCCTGTCCACTGAGAGATATCCTGTGTATATATAACTCCTTGTTTTACCCTGTCCACTGGGAGATATCCTGTGTATATAACTCCTTGTTTTACCCTGTCCACTGAGAGATATCCTGTGTATATATAACTCCTTGTTTTACCCTGTCCACTGAGACATATCCTGTGTATATATAACTCCTTGTTTTACCCTGTCCACTGAGACATATCCTGTGTATATATAACTCCTTGTTTTACCCTGCCCACTGAGAGATATCCTGTATATATATAACTCCTTGTTTTACCCTGTCCACTGGGAGATATCCTGTGTATATATAACTCCTTGTTTTACCCTGTCCACTGAGAGATATCCTGTGTATATATAACTCCTTGTTTTACCCTGTCCACTGAGAGATATCCTGTATATATAACTCCTTGTTTTACCCTGTCCACTGAGAGATATCCTGTGTATATATAACTCCTTGTTTTACCCTGTCCACTGAGAGATATCCTGTATATATAACTCCTTGTTTTACCCTGTCCACTGAGAGATATCCTGTGTATATATAACTCCTTGTTTTACCCTGTCCACTGAGAGATATCCTGTATATATAACTCCTTGTTTTACCCTGTCCACTGAGAGATATCCTGTGTATATATAACTCCTTGTTTTACCCTGTCCACTGAGAGATATCCTGTATATATAACTCCTTGTTTTACCCTGTCCACTGAGAGATATCCTGTGTATATATAACTCCTTGTTTTACCCTGTCCACTGAGAGATATCCTGTATATATAACTCCTTGTTTTACCCTGTCCACTGAGAGATATCCTGTGTATATATAACTCCTTGTTTTACCCTGTTCACTGAGAGATATCCTGTATATATAACTCCTTGTTTTACCCCCCTGTCCACTAATGGTATCATGTTGTAACAGTATCATGTTGTATGTTGTAACAGTATCATGTTGTTGTTGTAACAGTATCATGTTGTATGTTGTAACAGTATCATGTTGTATGTTGTAACAGTATCATGTTGTATGTTGTAACAGTATCATGTTGTATGTTGTAACAGTATCATGTTGTATGTTGTAACAGTATCATGTTGTATGTTGTAACAGTATCATGTTGTAACAGTATCATGTTGTATGTTGTAACAGTATCATGTTGTATGTTGTAACAGTATCATGTTGTATGTTGTAACAGTATCATGTTGTAACAGTATCATGTTGTAACAGTATCATGTTGTAACAGTATCATGTTGTAACAGTATCATGTTGTAACAGTATCATGTTGTAACAGTATCATGTTGTATGTTGTAACAGTATCATGTTGTATGTTGTAACAGTATCATGTTGTAACAGTATCATGTTGTAACAGTATCATGTTGTAATGGTATCATGTTGTAATGGTATCATGTTGTATGTTGTAACGGTATCATGTTGTAATGGTATCATGTTGTAACGGTATCATGTTGTAACAGTATCATGTTGTATGTTGTAACAGTATCATGTTGTATGTTGTAACAGTATCATGTTGTATGTTGTAACGGTATCATGTTGTAACAGTATCATGTTGTATGTTGTAACAGTATCATGTTGTATGTTGTAACAGTATCATGTTGTATGTTGTAACGGTATCATGTTGTATGTTGTAACGGTATCATGTTGTATGTTGTAACAGTATCATGTTGTATGTTGTAACAGTATCATGCGGTATGTTGTAACAGTATCATGTTGTATGTTGTAATGGTATCATGTTGTATGTTGTAACAGTATCATGTTGTAACAGTATCATGTTGTAACAGTATCATGTTGTATGTTGTAACAGTATCATGTTGTATGTTGTAACAGTATCATGTTGTATGTTGTAATGGTATCATGTTGTATGTTGTAACAGTATCATGTTGTAACAGTATCATGTTGTAACAGTATCATGTTGTATGTTGTAACAGTATCATGTTGTATGTTGTAACAGTATCATGTTGTAACGGTATCATGTTGTATGTTGTAACAGTATCATGTTGTATGTTGTAACAGTATCATGTTGTATGTTGTAACAGTATCATGTTGTATGTTGTAACAGTATCATGTTGTATGTTGTAACAGTATCATGTTGTATGTTGTAACAGTTAACAGTATCATGTTGTATGTTGTAACAGTATCATGTTGTAACGGTATCATGTTGTATGTTGTAACAGTATCATGTTGTATGTTGTAACGGTATCATGTTGTATGTTGTAACAGTATCATGTTGTAACACATGTTGTAACAGTATCATGTTGTATGTTGTAACGGTATCATGTTGTATGTTGTAACAGTATCATGTTGTATGTTGTAACAGTATCATGTTGTATGTTGTAACAGTATCATGTTGTAACGGTATCATGTTGTAGCGGTATCATGTTGTATGTTGTAACAGTATCATGTTGTATGTTGTAACAGTATCATGTTGTATGTTGTAACAGTATCATGTTGTATGTTGTAACGGTATCATGTTGTAACAGTATCATGTTGTATGTTGTAACGGTATCATGTTGTATGTTGTAACGGTATCATGTTGTATGTTGTAACGGTATCATGTTGTATGTTGTAGCGGTATCATGTTGTAGCGGTATCATGTTGTATGTTGTAACAGTATCATGTTGTATGTTGTAACAGTATCATGTTGTATGTTGTAACAGTATCATGCTGTATGTTGTAACGGTATCATGTTGTAACAGTATCATGTTGTATGTTGTAACGGTATCATGTTGTATGTTGTAACGGTATCATGTTGTATGTTGTAACAGTATCATGTTGTATGTTGTAACGGTATCATGTTGTATGTTGTAACAGTATCATGTTGTATGTTGTAACGGTATCATGTTGTATGTTGTAACAGTATCATGTTGTATGTTGTAACAGTATCATGTTGTATGTTGTAACAGTATCATGTTGTATGTTGTAACGGTATCATGTTGTAGCGGTATCATGTTGTATGTTGTAACAGTATCATGTTGTATGTTGTAACAGTATCATGTTGTATGTTGTAACAGTATCATGTTGTATGTTGTAACGGTATCATGTTGTAACAGTATCATGTTGTATGTTGTAATGGTATCATGTTGTAATGGTATCATGTTGTATGTTGTAACAGTATCATGTTGTATGTTGTAACGGTATCATGTTGTAACAGTATCATGTTGTATGTTGTAACAGTATCATGTTGTATGTTGTAACGGTATCATGTTGTAACAGTATCATGTTGTATGTTGTAATGGTATCATGTTGTAATGGTATCATGTTGTAACGGTATCATGTTGTATGTTGTAACGGTATCATGTTGTATGTTGTAACAGTATCATGTTGTATGTTGTAACGGTATCATGTTGTATGTTGTAACAGTATCATGTTGTATGTTGTAACAGTATCATGTTGTATGTTGTAACAGTATCATGTTGTATGTTGTAACGGTATCATGGTGTAACAGTATCATGTTGTAACGGTATCATGTTGTAACGATATCATGTAACGGTATCATGTAACATTATCATGTTGTAACGGTATCATGTTGTAACATTATCATGTTGTAACAGTATCATGTAACGGTATCATGTTGTAATGGTATCATGTTGTAACGGTATCCTGTTATATGTAACCAACCTCTCTCTGTATTCAGGAGGATAATACAATGCTACGTTACATCAACGACTCGTCAAGAAAAATTTATGCGTTTGAAATGGACCAATCAACAGCATGCAGTTTGCAGGATAAATGCTCGACTTCAGACGGCATTGAGGCGACACCAGCCAATTCTCGAGACAGTATTACTGCACAAGCAGACACGAGTGAGGAAATTGGAAATTACTCGGTGTCAAGCAGCGTGAGCTTTGAATCCAATCTACTTCCCGCAGCATCGTCCTCTGATCAAGTGAAGCTCGTAGGCGACGAGGGCAATCGGGATGTGACACGGTTATGGCAGTGGCATGACGATGCGATGGCGGAGAAGCGAGGAGAGAGACTGGAGACAGAGAGTGGAGACTCCGTAATGGCAGACAGTACAACTACCGGTACTCACTCTAATTCTCATCTAGGTTTTTACCCATTTATTTGCCTGAGAAACAGAGTACAAAGCTGTATGTACTTGTTTACTGTTATATTAGTTTAAAAGCAACAGATCTAATGTATGTAAAGCCTCAGGGCATGTCTTGGGTTTTTTGTTCTTGTAGACAGACACATACATAAATACAGACACAGACATACACAGACAGACATACACAGACAGACATACACTCACATACATAAATACATACACAGACAGACATACACACACATACAGACATACACACACATACATAAATACATACACAGACAGACATGCAGACATACACACACAGACATACACACACATACATAAATACAGACACAGACATACATAGACATACACAGGCAGACATACATAGACAGACATACACAGACAGACATACACATACAGACCTACACACACATACAGGCATACACACACATACATAAATACAGACATACACAGACAGACATACACAGACAGACAGACATACACACACACACACACACATACAGACATACATACACAGACAGACATACACACAAATACAGACATACACAGACATACAGACATACACAGACAGACATACACAGACATACAGACACACACACATACACAGACATACACACACATACAGACATACACACACACACATACATACACACACATACAGACACACACATACATACACACACATACATACACACACAGACAGACATACATACACACATACAGACACACACATACATACACATACACACAGAGACACAGAGACAGACATACACACACATACATACAGACACACACATACAGACACACACATACAGACATACACAGACAGACATACACATAGACATACACACACATACAGACATACACACAGAGACAGACATACACACACATACAGACACACACATACATACACACACATACAGACATACACAGACATACATACACACACAGACAGACATACACACACATACACACACAGACATACATACACACACAGACAGACATACACACACATACAGACATACACAGACAGACATACACACACATACAGACATACACACACAGACAGACATACACACACATACAGACATACACACACATACACACACATACATACACACAGACAGACATACACACACATACAGACATACACACACATACAGACATACACACACAGACAGACATACACACACATACAGACATACACACACATACGCACACATACACACAGACATACACAGACATACACACACAGACAGACATACACACACATACAGACATACACAGACATACACACACAGACAGACATACACACACATACAGACATACACAGACATACACACACAGACAGACATACACACACATACGCACACATACACACACATACAGACATACACACACATACATACACACAGACATACATACACACACATACACACACATACACACACAGACAGACATACACACACAGACATACACACACACAGACAGACATACACATACAGACATACACACACACACAGACACACACACACACACACAGACATACACACACATACAGACATACACACACAGACAGACATACAGACATACACACACATACATACACACACAGACAGACATACACACACAGACATACATACACACACAGACAGACATACACACACAGACATACATACACACACATACAGACATACACACACATACAGACATACACACATATACAGACATACACACATATACAGACATACACAGACAGACATACACACACATACAGACATACACAGACATACATACACAGGCAGACATACACACACATACACACACATACAGACATACACAGACAGACATACACACACATACACATACATACAGACATACACAGACAGACATACACACACATACATACACACATATACAGACATACACACACATACACAGACATACACACACATATAGACATACACAGACATACATACACAGACAGACATACACACACATACAGACATACACACACATACAGACATACACACCCATACAGACATACACAGACATACACACACATATAGACATACACAGACATACATACACAGACAGACATACACACACATACAGACATACACACACATACAGACATACACAGACATATAGACATACACAGACATACACACACATACAGACATACACACACATACACAGACAGACATACACATACAGACATACACACACATACAGACATACATACACATACATACAGACATACACACACATACAGACATACACACACATACACAGACAGACATACACACACATACAGACATACACACACATACAGACATACACACACATACAGACATACACACACATACAGACATACACACACATACCCACACATACAGACATATACACACATACAGACATACACACACATACAGACATACCCACACATACAGACAGACACACACATACAAACATACACACACATACAAGACAGGCAGACAGACACAGGTTGGAGTGGATCCCCCCATCCCACCCTAATAATATTAACAGTGTGTGTATACACAGAAGTTGCATTTATCGAATGCCTCTTAAATTGGGGCATATTCTGTATTTGGCACACTATCCAACAAAAAATAAAACAAATCTATACTTTTAGAGGCAGCGCCCCATAGTTATATAGTAGGGGTGAAATAATTAAATGCTTAATTATAATAATTAAATGTTAGAGCTTAGTGTAGTTTATACAAATTTATTTTAGCTCGATTGCGAAACAAGTTATTTCAACTTATATTAATCACTCTCGAGACCTCATTCCTGATGGAATCCATCGCCACGAGGAGGCAAGAAGAAGAGGCAATGTGGCATTTAAATGCCTTGCCTACGGGCACAATCGTAACAGGCTCCAGCGGGGCTCGAACTCCGGACCTTTCGCACCTGAAGCGAACGCGCATCCACTGCGCTATCACAACTTCCACTTCTTAGTGTAATGAAAGGTACACCAAAATATAAAATCATGGGGGAAATGTATTTGTTTTTGGCAGCAGTGATTGAGGCAGTAGCAAAGGATAAATCCACTGTGTCCAGTTCTACAGTGACCATGGATGAGTGGAAGTCCTGTGCAATATGCCTGGAGGAGATGCCAGAGAATGACCTTATGGTTCATACAACGTGCGGCGGAACATTCTGTTCTCCTTGTCTCGAGGTATGTGCATCTGTAATTCAGGGATCAGTTTAGAGGGCGATGTGGGCGAAATTGTCGCCCTAGGGAGGACCCTGACTTCGCCCTCTTCTCCCTAAAAAAAAAAAGTAAGTAAGATACACTGGCCCATTATAAAGCACTCCTTCTATTCAAATGTTGTATATAATGGTTGTACTGTGCATTTTAACCAGATTTTGCAGAAGTATATTAAAGACCACCATTTAAGGAAGCGATCACGCGCTTTCTCACTTCTCCCAAAAATTCTGACCTAGAATGAACCCTACTGTATTGTTGTTGTTGCCATAGATGTTGGTTATAATACCAATGCTTTGCATTATGGTGTTTAAGGAAATTAAAATAAGATTTACATTGCGTTGTGGTAAAAATATGAAGTATGTAAAGCTTTCCTTGAAAATAGGATTCATCAAATCTGTATTGCCATGATTAAAGTGTTTACTTGGTCTGGACAGCATGTTTAATGTTCTTGGTCTGGACAGCATGTTTAATGTTCTTGGTCTGGACACCATGTTTAATGTTCTTGGTCTGGACACCATGTTTAATGTTCTTGGTCTGGACACCATGTTTATTGTTCTTGGTCTGGGCACCATGTTTAATGTTCTTGGTCTGGACACCATGTTTAATGTTCTTGGTCTGGACAGCATGTTTAATGGTCTTTGTCTGGACACCATGTTTAATGTTCTTGGTCTGGACACCATGTTTAATGTTCTTGGTCTGGGCACCATGTTTAATGTACTTGGTCTGGACACCATGTTTAATTATCTTGGTCTGGACACCATGTTTAATGTTCTTGGTCTGGACAGCATGTTTAATGTTCTTGGTCTGGGCACCATGTTTAATGTTCTTGGTCTGGATACCATGTTTAATGTTCTTGGTCTGGATACTATGTTTAATGTTCTTGGTCTGGACACCATGTTTAATGTACTTGGTATGGACACCATGTTTAATGTTCTTGGTCTGTTAACCATGTTTAATGTTCTTAGTCTGGTAACCATGTTCTTGGTCTGGACACCATGTTTAATGTTCTTGGTCTGGGCACCATGTTTAATGTTCTTGGTCTGGGCACCATGTTTAATGTTCTTGGTCTGAACACCATGTTTAATGTACATGGTCTGGACAGCATGTTTAATGTTCTTGGTGTGGACATCATGTTTAATGTTCTTGGTCTGGGCACCATGTTTAATGTTCTTGGTCTGGACACCATGTTTAATGTTCTTGGTCTGGACACCATGTTTAATGTTCTTGGTCTGGACACCATGTTTAATGTTCTTGGTCTGGACACCATGTTTAATGTTCTTGGTCTGGACACCATGTTTAATGTTCTTGGTCTGGACACCATGTTTAATGTTCTTGGTCTGGACACCATGTTTAATGTTCTTGGTCTGGACACCATGTTTAATGTTCTTGGTCTGGACACCATGTTTAATGTTCTTGGTCTGGACACCATGTTTAATGTTCTTGGTCTGGACACCATGTTTAATGTTCTTGGTCTGGTAACCATGTTTAATGTTCTTGGTCTGGACACCATGTTTAATGTTCTTGGTCTGGACACCATGTTTAATGTTCTTAGTCTGGTAACCATGTTCTTGGTCTGGTAACCATGTTTAATGTTCTTGGTCTGGACACCATGTTTAATGTTCTTAGTCTGGTAACCATGTTCTTGGTCTGGTAACCATGTTTAATGTTCTTGGTCTGGACACCATGTTTAATGTTCTTGGTCTGGACACCATGTTTAATGTTCTTGGTCTGGACACCATGTTTAATGTTCTTGGTCTGGACACCATGTTTAATGTTCTTGGTCTGGACACCATGTTTAATGTTCTTGGTCTGGGCACCATGTTTAATGTTCTTGGTCTGGATACCATGTTTAATGTTCTTGGTCTGGATACCATGTTTAATGTTCTTGGTCTGGACACCATGTTTAATGTACTTGGTCTGGACACCATGTTTAATGTTCTTGGTCTGTTAACCATGTTTAATGTTCTTAGTCTGGTAACCATGTTCTTGGTCTGGACACCATGTTTAATGTTCTTGGTCTGGACACCATGTTTAATGTTCTTGGTCTGGACAGCATGTTTAATGTTCTTGGTCTGGACACCATGTTTAATGTTCTTGGTCTGGGCACCATGTTTAATGTTCTTGGTCTGGACACCATGTTTAATGTTCTTGGTCTGTACACCATGTTTAATGTTCTTGGTCTGGTAACCATGTTTAATGTTCTTGGTCTGGACACCATGTTTAATGTTCTTGGTCTGTAACCATGTTTAATGTTCTTGGTCTGACACCATGTTTAATGTTCTTGGTCTGGACACCATGTTTAATGTTCTTGGTCTGGCACCATGTTTAATGTTCTTGGTCTGGACACCATGTTTAATGTTCTTGGTCTGGACACCATGTTTAATGTTCTTGGTCTGGACACCATGTTTAATGTTCTTGGTCTGGACACCATGTTTAATGTTCTTGGTCTGGACACCATGTTTAATGTTCTTGGTCTGGACACCATGTTTAATGTTCTTGGTCTGGACACCATGTTTAATGTTCTTGGTCTGGACACCATGTTTAATGTTCTTGGTCTGGACACCATGTTTAATGTTCTTGGTCTGGACACCATGTTTAATGTTCTTGGTCTGGACACCATGTTTAATGTTCTTGGTCTGGACACCATGTTTAATGTTCTTGGTCTGGTAACCATGTTTAATGTTCTTGGTCTGGACACCATGTTTAATGTTCTTGTCTGGACCATTCTTGGTCTGGACACCATGTTTAATGTTCTTGGTCTGGACACCATGTTTAATGTTCTTGGTCTGGACACCATGTTTAATGTTCTTGGTCTGGACACCATGTTTAATGTTCTTGGTCTGGGCACCATGTTTAATGTTCTTGGTCTGGACACCATGTTTAATGTTCTTGGTCTGGACACCATGTTTAATGTTCTTGGTCTGGACACCATGTTTAATGTTCTTGGTCTGGACACCATGTTTAATGTTCTTGGTCTGTTAACCATGTTTAATGTTCTTAGTCTGGTAACCATGTTCTTGGTCTGGACACCATGTTTAATGTTCTTGGTCTGGACACCATGTTTAATGTTCTTGGTCTGGACACCATGTTTAATGTTCTTGGTCTGGACACCATGTTTAATGTTCTTGGTCTGGGCACCATGTTTAATGTTCTTGGTCTGGACACCATGTTTAATGTTCTTGGTCTGGACACCATGTTTAATGTTCTTGGTCTGGACACCATGTTTAATGTTCTTGGTCTGGACACCATGTTTAATGTTCTTGGTCTGGTAACCATGTTTAATGTTCTTGGTCTGGTAACCATGTTTAATGTTCTTGATCTGGACACCATGTTTAATGTTCTTGTTCTTGGTCTGGACACCATGTTTAATGTTCTTGGTCTGGACACCATGTTTAATGTTCTTGGTCTGGTGACCATGTTTAATGTTCTTGGTCTGGTAACCATGTTTAATGTTCTTGGTCTGGACACCATGTTTAATGTTCTTAGTCTGGTAACCATGTTCTTGGTCTGGTAACCATGTTTAATGTTCTTGGTCTGGACACCATGTTTAATGGTCTTTGTCTGGACACCATGTTTAATGTTCTTGGTCTGGACACCATGTTTAATGTTCTTGGTCTGGGCACCATGTTTAATGTTCTTGGTCTGGACACCATGTTTAATGTTCTTGGTCTGGACACCATGTTTAATGTTCTTGGTCTGGACACCATGTTTAATGTTCTTGGTCTGGACACCATGTTTAATGTTCTTGGTCTGGATACCATGTTTAATGTTCTTGGTCTGGACACCATGTTTAATGTTCTTGGTCTGGACACCATGTTTAATGTTCTTGGTCTGGACACCATGTTTAATGTTCTTGGTCTGGACACCATGTTTAATGTTCTTGGTCTGGACACCATGTTTAATGTTCTTGGTCTGGACACCATGTTTAATGTTCTTGGTCTGGACACCATGTTTAATGTTCTTGGTCTGGACACCATGTTTAATGTTCTTGGTCTGGTAACCATGTTTAATGTTCTTGGTCTGGACACCATGTTTAATGTTCTTGGTCTGGACACCATGTTTAATGTTCTTGGTCTGGACACCATGTTTAATGTTCTTGGTCTGGACACCATGTTTAATGTTCTTGGTCTGGACACCATGTTTAATGTTCTTGGTCTGGTAACCATGTTTAATGTTCTTGGTCTGGACACCATGTTTAATGTTCTTGGTCTGGTAACCATGTTTAATGTTCTTGGTCTGGACACCATGTTTAATGTTCTTAGTCTGGACACCATGTTTAATGTTCTTAGTCTGGTAACCATGTTCTTGGTCTGGACACCATGTTTAATGGTCTTTGTCTGGACACCATGTTTAATGTTCTTGGTCTGGACACCATGTTTAATGTTCTTGGTCTGGACACCATGTTTAATGTTCTTGGTCTGGGCACCATGTTTAATGTTCTTGGTCTGGACACCATGTTTAATGTTCTTGGTCTGGACACCATGTTTAATGTTCTTGGTCTGGACACCATGTTTAATGTTCTTGGTCTGGATACCATGTTTAATGTTCTTGGTCTGGATACTATGTTTAATGTTCTTGGTCTGGACACCATGTTTAATGTACTTGGTCTGGACACCATGTTTAATGTTCTTGGTCTGTTAACCATGTTTAATGTTCTTAGTCTGGTAACCATGTTCTTGGTCTGGACACCATGTTTAATGTACTTGGTCTGGACACCATGTTTAATGTTCTTGGTCTGTTAACCATGTTTAATGTTCTTGGTCTGGACACCATGTTTAATGTACTTGGTCTGGACACCATGTTTATTGTTCTTGGTCTGGACACCATGTTTAATGTTCTTGGTCTGGACAGCATGTTTAATGTTCTTGGTCTGGGCACCATATTTAATGTTCTTGGTCTGGACACCATGTTTAATGTTCATGCTCTGGACACCATGTGTAATGTTCTTGGTCTGGACACCATGTTTAATGTTCTTGGTCTGGATACCATGTTTAATGTTCTTGGTCTGGATACCATGTTTAATGTTCTTGTTCTGGACACTATGTTTAATGTTCTTGGTCTGGACACCATGTTTAATGTACTTGGTCTGGACACCATGTTTAATGTTCTTGGTCTGGACAGCATGTTTAATGTTCTTGGTCTGGGCACCATGTTTAATGTTCTTGGTCTGGTAACCATGTTTAATGTTCTTGGTCTTGACACCATGTTTAATGTTCTTGGTCAGGGCACCATGTTTAATGTTCTTGGTCTGGACACCATGTTTAATGTTCTTGGTCTGGACACCATGTTTAATGTTCTTGGTCTGGACACCATGTTTAATGTTCTTGGTCTGGACACCATGTTTAATGTTCTTGGTCTGGACACCATGTTTAATGTTCTTGGTCTGGACACCATGTTTAATGTTCTTGGTCTGGACACCATGTTTAATGTTCTTAGTCTGGTAACCATGTTCTTGGTCTGGTAACCATGTTTAATGTTCTTGGTCTGGACACCATGTTTAATGTTCTTAGTCTGGTAACCATGTTCTTGGTCTGGTAACCATGTTTAATGTTCTTGGTCTGGGCACCATGTTTAATGTTCTTGGTCTGGACACCATGTTAATGTTCTTGGTCGACATTCACTTTCTGGACACCATGTTTAATGTTCTTGGTCTGACCATGTTTAATGTTCTTGGTCTGGACACCATGTTTAATGTACTTGGTCTGGACACCATGTTTAATGTTCTTGGTCTGGACACCATGTTTAATGTTCTTGGTCTGGACACCATGTTTAATGTTCTTGGTCTGGACACCATGTTTAATGTTCTTGGTCTGGACACCATGTTTAATGTTCTTGGTCTGGACACCATGTTTAATGTTCTTGGTCTGGACACCATGTTTAATGTTCTTGGTCTGGACACCATGTTTAATGTTCTTGGTCTGGACACCATGTTTAATGTTCTTGGTCTGGACACCATGTTTAATGTTCTTGGTCTGGACACCATGTTTAATGTTCTTGGTCTGGACACCATGTTTAATGTTCTTGGTCTGGACACCGTACCATGTTTAATGTTCTTGGTCTGGACACCATGTTTAATGTTCTTGGTCTGGACACCATGTTTATGTTCTTGGTCTGGACACCATGTTTAATGTTCTTGGTCTGGTAACCATGTTTAATGTTCTTGGTCTGGTAACCATGTTTAATGTTCTTGATCTGGACACCATGTTTAATGTTCTTGTTCTTGGTCTGGACACCATGTTTAATGTTCTTGGTCTGGACACCATGTTTAATGTTCTTGGTCTGGACAGCATGTTTAATGTTCTTGGTCTGGACAGCATGTTTAATGTTCTTGGTCTGGACTGCATGTTTAATGTTCTTGGTCTGGACACCATGTTTAATGTTCTTGGTCTGGACACCATGTTTAATGTTCTTGGTCTGGTAACCATGTTTAATGTTCTTGGTCTGGACACCATGTTTAATGTTCTTGGTCTGGACACCATGTTTAATGTTCTTGGTCTGGACCAATGTTCTTGGTCTGGAACCATGTTTAATGTTCTTGTCTGGCTCTTGGTCTGGCCCAATGTTCTCGAACCATGTTTAATGTTCTTGGTCTGGACACCATGTTTAATGTTCTTGGTCTGGACACCATGTTTAATGTTCTTGGTCTGGACACCATGTTTAATGTTCTTGGTCTGGACACCATGTTTAATGTTCTTGGTCTGGACACCATGTTTAATGTTCTTGGTCTGGTAACCATGTTTAATGTTCTTGGTCTGGACACCATGTTTAATGTTCTTGGTCTGGACACCATGTTTAATGTTCTTGGTCTGGACACCATGTTTAATGTTCTTGGTCTGGACACCATGTTTAATGTTCTTGGTCTGGACACCATGTTTAATGTTCTTGGTCTGGACACCATGTTTAATGTTCTTGGTCTGGACACCATGTTTAATGTTCTTGGTCTGGACACCATGTTTAATGTTCTTGGTCTGGTAACCATGTTTAATGTTCTTGGTCTGGACACCATGTTTAATGTTCTTGGTCTGGTCACCATGTTTAATGTTCTTGGTCTGGACACCATGTTTAATGTTCTTGGTCTGGACACCATGTTTAATGTTCTTGGTCTGGACACCATGTTTAATGTTCTTGGTCTGGACACCATGTTTAATGTTCTTGGTCTGGGCACCATGTTTAATGTTCTTAGTCTGGTAACCATGTTTAATGTTCTTGGTCTGGACACCATGTTTAATGTTCTTAGTCTGGTAACCATGGTCTTGGTCTGGACACCATGTTTAATGGTCTTTGTCTGGACACCATGTTTAATGTTCTTGGTCTGGACACCATGTTTAATGTTCTTGGTCTGGACACCATGTTTAATGTTCTTGGTCTGGGCACCATGTTTAATGTTCTTGGTCTGGACACCATGTTTAATGTTCTTGGTCTGGACACCATGTTTAATGTTCTTGGTCTGGACACCATGTTTAATGTTCTTGGTCTGGATACCATGTTTAATGTTCTTGGTCTGGATACCATGTTTAATGTTCTTGGTCTGGACACCATGTTTAATGTTCTTGGTCTGGACACCATGTTTAATGTTCTTGGTCTGTTAACCATGTTTAATGTTCTTGTCTGGATGTTCTTGGTCTGGACACCATGTTTAATGTACTTGGTCTGGACACCATGTTTAATGTTCTTGGTCTGTTAACCATGTTTAATGTTCTTGGTCTGGACACCATGTTTAATGTACTTGGTCTGGACACCATGTTTATTGTTCTTGGTCTGGACACCATGTTTAATGTTCTTGGTCTGGACAGCATGTTTAATGTTCTTGGTCTGGGCACCATGTTTAATGTTCTTGGTCTGGTAACCATGTTTAATGTTCTTGGTCTGGACACCATGTTTAATGTTCTTGGTCTGGGCACCATGTTTAATGTTCTTGGTCTGGACACCATGTTTAATGTTCTTGGTCTGGACACCATGTTTAATGTTCTTGGTCTGGACACCATGTTTAATGTTCTTGGTCTGGACACCATGTTTAATGTTCTTGGTCTGGATACCATGTTTAATGTTCTTGGTCTGGACACCATGTTTAATGTTCTTGGTCTGGACACCATGTTTAATGTACTTGGTCTGGACACCATGTTTAATGTTCTTGGTCTGTTCACCATGTTTAATGTTCTTGGTCTGGACACCATGTTTAATGTTCTTGGTCTGGACACCATGTTTAATGTTCTTGGTCTGGGCACCATGTTTAATGTTCTTGGTCTGGTAACCATGTTTAATGTTCTTGGTCTGGACACCATGTTTAATGTTCTTGGTCTGGACACCATGTTTAATGTTCTTGGTCTGGACACCATGTTTAATGTTCTTGGTCTGGACACCATGTTTAATGTTCTTGGTCTGGACACCATGTTTAATGTTCTTGGTCTGGACACCATGTTTAATGTTCTTGGTCTGGACACCATGTTTAATGTTCTTGGTCTGGTACCATGTTTAATGTTCTTGGTCTGGACACCATGTTTAATGTTCTTGGTCTGGACACCATGTTTAATGTTCTTAGTCTGGTAACCATGTTCTTGGTCTGGTAACCATGTTTAATGTTCTTGGTCTGGACACCATGTTTAATGTTCTTGGTCTGGACACCATGTTTAATGTTCTTGGTCTGGACACCATGTTTAATGTTCTTGGTCTGGACACCATGTTTAATGTTCTTGGTCTGGACACCATGTTTAATGTTCTTGGTCTGGACACCATGTTTAATGTTCTTGGTCTGGACACCATGTTTAATGTTCTTGGTCTGGACACCATGTTTAATGTTCTTGGTCTGGACACCATGTTTAATGTTCTTGGTCTGGACACCATGTTTAATGTTCTTGGTCTGGACACCATGTTTAATGTTCTTGGTCTGGACACCATGTTTAATGTTCTTGGTCTGGTAACCATGTTTAATGTTCTTGGTCTGGACACCATGTTTAATGTTCTTGGTCTGGACACCATGTTTATTGTTCTTGGTCTGGACACCATGTTTAATGTTCTTGGTCTGGACAGCATGTTTAATGTTCTTGGTCTGGGCACCATGTTTAATGTTCTTGGTCTGGTAACCATGTTTAATGTTCTTGGTCTGGACACCATGTTTAATGTTCTTGGTCTGGACACCATGTTTAATGTTCTTGGTCTGGACACCATGTTTAATGTTCTTGGTCTGGACACCATGTTTAATGTTCTTGGTCTGGACACCATGTTTAATGTTCTTGGTCTGGACACCATGTTTAATGTTCTTGGTCTGGACACCATGTTTAATGTTCTTGGTCTGGACACCATGTTTAATGTTCTTGGTCTGGACACCATGTTTAATGTTCTTGGTCTGGTAACCATGTTTAATGTTCTTGGTCTGGACACCATGTTTAATGTTCTTGGTCTGGACACCATGTTTAATGTTCTTGGTCTGGACACCATGTTTAATGTTCTTGGTCTGGACACCATGTTTAATGTTCTTGGTCTGGACACCATGTTTAATGTTCTTGGTCTGGTAACCATGTTTAATGTTCTTGGTCTGGACACCATGTTTAATGTTCTTGGTCTGGACACCATGTTTAATGTTCTTGGTCTGGACACCATGTTTAATGTTCTTGGTCTGGACACCATGTTTAATGTTCTTGGTCTGGACACCATGTTTAATGTTCTTGGTCTGGACACCATGTTTAATGTTCTTGGTCTGGACACCATGTTTAATGTTCTTGGTCTGGACACCATGTTTAATGTTCTTGGTCTGGACACCATGTTTAATGTTCTTGGTCTGGACACCATGTTTAATGTTCTTGGTCTGGACACCATGTTTAATGTTCTTGGTCTGGACACCATGTTTAATGTTCTTGGTCTGGACACCATGTTTAATGTTCTTGGTCTGGACAGCATGTTTAATGTTCTTGGTCTGGGCACCATGTTTAATGTTCTTGGTCTGGTAACCATGTTTAATGTTCTTGGTCTTGACACCATGTTTAATGTTCTTGGTCTGGACACCATGTTTAATGTTCTTGGTCTGGACACCATGTTTAATGTTCTTGGTCTGGATACCATGTTTAATGTTCTTGGTCTGGACACCATGTTTAATGTTCTTGGTCTGGACACCATGTTTAATGTTCTTGGTCTGGACACCATGTTTAATGTTCTTGGTCTGGACACCATGTTTAATGTTCTTGGTCAGTTAACCATGTTTAATGTTCTTGGTCTGGACACCATGTTTAATGTTCTTGGTCTGGGCACGATGTTTAATGTTCTTGGTCTGGACACCATGTTTAATGTTCTTGGTCTGGTAACCATGTTTAATGTTCTTGGTCTGGGCACCATGTTTAATGTTCTTGGTCTGGTAACCATGTTTAATGTTCTTGGTCTGGGCACCATGTTCAATGTTCTTGGTCTGAACACCATGTTTAATGTTCTTGGTCTGGACAGCATGTTTAATGTTCTTGGTCTGGACAGCATGTTTAATGTTCTTGGTCTGGACTGCATGTTTAATGTTCTTGGTCTGGACACCATGTTTAATGTTCTTGGTCTGGACACCATGTTTAATGTTCTTGGTCTGGTAACCATGTTTAATGTTCTTGGTCTGGACACCATGTTTAATGTTCTTGGTCTGGACACCATGTTTAATGTTCTTGGTCTGGACACCATGTTTAATGTTCTTGGTCTGGATACCATGTTTAATGTTCTTTGTCTGGACACCATGTTTAATGTTCTTGGTCTGGACACCATGTTTAATGTTCTTAGTCTGTTAACCATGTTTAATGTTCTTGGTCTGGACACAATGTTTAATGTTCTTGGTCTGGACACCATGTTTAATGTTCTTGGTCTGGACACCATGTTTAATGTTCTTGGTCGGGACACCATGTTTAATGTTCTTGGTCGGGACACCATGTTTAATGTTCTTGGTCTGGTAACCATGTTTAATGTTCTTGGTCTAGTAACCATGTTTAATGTTCTTGGTCTGGACACCATGTTTAATGTTCTTGGTCTGGACACCATGTTTAATGTTCTTGGTCTGGGCACCATGTTTAATGTTCTTTGTCTGGACACCATGTTTAATGTTCTTGGTCGGGACACCATGTTTAATGTTCTTGGTCTGGACACCATGTTTAATGTTCTTGGTCGGGACACCATGTTTAATGTTCTTGGTCTGGTAACCATGTTTAATGTTCTTGGTCTGGTAACCATGTTTAATGTTCTTGGTCTAGTAACCATGTTTAATGTTCTTGGTCTGGTAACCATGTTTAATGTTCTTGGTCTGGACACCATGTTTAATGTTCTTGGTCTGGATACCATGTTTAATGTTCTTGGTCTGGACACCATGTTTAATGTTCTAGGTCTGGACACCATGTTTAATGTACTTGGTCTGGACACCATGTTTACAGGGCTCACGCTAGAGAACGACTCGGGCGAAGTTGTCATTTTATTTTCCGCCACTTCCCCGACAATAGACATCAGGGCGACATCCATTTCGCCTTATTTCTGGAGGATATAATTTCTAATTAATGGTAATACGTTTTGTCATTTGACAGCCTGGAAATTCATGCCACACGGCATATTAAGCTAATCTCCCCCCGACCTCCGGATACTTTAATATGCATAGCCAATCAGCCATGCCGGAGCAAACATATTTACATAATTCCCAGCCTAATTAACAAATAGCCGGATGATCTTTATCCAAATTATTCGATGTTGTATGACACAAGATACCAATATATAACAATCAGTGTTGAAATACAGGTAAGTGCTAAAGTTTAGTCATATAAAAAATCAATTTGCTGAAAATTGGAATGTCCTAATGCTATTTACGGAAAATTACCTGTGTCAAGGTAATTCAGTGCCTACATGATGCATGCAAAGTATATAAAATTGATAGGCAGTGTAGAATCATGCATTTCGAATATGCTGATACCGGGGCCACGGTCACAACTATCTGATGCCAGCAATGGGTAAAACTGCCTTGTAACCAAAAAAATAATATAATTTACGAGTTTTACTGATTTATTTCATTTGATAACTAAATATATTTTATGAAGATCACCTGTTGTCATAGTAATTCCAACTTTTCATGTCGCTATCTTACATTATGAATGAAATTTTTCGGATTCGACTTTTAGTTGATTACACAAATGATACGAGTTATGCATATATGGTGTATGTGGTGTGTATGGTGTGTATGGTGTGTTCGGTGTTTGTGCCGAGTTTCCCCAGGCATTGATATTATCAGAAACTGAATACTGCCCAATTAATAGTCTCGGTGGTAAAATATATTTATTTGACTGATCAGGCAAAATATATCGACGCCTGTTCCCAGGCTACAGATGTCTGTACAGCATTACAGGGATTCTGTGTATATTTCAGATGTCTGTATAGCATTACAGGTATTCTGTGTATATTTCAGATGTATGTATAGCATTACAGGGATTCTGTGTATATTTCAGATGTCTGTACAGCATTACAGGGATTCTGTGTATATTTCAGATGTCTGTACAGCATTACAGGGATTCTGTGTATATTTCAGATTATCTGTATAGCATTACAGGGATTCTGTGTATATTTCAGATGTTTATACAGCATTACAGGGTTTCTGTGTATATTTCAGATGTCTGTACAGCATTACAGGGATTATGTGTATATTTCAGATGTCTGTACAGCATTACAGGGATTATGTGTATATTTCAGATTATCTGTATAGCATTACAGGGATTCTGTGTATATTTCAGATGTTTGTACAGCATTACAGGGTTTCTGTGTATATTTCAGATGTCTGTACAGCATTACAGGGATTATGTGTATATTTCAGATGTCTGTATCGCATTACAGGGATTATGTGTATATTTCAGATGTCTGTACAGCATTACAGGGATTATGTGTATATTTCAGATGTCTGTACAGCATTACAGAGATTCTGTGTATAATTATGTATTTGTATATTACAGATGTCTGTGCAGCATTACAGAGATTCTGTGTATAATTATGTATTTGTATATTACAGATGTCTGCAGCATTACAGAGATTCTGTGTATAATTATGTATTTGTATATTACAGATGTCTGTGCAGCATTACAGAGATTCTGTGTATAATTATGTATTTATGTATTACAGATGTCTGTACAGCATTACAGAGATTCTGTGTACTGCTGCCCCGTAAGTACATTTAGAAAGTCCTTATGACAATTTCATGCAAAAATTTTGTAAATCAACTCGCAAGACTACATTTGATAGTTACTGATGTGACATCATATAGGATATTAGTAGGGAGGCAGAACTGTGGCATGGATAACGAATCAAAATCATTTTGTGAAAGAGAGGTACATCCACCCCAGATAGCTTGTATATAGGGTGGTACACCTGCCCAGGGTGGATGTATATAGGGAGGTACATCCACCCCAGATAGCTTGTATATAGGGTGGTACACCTGCCCAGTGTCGATGTATAAAAATCTTTTTCCAGAATCCGCCAAATATGACACATTTTCAGAAATTTGCTGATACGGCAAAACATTGAAATTTAGGGGTAGGGGGAAGACAAATTTCCCATAAAAAGGTAAGTTTTCAACATAAAATAATAACTAATCACACAGAATGACGCTGGCTATGTCCACTACAAGATGAATTATGTCAAACATTTATGAATATTTTTATAAGGGTCACAGAGGTTTGAAAAGTCACGTGGGCCTGCAAATCCCTAAATACCGCGGATCTTTCAAACATAACCCCTAAACACAATGTTGTACCTTAAACTAAACCTTTTTTACACTTGATTCACACAGTATCCATATCAAGGCAGTTTCTGTAATATATGGCTGTCCGATTAGCGCAGTGGTTAGCGTGCTCGCTTCTCACCAATGCAACCCGGGTTCGATCCTCGGACCGGGAAGTATGTGAGATGGCGCGGTGGTCGCCAGATCGGACAGGTGGGTTTTCTCCGGGTACTCCGGTTTCCTCCCACACGAATGACCACATATACGCTTTCATCCGCGCCAACGAGAGTGATTAATATAAGTTGTTAGAACTTGCTTCGCAATCATTGTAAAATAAATAATGTTTAAACTTTTTTAAAGGCAGTTTCTTAAAAAAAGATGAATCTGATATGGGCATTAGGGCTATTAAGCGGAAAGTATTCATGATAGAGATATGACACCTGGATATGAATGGTTTCATGGCATCAACAAATAAAATATTCCAAATAATTATGGATTGTTTCTAATGGTCACTGAACCTGAAAATCCCCAAAATTCACAGAATGTTCACATTTAACCACAATCACAATGTTGTACTGTAGAATAAACGTGCTTTACACTTGATTCATACAGTATCAATATCAAGGTGGTTTTTGAAAATTAAGTGAACCAGATATGGCCTTTTGGATACGAATAGTGGGGCTTCTAAGCATACAATGTTTGCTAATCTTGACCAAAAATGATGATTATAGGTGGATGGAGGAGAAACTCCTATCAAGCGATAAGTATTCATCATAGAGTATTATATAACCACTCAAAATGAAGAGCTTGCGGGGAAATGAAGTCCTCAACAAGATTAAATCTCCAGAAATTGATATGTTAATATATTTTAGGGTCACAATGATCAAAATGCACTGTACATTACATCCCCCCCCCCCCATTTAACATATATAATTAAAATACAGTATTTTAATTTAAAAGAAAATACAGTATTTTAATTTAAAAGAAATCATTTTTTACATTTGATTCATAGAGACTAAATATACAATGTATATACTATCAAGTGAAGCATTAGTGAACAAATGAACATGTTATTGTTACCGGGGTACGAACAATGATTGCTTCGGAGACTACCATAAATTGACAGGTCCATCAATGAGGATGTATGTGTTCATCTCACTGCTCTGAAGTACATTCTAGATAAAAAAAATTTTTTGTGTAAATCAACAAATTCAGCATTGTTTGTGGAAAGTAAAATATGATTTGTTCCAGCAAGTGCTAGTGAAACAGTTCAAGTTCATGTTGTAGAATTGTGTCACTATCTCCAGCAACCTTCTTAAACGTTCTTGATCGGCTTTCAACTTATCCTATGCCATTGGAACATTCCATTGTATATTGAACTAAGAGTTTTGGTCTTGTTCTGAGCAAATTTTCAATAATAGTATACCTGTTATCTACAATACGTGAAGCTGATTCCTGAACAAGTGTCACACTTTTGCCAGGCAGCTAAAAGTTCAGTCTTCACTTCCTCTGGTGTCACATCATTAATTTTGTGGACAGACTGCAGACTACACCAGCATGGAAAATAAACTCCAAATAGCTGCATCTCTGTGATCCCAACCGTCCTTTACATTCTCCAGTGGATTACAAAGCATTGGATGGGTATCATCCGATAGTTGAGCTCTTTCACTGTATGTTACGCACAACTGTTCCCTAATTGAATCTCGCTTGTGTTATGCTTACGAAGCATCCACTTACGAAGGCTATTTTGTCAATATGCTAAAGAGCTTTGTCCATCGCCACATATCAATATGGCCTGCTTGATCTTTTGATCGAAAACCACCCTGCCAAGAATTCCATGTGTACATCAGTGTCAGTACCTTCTAGCTGGTTCAGGTATGCCACGTAAGCTGAACCCCAACAAGCATAAGTGGTTTGATTATAGAGTGCAAACCATGGTAGCATATTTGCAAAATGTTCATGGTATAGTTCCCAGTTTCCTTCCCGATCAGCACGAAGGAATCCCATGAGGATTGAGACCATCTCCATGCAATGTCTCTATACTTTATTGCTCCGATATCACACTTGGAAGAATCCATGCACTGCTACTTGTTGTATAAACTAGCATTTCAAACAATTTTGTCACCTTCAGCTTTATGGTTTACGAAGTATGTTATGACTTACTCAACATGTTCCTTGAAATCTTCACCAAATACTTTTTATAAAACAATGTTATCAGTTAATTAACATGATTTGGATAAAATGACAGTTATCATACCGCATCGTCTTGTTAGGGAACAACAGTAAAAACAAAGGATTCCAACTAAAAGGACCTATTCACATATTGGAATAAATCAGACTTTATCTGCCAAGGGAGGTAATATAAAATTATAGATGTCTCTCAGTGACCTCTAACATTGTGGAGTTTATACAAATTTATTTTAGCTCGATTGCGAAACAAGTTCTTTCAACTTATATTAATCACTCTCGAGACCTCATTCCTGATGGAATCCATCGCCATGAAGGAGAGAGAAGAGGCAATGTGGAATTTAAATGCCTTGCCTAAGGGCATAATCGTAACGGCTCCAGTGGGGTTTGAACTCCGGACCTTTCGCACCTGAAGCGAACGTGCATCCACTGCGCTATCACGACTTCCACTTGTGGAGTAATGGGTGAACTATTATTGTATATTACAGGTATGTTCTACACCAGCTGACATGACCGAAGACTTTGTCCCACTCACTAATGCTGCCAACCATAAACCCAAAACAAGGTTGCCCACATTATGTTATTTTCAAATTGTAAAAAGCACTATACTATAAGTGTATTTTTGTGCATTTTCCTCCATTGCAGTCTATAATTATGTATTTATGGTTCAAATAATGAAATCACAATTTTGACTTCGAAGTATGTTGTTTATCTTCGCAGTTCCCAACTACTTTGGCCTCTGGTTGTGTGTAGATGTTGTGATAGTAATAGCCAGATACGATTTGTCGCGCCGAGCCCTAGGAAAATCCATGTCTACATGTTCCAACATTTAGTTTAGGTGCATGTCGGTTTCTGCTGATGCACGTCGGTTCATGACTGATCTGCTGATGCACGTCGGTTTACGACTGATCTGCTGGTGCATATCGGTTTCTGCTGATGCACGTCGGTTCATGACTGATCTGCTGATGCACGTCGGTTCATGACTGATCTGCTGGTGCACGTCAATTTCTGCTGATGCACGTCGGTTCATGACTGATCTGCTGCTGTACGTCGGTTCATGACTGATCTGCTGGTGCACGTCAGTTTCTGCTGATGCACGTCGGTTCATGACTGATCTGCTGATGCACGTCGGTTCATGACTGATCTGCTGGTGCACGTCAATTTCTGCTGATGCACGTCGGTTCATGACTGATCTGCTGATGCACGTCGGTTCATGACTGATCTGCTGATGCACGTCAGTTCATGACTGATCTGCTGGTGCACGTCAATTTCTGCTGATGCACGTCGGTTCATGACTGATCTGCTGCTGTACGTCGGTTCATGACTGATCTGCTGGTGCACGTCAGTTTCTGCTGATTCACGTCGGTTCATGACTGATCTGCTGATGCACGTCAGTTCATGACTGATCTGCTGGTGCACGTCGGTTTACTGCTGATGCACATCAGTTCATGACTGATCTGCTGGTGCACGTCGCTTCATGACTGATCTGCTGGTGCATGTCGGTTTACTGCTGATGCACGTCGGTTCATGGCTGATCTGCTGATGCACGTCGGTTCATGACTGATCTGCTGATGCACGTCGGTTCATGACTGATCTGCTGCTGTACGTCGGTTATTGACTGATCTGCTGATGCACGTCACTGATGGCGATGTGTTCGAGTCCCGCTTGGGCCGTGTCTCTTTACCCTGCGTTTCTTTATCCCTTCAGTATACTGATATTGGCACGATATATAGCCGGAAATGTGCTGATGTTTAACCATTACTCACTCACTGGTTCCTCCCACATGAAAGACCACATGTATGCCTTCATCTGCACCAATGATAAAAGTTGTTAAAGCTTGTTTCGTAATCGGTGTCAAATAAATAAAGTTTAGACTGTATAAAAGACATGAGGTTACACGTGTACATTGCGTGTACATTGTGTGTACATTGTGTGTACATTGCGTGTACATTAGGAAAGGTTTCTCATTGCAGGATTGTTGCCATTCCTATTACGTTTCGGTTTGCAAAGGATATATCCGGGGCCGATGATGCGTTCGTGTTTGCCCATCCTCTGATACTGAACCTACCAAGCAACCTTACAGGGCAGCATATATACTCGTGCATCCAGGCAGTCCGACCGAATATCTCCCACTTCACCATACTGCTCACCGATGGCACGGTAAGCATCTCCCACTTCACCATACTGCTCACCGATGGCATGGTAAGCATCTCCCACATCACCATACTGCTCACTGATGACACAGTAAGCATCTCCCACTTCACCATACTGCTCACCGATGGCACGGTAAGCATCTCCCACTTCACCATACTGCTCACCGATGGCACTGTAAGCATCTCCCACTTCACCATACTGCTCACCGATGGCATGGTAAGCATCTCCCACTTCACCATACTGCTCACCGATGACATGGTAAGCATCTCCAACTTCACCATACTGCTCACCATGGAATGGTAAGCATCTCCCACTTCAACATACTGCTCACCGATGGCACAGTTTCCCAAACTGTTACTTAATTAAGCATATACGAATAGTGTACGTTCTGAAACATTACTTAATTAAGCATATACGAATAGTGCACGTTCTGAAGCAGTACTTAATTAAGCATATACGAATAGTACACGTTCTGAAACATTACTTAATTAAGCATATACGAATAGTGCACGTTCTGAAAAATTACTTAATTCAACATATGCGAATAGTTCTCGTTCTGAAACATTACTTAATTAAACAAACACGAATAGTGCACGGTCTGAAACATTACTTAATTAAGCAAATACGCATAGTACACGTTCTGAAACATTACTTAATTAAGCAAACACGAATAGTATACGTTCTGAAACATTATTTAATTAAGCAAACACGAATAGTGCACGTTCTGAAACATTACTTAATTAAGCATATACGAATAGTGTACGTTCTGAAACATTATTTAATTGTGGCAAACACGAATAGTGTACGTTCTGAAACATTACTTAATTAAGCATATACGAAGAGTGTATGTTCTGAAACATTACTTAATTAAGTAAACACGAAGAGTGCACGTTCTGAAACATTACTTAATTAAGCATATACGAATAGTGTATGTTCTGAATCATTACTTACTTAAGCATATACGAATGGTGTATGTTCTGAAACATTACTTACTTAAGCATATACGAATAGTGAATGTTCTGAAACATTATTTAATTAAGCATATACGAATAGTGTACGTTCTGAAACATTACTTAATTAAGCATATACGAATAGTGTACGTTCTAAAACATTACTTAATTAAGCATAAGCGAATAGTGCACGTTCTGAAACATTACTTAACTAAGCAACCACAAAGAGTGCACGTTCTGAAACATTACTTAATTAAGCAAACACGAATAGTGAACGTTCTGAAACATTACTTAAATAAGCATATACGAATGGTGAATTTCTGAAACATTACTTACTTAAGCATATACGAATAGTGAATGTTCTGAAACATTACTTAATGAAGCATATATGAATAGTGTAAGTTCTGAAACATTACTTAGTTAAACATATGCGAATAGTGCACGTTATGAAACAGTACTTAAT
>CM026389.1:53005089-53024136 GCA_014843695.1 Archivesica marissinica
TAAGCATCTCCCACTTCACCATACTGCTCACCGATGACACTGTAAGCATCTCCCACTTCACCATACTGCTCACCGATGGCACTGTAAGCATCTCCCACTTCACCATACTGCTCACCGATGACACTGTAAGCATCTCCCACTTCACCATACTGCTCACCGATGGCATGGTAAGCATCTCCCACTTCACCATACTGCTCACCGATGGCACGGTAAGCATCTCCCACTTCACCATACTGCTCACCGATGGCACAGTAACCATCTCCCACTTCACCATACTACTCACCGATGACACTGTAAGCATCTCCCGCTTCACCATACTGCTCACCGATGGCACGGTAAGCATCTCCCACTTCACCATACTGCTCACCGATGGCACGGTAAGCATTGTCTTGTCTACTAGTATGTCTTGTCTACTAGTATGTCTTGTCTACTAGTATTTCTTCTCTACTAGTATGTCTTCTCTACTAGTATGTCTTGTCTACTAGTATGTCTGTCTACTAGTATGTCTTCTCTACTAGTATGTCTTGTCTACTAGTATGTCTGTCTACTAGTATATCTGTCTACTAGTATGTATGTCTACTAGTATGTCTTGTCTACTAGTATGTCTGTCTACTAGTATATCTGTCTACTAGTATGTATGTCTACTAGTATGTATGTCTACTAGTATGTCTTCTCTACTAGTATGTCTTGTCTACTAGTATGTCTGTCTACTAGTATGTCTTCTCTACTAGTATGTCCTGTCTACTAGTGTATGTCTTGTCTACTAGAGTCTACTAGTATGTATGTCTACTAGTATGTATGTCTACTGGTATGTATGTCTACTAGTATGTATGTCTACTAGTATGTATGTCTACTAGTGTATGTCTTGTCTACTAGAGTCTACTAGTATGTATGTCTACTAGTATGTCTGTCTACTAGTATATATGTCTACTAGTATGTATGTCTACTAGTATGTATGTCTACTAGTATGTATGTCTACTGGTAGGTATGTCTACTAGTATGTATGTCTACTAGTATGTATGTCTACTAGTATGTATGTCTACTAGTATGTATGTATTCTAGTATGTATGTATTCTAGTATGTATGTATTCTAGTATGTATGTATTCTAGTATGTCTGTCTACTAGTATGTATGTATTCTAGTATGTATGTATTCTAGTATGTATGTCTACTAGTATGTATGTCTACTAGTATGTATGTCTACTGGTATATATGTATTCTAGTATGTATGTCTACTAGTATGTATGTATTCTAGTATGTATGTCTACTAGTATGTATGTCTACTAGTATGTATGTATTCTAGTATGTATGTCTACTAGTATGTATGTATTCTAGTATGTATGTCTACTAGTATGTATGTCTACTAGTATGTATGTCTACTAGTATGTATGTATTCTAGTATGTATGTATTCTAGTATGTATGTCTACTAGTATGTATGTCTACTAGTATGTATGTCTACTAGTATGTATGTCTACTAGTATGTATGTCTACTAGTATGTATGTCTACTAGTATGTATGTATTCTAGTATGTATGTCTACTAGTATGTATGTCTACTAGTATGTATGTCTACTAGTATGTATGTCTACTAGTATGTATGTATTCTAGTATGTATGTATTCTAGTATGTATGTATTCTAGTATTATGTCTACTAGTATGTATGTCTACTAGTATGTATGTCTACTAGTATGTTGTCTACTAGTATGTATGTCTACTAGTATGTATGTCTACTAGTATGTCTTGTCTACTAGTATGTATGTCTACTAGTATGTATGTCTACTAGTATGTATGTCTACTAGTATGTATGTCTACTAGTATGTATGTATTCTAGTATGTATGTCTACTAGTATGTATGTCTACTAGTATGTATGTCTACTAGTATGTCTGTCTACTAGTATATATGTCTACTAGTATGTATGTCTACTAGTATGTATGTCTACTAGTATGTATGTCTACTAGTATGTATGTATTCTAGTATGTATGTCTACTAGTATGTATGTCTACTAGTATGTATGTCTACTAGTATGTATGTCTACTAGTATGTATGTCTACTAGTATATATGTCTACTAGTATGTATGTCTACTAGTATGTATGTTCTAGTATGTATGTCTACTAGTATGTATGTCTACTAGTATGTATGTCTACTAGTATGTATGTCTACTAGTATGTATGTCTACTAGTATGTATGTCTACTAGTATGTATGTCTACTAGTATGTCTTGTCTACTAGTATGTATGTCTACTAGTATGTATGTCTACTAGTATGTATGTATTCTAGTATGTATGTTTCTAGTATGTATGTCTACTAGTATGTATGTCTACTAGTATGTATGTCTACTAGTATGTATGTCTACTAGTATGTATGTCTACTAGTATGTATGTCTACTAGTATGTATGTCTACTAGTATGTATGTCTACTAGTATGTATGTCTACTAGTATGTATGTCTACTAGTATGTCTGTCTACTAGTATGTATGTCTACTAGTATGTATGTCTACTAGTATGTATGTCTACTAGTATGTATGTCTACTAGTATGTATGTCTACTAGTATGTATGTCTACTAGTATGTATGTCTACTAGTATGTATGTCTACTAGTATGTATGTCTACTAGTATGTATGTCTACTAGTATGTATGTCTACTAGTATGTATGTCTACTAGTATGTATGTCTACTAGTATGTCTTGTCTACTAGAGTCTACTAGTATGTCTTGTCTACTAGTATGTATGTCTACTAGTATGTCTTGTCTACTAGTATGTATGTCTACTAGTATGTCTTGTCTACTAGTATGTATGTCTACTAGTATGTCTTGTCTACTAGTATGTATGTCTACTAGTATGTCTTGTCTACTAGTATGTATGTCTACTAGTATGTATGTCTACTAGTATGTCTTGTCTACTAGTATGTATGTCTACTAGTATGTATGTCTACTAGTATGTATGTCTACTAGTATGTATGTCTACTAGTATGTCTGTCTACTAGTATGTCTGTCTACTAGTATGTATGTCTACTGGTATGTATGTATTCTAGTATGTATGTCTACTGGTATGTATGTCTACTAGTATGTATGTCTACTGGTATATATGTCTACTAGTATGTATGTCTACTAGTATGTATGTCTACTAGTATGTATGTCTACTAGTATGTCTTGTCTACTGTATGTATGTCTACTAGTATGTATGTCTACTAGTATGTCTGTCTACTAGTATGTATGTCTACTAGTATGTATGTCTACTAGTATGTATGTCTACTAGTATGTATGTCTACTAGTATGTATGTCTACTAGTATGTATGTCTACTAGTATGTATGTCTACTAGTATGTATGTCTACTAGTATGTATGTCTACTAGTATGTATGTCTACTAGTATGTATGTCTACTAGTATGTATGTCTACTAGTATATATGTCTACTAGTATGTATGTCTACTAGTATGTATGTCTACTAGTATGTACTAGTATATATGTCTACTAGTATGTATGTCTACTAGTATGTATGTATTCTAGTATGTATGTCTACTAGTATGTATGTCTACTAGTATGTATGTCTACTAGTATGTCTTGTCTACTAGTATGTATGTCTACTAGTATGTATGTCTACTAGTATGTATGTCTACTAGTATGTATGTCTACTAGTATGTCTTGTCTACTAGTATGTATGTCTACTAGTATGTATGTCTACTAGTATGTATGTCTACTAGTATGTATGTCTACTAGTATGTCTGTCTACTAGTATGTATGTCTACTAGTATGTATGTCTACTAGTATGTATGTACTAGTATGTATGTCTACTAGTATGTATGTCTACTAGTATGTATGTCTACTAGTATGTATGTCTACTAGTATGTCTTGTCTACTAGTATGTATGTCTACTAGTATGTATGTCTACTAGTATGTATGTCTACTAGTATGTCTTGTCTACTAGTATGTATGTCTACTAGTATGTATGTCTACTAGTATGTATGTCTACTAGTATGTATGTCTACTAGTATGTATGTCTACTAGTATGTCTTGTCTACTAGTATGTATGTCTACTAGTATGTATGTCTACTAGTATGTATGTCTACTAGTATGTATGTCTACTAGTATGTATGTCTACTAGTATGTATGTCTACTAGTATGTATGTCTACTAGTATGTATGTCTACTAGTATGTATGTCTACTAGTATGTATGTCTACTAGTATGTCTGTCTACTAGTATATGTCTACTAGTATGTATGTCTACTAGTATGTATGTCTACTAGTATGTATGTCTACTAGTATGTATGTATTCTAGTATGTATGTCTACTAGTATGTATGTCTACTAGTATGTATGTATTCTAGTATGTATGTCTACTAGTATATATGTCTACTAGTATATATGTCTACTAGTATGTATGTCTACTAGTATGTATGTATTCTAGTATGTATGTCTACTAGTATGTATGTCTACTAGTATGTATGTCTACTAGTATGTATGTCTACTAGTATTGTCTACTAGTATGTATGTCTACTAGTATGTCTTGTCTACTAGTATGTATGTCTACTAGTATGTATGTCTACTAGTATGTATGTATCTAGTATGTATGTATTCTAGTATGTATGTATTCTAGTATGTATGTCTACTAGTATGTATGTCTACTAGTATGTATGTCTACTAGTATGTATGTCTACTAGTATGTATGTCTACTAGTATGTATGTCTACTAGTATGTCTTGTCTACTAGTATGTATGTCTACTAGTATGTCTTGTCTACTAGTATGTATGTCTACTAGTATGTATGTCTACTAGTATGTCTTGTCTACTAGTATGTATGTCTACTAGTATGTCTTGTCTACTAGTATGTATGTCTACTAGTATGTATGTCTACTAGTATGTATGTCTACTAGTATGTATGTCTACTAGTATGTATGTCTACTAGTATGTATGTCTACTAGTATGTCTTGTCTACTAGAGTCTACTAGTATGTCTTGTCTACTAGTATGTATGTCTACTAGTATGTCTTGTCTACTAGTATGTATGTCTACTAGTATGTCTTGTCTACTAGTATGTATGTCTACTAGTATGTCTTGTCTACTAGTATGTATGTCTACTAGTATGTCTGTCTACTAGTATGTATGTCTACTAGTATGTATGTCTACTAGTATGTATGTCTACTAGTATGTATGTCTACTAGTATGTATGTCTACTAGTATGTCTGTCTACTAGTATGTATGTCTACTAGTATGTATGTCTACTAGTATGTATGTCTACTAGTATGTATGTCTACTAGTATGTATGTCTACTAGTATGTATGTCTACTAGTATGTATGTCTACTAGTATGTATGTCTACTGGTATGTATGTATTCTAGTATGTATGTCTACTGTTGTTGTTTGTTGTTGTTTTGTTTAGTATGTATGTCTACTAGTATGTATGTCTACTAGTATGTATGTCTACTAGTATGTTGTCTACTAGTATGTATGTCTACTGTATGTATGTCTACTAGTATGTATGTCTACTAGTATGTATGTCTACTAGTATGTATGTCTACTAGTATGTATGTCTACTAGTATGTATGTCTACTAGTATGTATGTCTACTAGTATGTATGTCTACTAGTATGTATGTCTACTAGTATGTATGTCTACTAGTATGTATGTCTACTAGTATGTATGTCTACTAGTATGTATGTCTACTAGTATGTATGTCTACTAGTATGTATGTCTACTAGTATGTATGTCTACTAGTATGTATGTTTTGTCTACTAGTATGTATGTCTACTAGTATGTATGTATTCTAGTATGTATGTCTACTAGTATGTATGTCTACTAGTATGTATGTCTACTAGTATGTCTGTCTACTAGTATGTATGTCTACTAGTATGTATGTCTACTAGTATGTATGTCTACTAGTATGTATGTCTACTAGTATGTCTTGTCTACTAGTATGTATGTCTACTAGTATGTATGTCTACTAGTATGTATGTCTACTAGTATGTATGTCTACTAGTATGTCTGTCTACTAGTATGTATGTCTACTAGTATGTATGTCTACTAGTATGTATGTACTAGTATGTATGTCTACTAGTATGTATGTCTACTAGTATGTATGTCTACTAGTATGTATGTCTACTAGTATGTCTTGTCTACTAGTATGTATGTCTACTAGTATGTATGTCTACTAGTATGTATGTCTACTAGTATGTCTTGTCTACTAGTATGTATGTCTACTAGTATGTATGTCTACTAGTATGTATGTCTACTAGTATGTATGTCTACTAGTATGTATGTCTACTAGTATGTATTGTCTACTAGTATGTATGTCTACTAGTATGTATGTCTACTAGTATGTATGTCTACTAGTATGTATGTCTACTAGTATGTATGTCTACTAGTATGTATGTCTACTAGTATGTATGTCTACTAGTATGTATGTCTACTAGTATGTATGTCTACTAGTATGTATGTCTACTAGTATGTATGTCTACTAGTATTGTATGTCTACTAGTATGTATGTCTACTAGTATGTATGTATTCTAGTATGTATGTCTACTAGTATGTATGTCTACTAGTATGTATGTTTCTAGTATGTATGTCTACTAGTATGTCTAGTATGTATGTCTACTAGTATGTATGTCTACTAGTATGTATGTATTCTAGTATGTATGTCTACTAGTATGTATGTCTACTAGTATGTATGTCTACTAGTATGTATGTCTACTAGTATGTATGTATGTCTACTAGTATGTATGTCTACTAGTATGTATGTCTACTAGTATGTATGTCTACTAGTATGTATGTCTACTAGTATGTATGTCTACTAGTATGTATGTCTACTAGTATGTATGTCTACTAGTATGTATGTCTACTAGTATGTATGTCTACTAGTATGTATGTCTACTAGTATGTCTTGTCTACTAGTATGTATGTCTACTAGTATGTATTGTCTACTAGTATGTATGTCTACTAGTATGTATGTCTACTAGTATGTCTTGTCTACTAGTATGTATGTCTACTAGTATGTATTGTCTACTAGTATGTATGTCTACTAGTATGTATGTCTACTAGTATGTATGTCTACTAGTATGTATGTCTACTAGTATGTATGTCTACTAGTATGTATGTCTACTAGTATGTTGTTTGTATGTTTGTTTATGTCTACTAGTATGTATGTCTACTAGTATGTATGTCTACTAGTATGTCTTGTCTACTAGTATGTATGTCTACTAGTATGTATGTCTACTAGTATGTATGTCTACTAGTATGTATGTCTACTAGTATGTATGTCTACTAGTATGTATGTCTACTAGTATGTATGTCTACTAGTATGTATGTCTACTAGTATGTATGTCTACTAGTATGTATGTCTACTAGTACCATTGTTAACTATTGTTAGGGCCTCCATTGTTCCCGATGTCTGTACATGGAGCACTGTTCTGGCTGTGAAATATCTCGACACGGTGAAGCAATACTGCGTCCCGGCGACCACCTCTCAGTTAGTGTACAGTCTGTCACCGAGGAAGAAATCGCAGAGTACCAGATGATTACAAATGATAAATCAATGGAGACACAGCGTTCGAGCGATCCAGTCACCCTGCTAGACTGCTTCACTGCTTTTACAAAAAGGTACAACTATCCAGTAGAACATAATTAATAGACCGTCAGTCATAGATAGTCCCGTCTAATCATTAAATAGACCATCAGTCATAGATAGTCCTGTCTGATCATTAATAGACCATCAGTCATAGATAATCATTAATAGACCATCAGTCATAGATAGTCCTGTCTAATCATTAATAGACCATCAGTCATAGATAGTCCCATCTAATCATTAATAGACCGTCAGTCATAGATAGTCCCGTCTGATCATTAATAGACCATCAGTCATAGATAATCATTAATAGACCATCAGTCATAGATAGTCCTGTCTAATCATTAATAGACCGTCAGTCATAGATAGTCCCGTCTGATCATTAATAGACCATCAGTCATAGATAATCATTAATAGACCATCAGTCATAGATAGTCCTGTCTAATCATTAATAGACCATCAGTCATAGATAGTCCCATCTAATCATTAATAGACCGTCAGTCATAGATAATCATTAATAGACCGTCAGTCATATATAGTCCCATCTAATCATTAATAGACCGTCAGTCATAGATAGTCCTGTCTGATCATTAATAGACCGTCAGTCATAGATAATCATTAATAGACCGTCAGTCCCATCTAATCATTAATAGACCATCAGTCATAGATAGTCCCATCTAATCATTAATAGACCGTCAGTCATAGATAGTCCTGTCTAATCATTAATAGACCGTCAGTCATAGATAATGATTAATAGACCGTCAGTCATAGATAATCATTAATAGACCGTCAGTCATAGATAGTCCCGTCTAATCATTAATAGACCATCAGTCATAGATAGTCCCGTCTAATCATTAATAGACCATCAGTCATAGATAATCATTAATAGACCAATAGACCATCAGTCATAGATAATCATTAATAGACCATCAGTCATAGATAGTCCTGTCTAATCATTAATAGACCATCAGTCATAGATAATCATTAATAGATCATCAGTCATAGATAATCATTAATAGACCATCAGTCATAGATAGTCCTGTCTAATCATTAATAGACCATCAGTCATAGATAATCATTAATAGACCATCAGTCATAGATAATCATTAATAGACCGTCAGTCATAGATAGTCCCGTCTAATCATTAATAGACCATCAGTCATAGATAGTCCCGTCTAATAGTCCGCCTCCGTGGTCGAGTGGTTAAGGTCGCTGACTTGTATACCACTGTAACCTATTATCACTGATGGTCACGGGTTCGAGCCCCGCTCAGGCCGTGTCTCATTTATATGAAAAAGTTGGCAGTTTCTTATGGAGGTTGGTGCACCCAAGTACTGGTTAACCGCTGGAGCCAGCCCAGGAAAGGTGTTGTTAGGTAAACTGCCCGCCGGCGATATAGCCCAAAATGGTGCTGATGCAGGCGTAAAACCCGAAATATAACATAAAAATATAACATAAGTCCCGTCTAATCATTAATTGACCATCAGGAGAACATCTTCATGATGGCACAGTTATTGCTAGTGAATGAATTCATATATTTTCGCACTGTACAACAACCATATTTTGAATGGTATGGCCACTGGGGATCAACATAGCCTAAAACTTACACTTTGTGAAAGTCGTGATAGCGCTTCAGGTGCAAAAGGTCCGAAGTTCGAACCCCACTGGAGCCGTTACGATTGTGCCCTTAGGCAAGGCATTTATTTGTTGCCTCTTCTCTCTCCCTCGTTGCGATGGATTCCATCAGGAATGAGGTATCGAGAGTGATTAATATAAGTTATAAGAACTTGTTTCGCCATCGAGCTAAAATAAATTTGTATAAAATATCAAACTTACACTCCGCCCACAAAATAATGCAAAAATAATTGAAGTTTGATTGCGGATTGATTAGGTAGCAAGTATGATGGATAAAGGATAACAGCTGTAAAATAGATATTTGATTGTGACAAACAGGCTATTGATGTGTATGTTGTTTATCACACAGTGAAGAGTTGGATGAACACAATCCATGGTTCTGTCCACATTGTAAGGAGAACCAGCGAGCGGAGAAAAGCATGACAGTATGGCAGTATCCCGATACACTCATTATACATCTCAAGAGGCAAGTATGAATAGACACACCGTGTGTGTTTCTTATTCTGGACTTCATACAGCATGCAATAACAATATATTTCAAATTTTACGTACAAGCAGCAATGTTTACGTACAAGCAGCAATGTTTACGTACAAGCAGCAATGTTTATGTACAAGCAGCAATGTTTATGTACAAGCAGCAATGTTTACGTACAAGCAGCAATGTTTACGTACAAGCAGCAATGTTTACGTACAAGCAGCAATGTTTGCATACCGGCAGCAATGTTTACATACAAGCAGCAATGTTTACGTACAAGCAGCAATGTTTACGTTCAAGCAGCCATGTTTACGTACAAGCAGCAATGTTTACGTACAAGCAGCAATGTTTACGTACAAGCAGCAATGTTTACGTACAAGCAGCAATGTTTACGTACAAGCAGCAATGTTTACGTACAAGCAGCAATGTTTACATACAAGCAGCAATGTTTACATACAAGCAGCAATGTTTACGTACAAGCAGCAATGTTTACGTACAAGCAGCAATGTTTACGTACAAGCAGCAATGTTTACGTACAAGCAGCAATGTTTATGTACAAGCAGCAATGTTTACGTACAAGCAGCAATGTTTACGTACAAGCAGCAATGTTTACGTACAAGCAGCAATGTTTACGTACAAGCAGCAATGTTTACATACAAGCAGCAATGTTTACGTACAAGCAGCAATGTTTACATACAAGCAGCAATGTTTATGTACAAGCAGCAATGTTTACATACAAGCAGCAATGTTTATGTATTGTTTGGCAATATTAAACTGAGACATTTGCATATTCCGTGAACTTACTTCGTTAATAATCGGATTTCCGAAGTAACATATGAGCTTTAGATTATGGTACACTTACTTACTGACTTGATTCAAATATTAACGGTAAAAACCTAACGTATGTCCTGGTCGTAGTTCACGGAAACTTACGACGGTTTTGGCGGAGATTAATGAGTCTCAGTTTAATGTTGCCAAGTAATACAAGCCACAATGTTTACATACAAGCAGCAAACGTGCACTGCGTAATTAGGTTTGTCATGCACTGCGTACATTTGTTGTCATGCACTGCGTACATTTGTTGTCATGCACTGCGTACATTTGTTGTCGTGCACTGCGTACATTTGTTGTCGTGCACTGCGTACATTTGTTGTCGTGCACTGCGTACATTTGTTGTCGTGCACTGCGTACATTTGTTGTCATGCACTGCGTACATTTGTTGTCATGCACTGCATACATTTGTTGTCATGCACTGCATACATTTGTTGTCATGCACTGCGTACATTTGTTGTCATGCACTGCATACATTTGTTGTCATGCACTGCGTACATTTGTTGTCATGCACTGCGTACATTTGTTGTCATGCACTGCGTACATTTGTTGTCATGCACTGCGTACATTTGTTGTTGTGCACTGTGTACATTTGTTGTCATGCACTGCGTACATTTGTTGTCATGCACTGCGTACATTTGTTGTCATGCACTGTGTACATTTGTTGTCATGCACTGCGTAGATTTAGTTTAGGCATTAAATTAGACTTGTTTCAAATTCGAGGTAAAATAAATTTGTATATTGAACAGGAAACCCATACGTTGATTTCAATTTCTTTGTCTTTTTAAATTCTTCCCACATCTCCAAAGTTGTCTGACCCGCTATAATCTGCCATCTGCTATGTATCAGACATCGACACATATATTCTGAGCCTTTTTCCCAAAAAAAAAATCCATTATTTCGATATAATGTGGCTTTAATGGCTTCAGCCTGCTTATGTACATGGTATCATGCTAACGTGTAGCCAATGAACTTAGACAATGTATAACCACAAGTTAAAAATGTAACATTTCCGTATTGATTATTTCAGATTTGTTTTCCACGAGTTGTCGAGTACAAAGGTAGACAAGAAAGTGATGTTCCCGCTCGACGATCTTGATCTTAATCAGTTTCTCTCAGGGCCAAAGACGAAAAACCTTGTGTATAACTTGTGTAGCCTCGTTTGCCACTTTGGGGGTAAGTATTTAGCTCAATTTAGCTCAATCAGTTGTTTGTGTATCTCCATTTACACGAGTGTGTATCCATGTACCTCCACAGAAAGACTTGGTATATACTATGTAATCTGTCTGTTCAGATGTAGATATACTTGGTATATACTATGTAATCTGTCTGTTCAGTTGTAGATAGACTTGGTATATACTATGTAATCTGTCTGTTCAGATGTAGAGTTGTGAGACTTGGTATATACTATGTAATCTGTCTGTTCAGTTGTAGATAGACTTGGTATATACTATGTAATCTGTCTGTTCAGATGTAGAAAGACTTGGTATATACTATGTAATCTGTCTGTTCAGTTGTAGAAAGACTTGGTATATACTATGTAATCTGTCTGTTCAGTTGTAGATAGACTTGGTATATACTATGTAATCTGTCTGTTCAGTTGTAGAAAGACTTGGTATATACTATGTAATCTGTCTGTTCAGTTGTAGAAAGACTTGGTATATACTATGTAATCTGTCTGTTCAGATGTAGAAAGACTTGGTATATACTATGTAATCTGTCTGTTCAGTTGTAGAAAGACTTGGTATATACTATGTAATCTGTCTGTTCAGATGTAGAAAGACTTGGTATATACTATGTAATCTGTCTGTTCAGATGTAGATAGACTTGGTATATACTATGTAATCTGTCTGTTCAGTTGTAGAAAGACTTGGTATATACTATGTAATCTGTCTGTTCAGATGTAGATAGACTTGGTATATACTATGTAATCTGTCTGTTCAGTTGTAGAAAGACTTGGTATATACTATGTAATCTGTCTGTTCAGTTGTAGAAAGACTTGGTATATACTATGTAATCTGTCTGTTCAGATGTAGATAGACTTGGTATATACTATGTAATCTGTCTGTTCAGTTGTAGATAGACTTGGTATATACTATGTAATCTGTCTGTTCAGTTGTAGAAAGACTTGGTATATACTATGTAATCTGTCTGTTCAGATGTAGAAAGACTTGGTATATACTATGTAATCTGTCTGTTCAGTTGTAGATAGACTTGGTATATACTATGTAATCTGTCTGTTCAGATGTAGATAGACTTGGTATATACTATGTAATCTGTCTGTTCAGTTGTAGAAAGACTTGGTATATACTATGTAATCTGTCTGTTCAGATGTAGATATACTTGGTATATACTGTGTAATCTGTCTGTTCAGATGTAGAAAGACTTGGTATATACTATGTAATCTGTCTGTTCAGTTGTAGAAAGACTTGGTATATACTATGTAATCTGTCTGTTCAGATGTAGAAAGACTTGGTATATACTATGTAATCTGTCTGTTCAGATGTAGATAGACTTGGTATATACTATGTAATCTATCTGTTCAGTTGTAGATAGACTTGGTATATACTATGTAATCTGTCTGTTCAGATGTAGATAGACTTGGTATATACTATGTAATCTGTCTGTTCAGATGTAGATAGACTTGGTATATACTATGTAATCTGTCTGTTCAGATGTAGACAGTTGTAGAAAGACTTGGTATATACTATGTAATCTGTCTGTTCAGATGTAGATAGACTTGGTATATACTATGTAATCTGTCTGTTCAGATGTAGAAAGACTTGGTATATACTATGTAATCTGTCTGTTCAGATGTAGATAGACTTGGTATATACTATGTAATCTGTCTGTTCAGTTGTAGATAGACTTGGTATATACTATGTAATCTGTCTGTTCAGATGTAGAAGACTTGGTATATACTATGTAATCTGTCTGTTCAGTTGTAGAAAGACTTGGTATATACTATGTAATCTGTCTGTTCAGATGTAGATAGACTTGGTATATACTATGTAATCTGTCTGTTCATATGTAGATAGACTTGGTATATACTATGTAATCTGTCTGTTCAGTTGTAGATAGACTTGGTATATACTATGTAATCTGTCTGTTCAGATGTAGAAAGACTTGGTATATACTATGTAATCTGTCTGTTCAGATGTAGATAGACTTGGTATATACTATGTAATCTGTCTGTTCAGTTGTAGATAGACTTGGTATATACTATGTAATCTGTCTGTTCAGATGTAGACAGTTGTAGATAGATTTGGTATATACTATGTAATCTGTCTGTTCAGATGTAGACAGATGTAGATAGACTTGGTATATACTATGTAATCTGTCTGTTCAGTTGTGGAAAGACTTGGTATATACTATGTAATCTGTCTGTTCAGTTGTGGAAAGACTTGGTATATACTATGTAATCTGTCTGTTCAGATGTAGATATACTTCGTATATACTATGTAATCTGTCTGTTCAGATGTAGAAAGACTTGGTATATACTATGTAATCTGTCTGTTCAGTTGTAGAAAGACTTGGTATATACTATGTAATCTGTCTGTTCAGATGTAGATATACTTGGTATATACTATGTAATCTGTATGTTCAGTTGTAGATAGACTTGGTATATACTATGTAATCTATCTGTTCAGATGTAGATAGACTTGGTATATACTATGTAATCTGTCTGTTCAGATGTAGACAGTTGTAGAAAGACTTGGTATATACTATGTAATCTGTCTGTTCAGATGTAGATAGACTTGGTATATACTATGTAATATGTATGTTCAGATGTAGATATACTTGGTATATACTATGTAATCTGTCTGTTCAGATGTAGATAGACTTGGTATATACTATGTAATCTGTCTGTTCAGTTGTAGATAGACTTGGTATATACTATGTAATCTGTCTGTTCAGATGTAGATATACTTGGTATATACTATGTAATCTGTCTGTTCAGTTGTAGAAAGACTTGGTATATACTATGTAATCTGTCTGTTCAGATGTAGATAGACTTGGTATATACTATGTAATCTGTCTGTTCAGTTGTAGATAGACTTGGTATATACTATGTAATCTGTCTGTTCAGATGTAGATATACTTGGTATATACTGTGTAATCTGTCTGTTCAGATGTAGATAGACTTGGTATATACTATGTTTGTTGTTGTTGTGGACTTGGTATATACTATGTATTCTGTCTGTTCAGATGTAGAAAGACTTGGTATATACTATGTAATCTGTCTGTTCAGATGTAGATAGACTTGGTATATACTATGTAATCTGTCTGTTCAGTTGTAGATAGACTTGGTATATACTATGTAATCTGTCTGTTCAGATGTAGATAGACTTGGTATATACTATGTAATCTGTCTGTTCAGATGTAGATAGACTTGGTATATACTATGTAATCTGTCTGTTCAGATGTAGATTGTAGAAAGACTTGGTATATACTATGTAATCTGTCTGTTCAGATGTAGATAGACTTGGTATATACTATGTAATCTGTCTGTTCAGATGTAGATAGACTTGGTATATACTATGTAATCTGTCTGTTCAGTTGTAGAAAGACTTGGTATATACTATGTAATATGTCTGTTCAGATGTAGATAGTTGTGGACTTGGTATATACTGTGTAATCTGTCTGTTCAGATGTAGATAGACTTGGTATATACTATGTAATCTGTCTGTTCAGTGTGGTTGTAGAAAGACTTGGTATATACTATGTAATCTGTCTGTTCAGATGTAGAGTTGTGAAGACTTGGTATATACTATGTAATCTGTCTGTTCATATGTAGATAGACTTGGTATATACTATGTAATCTGTCTGTTCAGTTGTAGATAGACTTGGTATATACTATGTAATCTGTCTGTTCAGATGTAGATAGACTTGGTATATACTATGTAATCTGTCTGTTCAGATGTAGATAGACTTGGTATATACTATGTAATATGTCTGTTCAGTTGTAGATAGACTTGGTATATACTATGTAATCTGTCTGTTCAGATGTAGATATACTTGGTATATACTATGTAATATGTATGTTCAGTTGTAGAAAGACTTGGTATATACTATGTAATATGTCTGTTCAGATGTAGATAGACTTGGTATATACTATGTAATCTGTCTGTTCAGTTGTAGATAGACTTGGTATATACTATGTAATCTGTCTGTTCAGTTGTAGATAGACTTGGTATATACTATGTAATCTGTCTGTTCAGATGTAGAAAGACTTGGTATATACTATGTAATCTGTCTGTTCATATGTAGATAGACTTGGTATATACTATGTAATCTGTCTGTTCAGTTGTAGATAGACTTGGTATATACTATGTAATCTGTCTGTTCAGATGTAGAAAGACTTGGTATATACTATGTAATCTGTCTGTTCAGATGTAGATAGACTTGGTATATACTATGTAATCTGTCTGTTCAGTTGTAGATAGACTTGGTATATACTATGTAATCTGTCTGTTCAGATGTAGACAGTTGTAGATAGATTTGGTATATACTATGTAATCTGTCTGTTCAGATGTAGACAGATGTAGATAGACTTGGTATATACTATGTAATCTGTCTGTTCAGATGTAGAAAGACTTGGTATATACTATGTAATATGTCTGTTCAGTTGTAGATAGACTTGGTATATACTATGTAATCTGTCTGTTCAGATGTAGATAGACTTGGTATATACTATGTAATCTGTCTGTTCAGATGTAGATATACTTGGTATATACTATGTAATCTGTCCGTTCAGATGTAGATAGACTTGGTATATACTATGTAATCTGTCTGTTCAGATGTAGACATATGTAGATAGACTTGGTATATACTATGTAATCTGTCTGTTCAGATGTAGAAAGACTTGGTATATACTATGTAATCTGTCTGTTCAGTTGTAGAAAGACTTGGTATATACTATGTAATCTGTCTGTTTAGATGTAGATAGACTTCGTATATACTATGTAATCTGTCTGTTCAGTTGTAGATAGACTTGGTATATACTATGTAATCTGTCTGTTCAGATGTAGACAGATGTAGATAGACTTGGTATATACTATGTAATCTGTCTGTTCAGATGTAGACAGATGTAGATAGACTTGGTATATACTATGTAATCTGTCTGTTCAGATGTAGACAGATGTAGAAAGACTTGGTATATACTATGTAATCTGTCTGTTCAGATGTAGATAGACTTGGTATATACTATGTAATCTGTCTGTTCAGATGTAGACAGATGTAGATAGACTTGGTATATACTATGTAATCTGTCTGTTCAGATGTAGATAGACTTGGTATATACTATGTAATCTGTCTGTTCAGATGTAGACAGATGTAGATAGACTTGGTATATACTATGTAATCTGTCTGTTCAGATGTAGATAGACTTGGTATATACTATGTAATCTGTCTGTTCAGATGTAGACAGATGTAGATAGACTTGGTATATACTATGTAATCTGTCTGTTCAGATGTAGAAAGACTTGGTATATACTATGTAATCTGTCTGTTCAGATGTAGAAAGACTTGGTATATACTATGTAATCTGTCTGTTCAGATGTAGAAAGACTTGGTATATACTATGTAATCTGTCTGTTCAGATGTAGAAAGACTTGGTATATAATATGTAATCTGTCTGTTCAGATGTAGAAAGACTTGGTATATACTATGTAATCTGTCTGTTCAGATGTAGATATACTTGGTATATACTATGTAATCTGTCTGTTCAGATGTAGATATACTTGGTATATACTATGTAATCTGTCTGTTCAGATGTAGATAGACTTGGTATATACTATGTAATCTGTCTGTTCAGATGTAGAAAGACTTGGTATATACTATGTAATCTGTCTGTTCAGATGTAGATAGACTTGGTATATACTATGTAATCTGTCTGTTCAGATGTATACAGATGTAGATATACTTGGTATATACTATGTAATCTGTCTGTTCAGATGTAGACAGTTGTAGAAAGACTTGGTATATACTATGTAATCTGTCTGTTCAGATGTAGACAGTTGTAGATATACTTGGTATATACTATGTAATCTGTCTGTTCAGATGTAGACAGATGTAGATAGACTTGGTTTATACTATGTAATCTGTCTGTTCAGATGTAGACAGTTGTAGAAAGACTTGGTATATACTATGTAATCTGTCTGTTCATATGTAGATAGACTTGGTATATACTATGTAATCTGTCTGTTCAGATGTAGACAGTTGTAGATATACTTGGTATATACTATGTAATCTGTCTGTTCAGATGTAGATAGACTTGGTATATACTATGTAATATGTCTGTTCAGTTGTAGATAGACTTGGTATATACTATGTAATCTGTCTGTTCAGATGTAGAAAGACTTGGTATATACTATGTAATCTGTCTGTTCAGATGTAGACAGATGTAGATAGACTTGGTATATACTATGTAATCTGTCTGTTCAGATGTAGAAAGACTTGGTATATACTATGTAATCTGTCTGTTCAGATGTAGACAGTTGTAGATAGACTTGGTATATACTATGTAATATGTCTGTTCAGATGTAGACAGTTGTAGAAAGACTTGGTATATACTATGTAATCTGTCTGTTCAGATGTAGATATACTTGGTATATACTATGTAATCTGTCTGTTCAGATGTTGAAAGACTTGGTATATACTATGTAATCTTTCTGTTCAGATGTAGAAAGACTTGGTATATACTATGTAATCTGTCTGTTCAGATGTAGAAAGACTTAGTATATACTATGTAATATGTCTGTTCAGATGTAGAAAGACTTGGTATATACTATGTAATCTGTCTGTTCAGATGTAGATAGACTTGGTATATACTATGTAATCTGTCTGTTCAGATGTAGACATATGTAGATAGACTTGGTATATACTATGTAATCTGTCTGTTCAGATGTAGAAAGACTTGGTATATACTATGTAATCTGTCTGTTCAGATGTAGATAGACTTGGTATATACTATGTAATCTGTCTGTTCAGTTGTAGAAAGACTTGGTATATACTATGTAATCTGTCTGTTCAGATGTAGATAGACTTGGTATATACTATGTAATCTGTCTGTTCAGTTGTAGATAGACTTGGTATATACTATGTAATCTGTCTGTTCAGATGTAGACAGATGTAGATAGACTTGGTATATACTATGTAATCTGTCTGTTCAGATGTAGATAGACTTGGTATATACTATGTAATCTGTCTGTTCAGATGTAGACAGATGTAGAAAGACTTGGTATATACTATGTAATCTGTCTGTTCAGATGTAGATAGACTTGGTATATACTATGTAATCTGTCTGTTCAGATGTAGACAGTTGTAGATAGACTTGGTATATACTATGTAATCTGTCTGTTCAGATGTAGATAGACTTGGTATATACTATGTAATCTGTCTGTTCAGTTGTAGAAAGACTTGGTATATACTATGTAATCTGTCTGTTCAGATGTAGATAGACTTGGTATATACTATGTAATCTGTCTGTTCAGTTGTAGATAGACTTGGTATATACTATGTAATCTGTCTGTTCAGTTGTAGATAGACTTGGTATATAC
>CM026389.1:53025136-53043819 GCA_014843695.1 Archivesica marissinica
TATGTAATCTGTCTGTTCAGATGTAGAAAGACTTGGTATATACTATGTAATCTGTCTGTTCAGATGTAGATAGACTTGGTATATACTATGTAATCTGTCTGTTCAGATGTATACAGATGTAGATATATTTGGTATATACTATGTAATCTGTCTGTTCAGATGTAGACAGTTGTAGAAGACTTGGTATATACTATGTAATCTGTCTGTTCAGTTGTAGATAGACTTGGTATATACTATGTAATCTGTCTGTTCAGTTGTAGATAGACTTGGTATATACTATGTAATTTGTCTGTTCAGATGTAGATAGACTTGGTATATGCTATGTAATCTTTCTGTAGATGTAGAAAGACTTGGTATATACTATGTAATCTGTCTGTTCAGATGTAGAAGGACTTGGTATATACTATGTAATCTGTCGGTCAGATGTAGATATACTGGGGTATTACTATGTAATCTGTTGTTCAGATGTAGATATACTTGGTATATACTATGTAATCTGTCTGTTCAGATGTAGATAGGACTGGTATATACTATGTAATCTGTCTGTTCAGATGTAGAAAGACTTGGTATATACTATGTAATCTGTCTGTTCAGATGTAGATAGACTTGGTATATACTATGTAATCTGTCTGTTCAGATGTATATAGATGTAGATATACTTGGTATATACTATGTAATCTGTCTGTTCAGATGTAGACAGTTGTAGAAAGACTTGGTATATACTATGTAATCTGTCTGTTCAGATGTAGACAGTTGTAGATATACTTGGTATATACTATGTAATCTGTCTGTTCAGATGTAGACAGATGTAGATAGACTTGGTTTATACTATGTAATCTGTCTGTTCAGATGTAGACAGTTGTAGAAAGACTTGGTATATACTATGTAATCTGTCTGTTCATATGTAGATAGACTTGGTATATACTATGTAATCTGTCTGTTCAGATGTAGACAGTTGTAGATATACTTGGTATATACTATGTAATCTGTCTGTTCAGATGTAGATAGACTTGGTATATACTATGTAATATGTCTGTTCAGATGTAGATAGACTTGGTATATACTATGTAATCTGTCTGTTCAGATGTAGAAAGACTTGGTATATACTATGTAATCTGTCTGTTCAGATGTAGACAGATGTAGATAGACTTGGTATATACTATGTAATCTGTCTGTTCAGATGTAGAAAGACTTGGTATATACTATGTAATCTGTCTGTTCAGATGTAGACAGTTGTAGATAGACTTGGTATATACTATGTAATATGTCTGTTCAGATGTAGACAGTTGTAGAAAGACTTGGTATATACTATGTAATCTGTCTGTTCAGATGTAGATATACTTGGTATATACTATGTAATCTGTCTGTTCAGATGTTGAAAGACTTGGTATATACTATGTAATCTTTCTGTTCAGATGTAGAAAGACTTGGTATATACTATGTAATCTGTCTGTTCAGATGTAGAAAGACTTAGTATATACTATGTAATATGTCTGTTCAGATGTAGAAAGACTTGGTATATACTATGTAATCTGTCTGTTCAGATGTAGATAGACTTGGTATATACTATGTAATCTGTCTGTTCAGTGTAGCATATGTAGATAGACTTGGTATATACTATGTAATCTGTCTGTTCAGATGTAGAAAGACTTGGTATATACTATGTAATCTGTCTGTTCAGATGTAGAAAGACTTGGTATATACTATGTAATCTGTCTGTTCAGATGTAGAAAGACTTGGTATATACTATGTAATCTGTCTGTTCAGTTGTAGAAAGACTTGGTATATACTATGTAATCTGTCTGTTTAGATGTAGATAGACTTGGTATATACTATGTAATCTGTCTGTTCAGTTGTAGATAGACTTGGTATATACTATGTAATCTGTCTGTTCAGATGTAGACAGTTGTAGATAGACTTGGTATATACTATGTAATCTGTCTGTTCAGATGTAGAGTGTAGATAGACTTGGTATATACTATGTAATCTGTCTGTTCAGATGTAGACAGATGTAGAAAGACTTGGTATATACTATGTAATCTGTCTGTTCAGATGTAGATAGACTTGGTATATACTATGTAATCTGTCTGTTCAGATGTAGACAGATGTAGATAGACTTGGTATATACTATGTAATCTGTCTGTTCAGATGTAGAAAGACTTGGTATATACTATGTAATCTGTCTGTTCAGATGTAGAAAGACTTGGTATATACTATGTAATCTGTCTGTTCAGATGTAGAAAGACTTGGTATATACTATGTAATCTGTCTGTTCAGATGTAGATATACTTGGTATATACTATGTAATCTGTCTGTTCAGATGTAGATATACTTGGTATATAATATGTAATCTGTCTGTTCAGATGTAGAAAGACTTGGTATATACTATGTAATCTGTCTGTTCAGATGTAGAAAGACTTGGTATATACTATGTAATCTGTCTGTTCAGATGTAGACAGTTGTAGAAAGACTTGGTATATACTATGTAATCTGTCTGTTCAGATGTAGACAGATGTAGATAGACTTGGTATATACTATGTAATCTGTCTGTTCAGTTGTAGAAAGACTTGGTATATACTATGTAATCTGTCTGTTCAGATGTAGATAGACTTGGTATATACTATGTAATCTGTCTGTTCAGATGTAGATAGACTTGGTATATACTATGTAATCTTTCTGTTCAGATGTAGAAAGACTTGGTATATACTATGTAATATGTCTGTTCAGATGTAGAAAGACTTGGTATATACTATGTAATCTGTCTGTTCAGATGTAGAAAGACTTGGTATATGCTATGTAATCTGTCTGTTCAGATGTAGATATACTTGGTATATACTATGTAATCTGTCTGTTCAGATGTAGATAGACTTGGTATATACTATGTAATCTGTCTGTTCAGATGTAGATAGACTTGGTATATACTATGTAATCTGTCTGTTCAGATGTAGACAGATGTAGATAGACTTGGTATATACTATGTAATCTGTCTGTTCAGATGTAGATAGACTTGGTATATACTATGTAATCTGTCTGTTCAGATGTAGACAGATGTAGAAAGACTTGGTATATACTATGTAATCTGTCTGTTCAGATGTAGATAGACTTGGTATATACTATGTAATCTGTCTGTTCAGATGTAGACATATGTAGATAAACTTGGTATATACGATGTAATCTGTCTGTTCAGTTGTAGAAAGACTTGGTATATACTATGTAATCTGTCTGTTCAGATGTAGACAGTGTCCGCCTCCGTGGTCGAGTGGTTAAGGTCGCTGACTTGTATACCACTGTAACCTATCATCGCTGATGGTCATGGGTTCGAGCCCCGCTCAGGCCGTGTCCTATTTATATGAAAAAGTTGGCAGTTTGTTACAGAGGTGTGTGCATCCAAGTACCAAGTTAACCGCTGGAGCCTGCCCAGGAAAGGTGATGTTAGGTAAATTGCCCGCCGGTAATATAGCCCAAAATGGTGCTGATGCAGGCGTAAAACCCGAAATATAACATAACAGATGTAGACAGGCGTAGAAAGACTTGGTATATACTATGTAATCTGTTTGTTCTATTGAAGACCTGTAAAGTTTCACTGAAATACATGTTTTCTAGGGGCACACTCAGGCCATTATGCAGCATATGCTAAACATCCAGTGGATGGCAAATGGTATTACTACAACGATGAGAATGTGACAGAAAGTAGTCCGAGTGAGGATGAATATATGAGTACATATGTACTGTTTTATCAGAGAAAAGGTAAGAATGCAGTAGTGTTCAAATATAAAATAGAGCAAATAGCCAGCCACGACATTCTCGCAAAAAAAAGAAGAAAAATGTCGCTAAAAATTGTGCATGCGATTCATGTCGCATACAAATGCAATTCTCACAACTATTAAGTATTACGGGCATGCAAAGTGCTTGTTCTAACATCAATTCTGATTAGCTGTCCATCTTTTATCAGCCAATGAGATCGTTTTACACAGCCAGGCATTTTGTTCAGTGTATCAAAATACCTGTGCCTGAAAAAATTTTTTTATAGATTTTACGCAAAGCAAACTGGTTTATTAGTGTCCAAATCAAACAAAATCTCCATTGAGAAATATGCTGCTTGCGGGTTGGAAAATGAAGGAGTTTCATATTGTAAGGGCTCTGGAAATTATAAGGATGGGAGAAAAATATTGTATAGGTCGCACTGGAGTAACAATGAAATTTAGTTCTAAACTGGAGTATAAGACGCACCAGACTTTTGGATACTATTTTGGAGGGAAAAAAGTGCGTCTTATACATACACGATTACGGTAATAAAACTGTTGCAAAAAATACAATGAAAAATTACAATGAATACTTTTTAGCTGGTCATCAGTACTTGATATATTTAACTTATATTACTGTGTCTTTGCTAAGCTAAATAAAAGAAATATCAGAACATTGTTGTATATGATGATTAAACTAACATTATCTTTTATAAACTCTCTCATTTATATGAAAAAGTTGGCAGTTTCTTACGGAGGTTGGTGCACCCAAGTACTGGTTAACCGCTGGAGCCTGCCCAGGAAAGGTGTTGTTAAGTAAACTGCCCGCCGGCGATATAGCCCGAGTTGGTGCTGATACAGGCATAAAACCCGAAATATAACATAAATATAACATAATCTTTTATAAACCGAAATATAACATAAATATAACATAATCTTTTATAAACAATAATAATAAATAATGAACACCGAACATATTACAGAAATGAAACTACACGCAGATATAGATTTATGTTCCTTCATGTCAGATGGAAAATAATGTGTCACAATATCCTACTAATGTGTGAATATATGTATATATATATATAAGTGTGTGTTTGTGTATATGTATGTATGTATATGCACACGCACACGTATATGTATATGTGTGTATATATATGTACGCGTGCGTGTGTGTGCGCGTGTGCGTGTGAGTACATGTGCGTGTAAATAGGTATATGTTAGTAGCTATTAATATTTGTATATATGAGTGTATAGATGTATATTTAGGTTTGAACACAATGGTATAATATAGTGCAGCGTATTATACATTGACTCTTGCACAGGACGATATTGCTAAACAAAAGGAAATATGTCCAAAGACCTATATGGTCAACGTGACGTTATACCATGACTTACAATGTTTGTATTTCTCTATTCTCATTTAAAATTGCAGTCAAACTAATGGTCTATATAGTGATCAATATAACTCGGAAAGGAAAACTATAGGTATGCTACCTTTCATGCGATATAGTTTAGATCTTTTAAATAACATGTTTAGTGCTTGTGATGTGCTTCAATATCGGTCAACTATTTCCAGTTATATACATTGTATAAAAAATATTCCGATGTATGCCATTGTATGTGAGCTTATAGTGTTCATCTTATTTAAATCATGACATGTAAGATATGTTCTTTTAATGTAAAGGGACTCGGCGATTTTAAGAAAAGAAAGCACGTATTTACATGGTTAAAAGATAGTGAATATAATATATGTTTTTTACAAGAAATACATTGCAAGAAATCCGATATTGATAAATGGGAGAAAGAGTGCAAAGATATTTTTAAGCGGAAATAGTTCCAACAGCGTATTTAGCTATGTATAGTGCGCTACCGTGTATAGTGCGCACCCACGATCTGGCACGAAAATCGGCGGAAAAACTGAGTTCCGATGTATACTGCGCACGTGAAAAACGCAATTTTCCAAGTCAAAATTTAACATTTCTCAAGAATCGCTAAAAATTGTGCTCCGTGATTTTTACAACTTATATTAATCACTCGAGATATACCTCATCGAGTAACGGTAACGCACTCAGGCACACCTGCTCAAATTTCTCGACACGTTCTCAAACATCTCAACACGTTCTCAAACATGTCAGCAGATGCTCAAACTTCTCAACACGTGAAGCCTACCTAATTAACTGGGACCCATTGTGAAAGGTTTGTCGAAATTAATTATCGCTACAATCAATTGAAATACTGCAGCCAAAAGTTTTTTTATATGCAATGCATTGTACATTGTACGGCGAAGTACGCGAAAAGTACGGGAAATATTACATACGATAAAACCACGTGATGTTATCAAATCGCCATTTTTTATGCATTTACTAATTTCAATTAAATTCTTCAAAGTTTGCCAAAATAAACGAAATATATGCTAATTTTGTGGTCTTATTCATTTGATTTATTTATATAGACTATCGGCAACTGGTTTTAATAGCTAGTTTATAACGATTGTCGAATGTAACAACTTATAGAATGACTGTGGGCCGTTCGGGTCGAATTTCAGTTTTTTCACGAAATATTGGTCAATTTTGGTCCGGAAAAAAATGTCCTGATGTCTGTACTGGTGTATAATGCGCAGTAGATAAAATGGATGAGGATTTCAGTAAGAAATGTGCGCACTATACATAGCTAAATACGTAATTGATGAACTAGAGTTAAAATTAATAAATGACTCCACAAACGAGAACATACTTACTTCAATTAAAAATAAAAAGGATGAACTTGACATTATTATAAACAACAAAACTCGTGGATATTTTATTAGAGCAAGATCACAATACATCGAAGGAATGGATAAAAATACAAAATACTTTTCAAATCTAGAAAAAAAGAAAAAAGAACAAAAAACTGTTTCACAATTAATTGTAAAAGATAACGTGATTACTGAATCCAAGAAATTACTATATGAAATAAAACAATTTTATGAAAAGCTATATAAAAAGGTTGAATTACCGAATAGTGACATAGAATATTTTCCGTCAAACAATGATATGCTAAATGAAGTCCAAAAAATGTCATGTGAAGGTACATTATTGGAAGCCGAATGCGCAAAGGCCCTTTTAGATATGAAAAACAATAAAAGCCCTGGATCTGACGGTTTAACTGCAGAATTTTATAAAATATTTTGGAGATATTTGAAACAATATTATCTTGCATCGATTAACTATTCTTACGAACATGGTTCTCTCACACAACTTCAGAAACAAGGAATCGTTAACCTTATTCCCAAGAAAAATAAAGAACTGACTGACTTGAATAATTGGCGTCCATTGTCACTGTTAAACGTAGATTACAAAATAGCAACAAAAACCATAGCAAATAGAATAAAACATGTACTCCCAACTATAATTCATCATTCTCAATCAGGTTTTATGTCAGGTAGATATATTGGTGAAAATATACGACTAATATACGACTCCATAGACTTCTTAAACGATACCAATGCACCTGGTTTGTTATTTTTCGCAGATTTTAAAAAGGCTTTTGATAGCTTAGACCATGAGTTTATTTTTAAAACATTACATTATTTTAATTTTGGGAATTCATTAATGAAATGGATTAAAGTATTTTACAACAACATACAGAGTTGTGTATGCAACAATGGACATATGTCGGATTTCTTTAATATAGAACGCGGAGTAAGACAAGGATGTCCGCTTTCGCCTTATCTTTTTATTATTGCCATTGAAATATTATCATTAAAGGTATGGACAAACAAAGACATCAATGGTATAAAATTGCACAATGAAGAAATAAAAAACTCATTATTTGCAGACGACGCAACTTTTTTAACTGACGGATCAGAAAGATCTTTTAAAAAACTTGTACAAACTATCGATGATTTCAGTAATATATCAGGATTGAAAATAAATACAAACAAATATGTGGTATTAAGAGCCGGGTCCCTTAGGAACTCTGATAAAATTTACTGTAAAATGAAATCTTTTATATGGACATCGAACGAAGTAAAAGCATTGGGCATACTGTTTACGAATAATAAAAGAGACAGAATCTCAATCAACATAAATAATAAAATACAAGAAATGTACTCGTGTTTAAATAAATGGAGAAAGCACAAACTGACACTAATGGGTAAAATCACAGTCATAAAAACTTGCATTGCCCAAAATTATCTATCCATTAACTGTACTCGAAAGTCCTAGTGAAAATGTGTTAGCTGAAATTACTAAAAATATGTACTCTTTCTTATGGGATGGGAAGCCAGATAAAGTCGCAAGATCGATTATTAAGCGTGACTATCAAGATGGGGGGCTAAAAATGGTTGATATAAGCGCATATGTTAATTCTATAAAAGCTGCGTGGGTAAAACGATTAATAAACCCCGAAAATGAAGGTCATTGGAAAGACACATATCTAAAACAATTGAATAAATTTGGAGGACAACTTCTATTTGAATCAAATATATCTGCTAAGCACATTGCTTCGAAACTTGAAAATAGCTTTTTGAGAGATGTAGTTACCAGTTGGACAAAAGTCAATTTCAAGACACAAATAGATTGTTATGCAAACGAAATATTATGGAACAACTCGTTTATACGGGTCGGAGAAAATACGTTATTTTATAAGAACTGGTTTCAAAAGGGAATTAAATATGTAGAACATATATATAATCGAATAACAAAAAAATTTCATACTTTTACAGAACTACAAAACATCTATGGAATAGACCGTTCAGATTTTTTAAAATACCACATGCTAGTGTCAAATATTTCTAAAAAATGGAACGAAGAAATAAAAGAGAATAATCAAATGGATAGAAATTCAAATACGTTGCTAGAGGAAATAAAAAATATTAAAAGACCAACACAATTCCTATACAAAACATTCCTAAAAACGTACAATAAAACTCCACAAAATAAAGCCGAAACAAAATGGAAAGCTATATTTGAATACCTGGAATGGAAGAAAATATACAACATGCCATTTGTATGTACTATCGATACAAAATTACGAACATTCCAATATAAATATGTGACACGAATATTACCAACTAATGAACTACTCTATAAATTAAAAATAACAAACTCAACTCTGTGAACTTTGCAATATGCATACAGAGACATTAAAATATTTATTCTGGGACTGTTCTCATGTTCAACATTTTTGGTCACGATTAAAAACATATTTGATAGACAAACAAATAGAGTTTAATATAGATTATAAAACGGTTTCATTTGGTAATCAAAGTATAGAGCATCCCCATATTATGATAGATTTCATAATTCTTTCAGCAAAATATTATATTTTTAAAAGCAAAATAGAAAAATGTGTTCCAAACTGCATTACCTTTATCAGATATTTAAAAGAAAGACAACACATCGAAGAACATATAGCCTTTATGAAAAATAAACTAGAAGCTCACAATAGAAAGTGGAACAAATTGATATTGACTGATATAAATATATCACAAGCATGTAACAGCAATCGTATTAGCAACTGATATTGAAAAGATGTTTGTATTCTGGACTTTCAAACATAATGTCTTCTCTCTTTATAACAATTAATAAATGCATTTGTATATATACTATACTAATATATAGTATCGATAGATTATTGTAAAATAACTGTAATTTATATTATATGTTTACATATGTAATTGTTAATTACAACATGAAAAAAATAAACGGGCTACTCCTCGCGTAGCTGAAAAAATAATAAAATGAATCAATAAAAATGTTAACGTATCTTTACGTTTAAACTTTATTTATTTACAACGATTACGAAGCAAGTTTTAACAACTTATATTAATCACTCGTTGGCGCGGATGAAAGCATATATGTTGTGATTCGTGTGGGAGGAAACCGGAGAAAACCCACCTGTCCGATCTGGCGATCACCGTACCATCTCACATACTTCCCGGTCTGAGGATCGAACCCGTGTTGCGTTGGTGAGAAGCGAGCGCGCTAATCGGATGGCATATTATAAACAATAATAATAAATTGTGAACACCGAACATATTACAGAAATGAATCAATAAAAATGTTAGTTTATACAAATTTATTTTAGCTCGATTGCGAAAAAAGTTATTATAACTTATATTAATCACTCTTGAGACTTCATTCCTGATGGAATCAATCACCACGAAGGAGAGAGAAGAGGCAACGTGGAATTTAAATGCCTTGCCTAAGGGCACAATCGTAACGTCTCGAGGCTCAAACTCCAGACCTTTCGAACGCGCATCCACTATGATATAAATGTTAACGTATCGTATCTTATGCCGTTAGTCTGCAAACTATCAATTATTTTTTTATTATCAAAGCTTATATTAAGAGTAACTTCTTTTAGTTTCTACAACAAAATGAACTACACTGTTTATACTTGTCCGCCTCCATGGTCGAGTGGTTACGGTCACTGACTTGTATACCACTGTAACCTATCATCACGGGTTCGAGCCCCGCTCAGACCGTGTCTCATTTATATGAAAAAGTTGGCAGTTTCTTATGGAGGTTGGTGCACCCAAGTACTGGTTAACCGCTGGAGCCTGCCCAGGAAAGGTGTTGTTAGGTAAACTGCCTGCCGGCGATATAGCCCAAAATGGTGCTGATGCAGACGTAAAACCCGAAATATAACACAACATAACTGTTTATACTGTTAAACTAGAACTCCTGTATAATTGACATAAATAAAACATTTACTACAGATAATGTGAGTGTGTGTTTTACATTTATTTATCATCGCTACTGGTTGCTCATATGAGCGACGCCTCCTGAAGATATTAGTCATTTTAGATTTTTGGAGGATAGTGCAATGATACAGGCAGAGACCCATTCCAGTCTCGTCTGGTTCTTTTACGTGCACGGTGTACAGCACCGACACGATACCTCGGTTTTAAGTCCCATCTGAGACTGTTAATTTTATTAGGGTCAGACGGGGGATCAAACCTGCGATCCCTGGATTACCAGTCCAGCGTGTTACCACTGGACTACAGATAAGTCTGTAAATGTGAGACATAATTCCCTTTGTTTAACCCATTTCATTCTTTTGCATAACGCTGCATGCTGATCAGGATCTATGTTGTTTGCTACATAGCCAAGTGTCTTAGCAAGATCATCTGAATAGCAAACAGCATAGAACCTGATCAGACGGCACGTTCCGTGGCAGCTGATCTTGCTCTATGTTCTTTGCAAATACTGTTTGAATTGTATCCAGAATGAAATGGGTTAAATAGTTTTATAGCCACACAAATCTGTTACCATTATAAAAATGTCCTTTGCAGGCACTGATAAGGCTCTCCAGATCCCTGATGACCTTGAACTTGCTTATGACCCAGACGATGAAGAGCATGTGAGTACAGACAGTCCTCCAAGTGTTGTGTTCCAGCCTACAGAGGACATCAACCTAAATTTAAATAACACTGCTCTGTCTACTTCCTGTCACACATCCCAGGTGGCTCCCTCTTCAGGCACATGTGATTTGTTGGATTCCGGTGACCAAGCAGACACGAGAACACAGGATATTGTAGTAGACTCAAGCTATGTAAGGGCTGAGCTTGCCACCGCAGACAGCACAGGGCCGTCTTACGACTTTTATTCCTAAATTGGAAGGAATATACAACTTGAGGGAAATATATCAGTCGGGAAGTCGGTAGTTGTGGAAAGATATCGGCCGGGAAGTCGGTAGTTGTGGAAAGATATCAGCCTTGAAGTCGGTAGTTGTGGAAAGATATCAGCCGGGAAGTCGGTAGTTGTGGAAAGATATTAGCCGGGAAGTCGGTAGTTGTGGAAAGATATTAGCCGGGAAGTCGGTAGTTGTGGAAACATATCAGCCGGGAAGTCGGTAGTTATGGAAAGATATCAGCTGGGAGGTCAGTAGTTGTGGAAAGCACTTCACATGTTACACCTATACTACTCTCACATCAAATTCGACATTGTATTTAGAGACTACCAAAACATGGAATGGTCTCTTAATAAATGTTGGTTATATATGTTGAACTGTTGATAAACAATTGATCATATTTCATGAGATACTTGATGATAGTACATTACTGTAAAACTGGAAAGTGGCGTCCGTGGTCCAGTGGTAGAGCATCGGATTTGGATAGTGTCAGTGAGCAAGGCACCTCACACACATTGCTTAGTACTGGTTAACCACTGAGGTCAGCTAAGCCTGCCCAGGAAAACATGTCTAGGTCCCCGCAAGGGGTTTGACATTAATGGAACATACATACATACAACTGTACATTGTTTTACTTGATTATCATCATCGAGATATGTCTCCACCACTTTTTACATTAACCCATTCAACCCCAAGTAACTGACATGAACTGGTGCATGATATTTTTAGACCAATAAATTAATAAGAAAATTACCTTTGGACCAGTTCATTTATCAAAATGGGTAATTTTATCTAAAAATAGTAATAATTATTACTGGCAAAAAAGTGCAGATCCTGATGAGACGGCTCGTTACGAGCCGGCTCATCTGGATCTACACTTTTCATAAGCCTATTTAGAGGCCTGTGGGGTTGAAAGGGTTAAAGCAGCATTACATCGTAATAAAGGATGTTTTGGGTAAAATATAAATACTAATGTGTGTGTGTTTACAAAAATCGAAATAGTCGCTCAGAAATGATAAAATTCCAATAAATTTAAACCGTCGTATACGCTAATTTGTTTATCAACACACGAAATGTAAACACGCACAGCGCGCATGCGTGAAACAACAGAGGATGTAGAAAACAACGTATATATTTTGAACATGAAAGACTATCTATCTATCCGGTTGTAAACAAGTGCAGGACTCAGGAAAGTCCTACTTTCGGTTTCGAGTTTGTTTTATCGCCAAAAAAACACTGTATGCTTATGTTAATTTGGTAAACAAAGTATAATGTTAGAATGTGTAGCAGCATTGCTAACCATACGTAAAAATTGAATTTTTCAAATATCTTTTATTTCATACGATGTAATGCTGCTTTAAAGTGTTCGAAAATTGGGACTGTCTGAAAACCACACCTTCGTAGATATTGCACAAGTTCAATTATTACTGTTGAAAAAGGACTAGTTATCTCAACAATGGCAGAGCAAGGACTGTCCTAGGTGTATTGATAAGACTGAATGCGACATGGATTGGTTGTATCTGGGAAATTACCCTCCCTTATCGGACTGCTTATTGCAATGCGACACCGATATGTTTTCGGAAATACCCTCATTAATTTATTATTCGTGAATTCTCAGGCCGTAAATATTAGCGCCACAAATAAGGAATAAAAAAATATCTGTCGATATTCAGTTAAATCATTAAATCGTCTAGAATGATCTGTATCAATATTGGCCATGTTACATACAGTCAAGTCCGCCTCCGTGGTCGAGTGGTTAAGGTCGCTGACTTGTATACCACTGTAACCTATCATCACTGATGGTCACGGGTTCGAGCCCCGCTCAGGCTGCGTCTCATTTATATGAAAAAGTTGGCAGTTTCTTACGGAGGTTGGTGCACCCAAGTACTGGTTAACTGCTGGAGCCTGCCCAGGAAAGGTGTTGTTAGGTAAACTGCCCGCCGGCGATATAGCCCAAAATGGTGCTGATGCAGGCGTAAAACCCGAAATATAACATAGCATACAGTCAAACCTGTGTTAGTGGTCACGTCTATTGAGCAGCCAACCTGCAGTGCCAGATTCCCAAAATGTTATTTTTTATATACAATTGACCTCTAAAGCAGTCACTTGTGCTAAGCAGCCATGCTCCGTGATTCCCTTGGCTGGCTGCTTAAGACAGGTTTGACTACTCCCAAATATGGGAAACATGTAATATGAAGCGTGACCTTGCCATTATGTTCTCGATTGGTTTATATATAGAGACTAGTTTCAATAAGATTCAAGCACTGTACGAAGATGAGTAAAATATATATATTATTTGGAAAAGAACGGAAAGCATGGAATATGTTAATAATTATGACCTTTCCAGAAACTACACATATTAACCCTTTCCTCCATAGAGATTTCGGTTAATATACTTATTATATATCCATACAAACGACAGCCATTTAGCTATCATGCAGTGGATAAGTAGTCGCCATATCTATCCCTCATCCATAGATATTACTGGGACTACACGAGATTCTGGCCTTTATTATGAACATTGGTTTGGCTACTACATTGTCAATGAGGGAAAAGGTTAATATCAAATACTTGTTCTATTTCAAGAATTACTTTGTCGGAATGTTTTAACATGCCATATTTGGAATATAACCATTGCCCGAGTGCGTGTGAAATTGCAATTAGATTATTGATAAGTTTGACTGCCAGGTGGCGACTGTCAATTGTATACATAACGTACTGTCTCATTTAGACAGGTGTAAAATGCCTGATGGGCAAGTGTAATTTTGTCCAGTTTCATGGTCTTTTAATCCATTTCATTCTGGATACCGTTACAAACAGTATTTGCAAAGAACATAGAGCCAGATCAACCTCCATGGAACATGCCATCTGATCAGGCTCTATGCTGTTTGCTATTCAGATGATCTTGCTAAGACACTTGGCTATGTAGCAAACAACATAGATGCTCATCAGCATGCAGCGTAATGCTGTGGCTGATCCGGATCTATGTTGTTTGCAAAAGCCTTTAAATGTATCCAGAATGAAATGGGTTAATAGATAGAATTTAGTCTGCTGTTAAATGGTCGCATAATGAAGATTGTTTAATGGAATGTATTTATATAGTAACAATGGTCGGCCGTTTATAATGGTCGTTTAATAAAACAATTGCATAATGGAGGTGGTGGCATGTACGATGTCGACTGTAGCTAACTGTTGTTGATAAGCCTGACCTATCTAGGTATCAGTTGGGGTGGCTAGTAAAATTATTTTTTGTTGTTTTACCAATTTCTATGGTTTATAGTCCATGACTTCTTGGATTCGGAGACCTCCGTTTATAGTTCACGAGTTCTTGGAGATTCGGAGACCTCCGTTTATAGTTCACGAGTTCTTGGAGATTCGGGGACCTCCGTTTATAGTTCACGAGTTCTTGGAGATTCGGAGACCTCCGTTTATAGTTCCACTACTTCTTGGATTCGGAGACCTCCGTTTATAGTTCCACTACTTCTTGGATTCGGAGACCTCCGTTTATAGTTCCATGAATTTGGAGACCTCCGTTTATAGTCCACGACTTCTTGGATTCGGAGACCAAAATGTTAAAACTATTAACCTGCCTAGTTTTGATTAGGTGGGAAATTATATGCGATATTATCAATACTTTATGATTTCAGTTTATTTATTTATTTCATTGTTTATTATAGTTTTTGTGGATTCAACTGCGATAGTTACCTTGATTGTTCCCTGTTTGTAGATAGGGGAGTACACTCATTTTCAACATGACAATTACTCGTTACCTTATTGATCTGTTCCTATTACATCCAATCTCAATGAAGCCCATATTTTTGCAACATCGGGCACATTTGCACATATCTTTGCTACATGGGGCACATTTGCACACATCTTTGCTACATGGGGCACATTTGCACACATCTTTGCTACATTTGCACATATCTTTGCAACATTGGGCACATTTGCACATATCTTTGCTACATGGGGCACATTTTTGCAACATTGGGCACATATCTTTGCACACACGGATTTCTCATCCACTATGTGCCCATCAGAAACAATAAAGTACAATGCAGCAATCACAATCGTGTAAAGTGACAAGTTATGTAAAATGGTTTTTACTTTTACTCGTTTATGTGTGTAGAGTACTTGTACGAGTTTTGTTGATGTATAAAGTAAACTAATACATCCTTTAGATTGTGTTTCTTCACCATGTTTCTCTATGCACGAGACTCCCTAACCATGTTTCTCTATGCACGAGACTCCCAAGGTTATGGTCAATATTGTCCTGGATGTGGGAATTTTCAAGTAACTGCAGAAATGTTCGTCCAAAACTGGATTGGAGGTTACAGTTCATCCAAGACCGGATTCCCTACTGGATTGGAGGTTACAGTTTGTCAAAGACTGGATTATCTACTGCATTGGAGGTTACAGTTCATCAAAGACCGGATTCCCTACTGGATTGGAGGTTACAGTTCATCAAAGACTGGATTGGAGGTTACAGTTTGTCAAAGACCGGATTCCCTACTGGATTGGAGGTTACAGTTCATCCAAGACCGGATTACCTACTGGATTGGAGGTTACAGTTCATCAAAGACTGGATTCCCTACTGGATTGGAGGTTACAGTTCGTCCAAGACCGGATTCCCTACTGGATTGGAGGTTACAGTTTGTCAAAGACCGGATTCCCTACTGGATTGGAGGTTACAGTTCATCCAAGACCAGATTGGAGGTTACAGTTCATCCAAGACCGGATTCCCTACTGGATTGGAGGTTACAGTTACACTGCCTTCATCAACCCAACAATGCAATACTACCCAGGAGGCCAGACAAGCAATACCCTGCCTTCATCAACAATACAATACTACCCAGGGGGCCAGACAAGCAATACCCTGCCTTCATCAACCCAACAATACAGTACTACCCAGGAGGCCAGACAAGCAATACCCTGCCTTCATCAACAATACAATACTACCCAGGAGGCCAGACAAGCAATACCCTGCCTTCATCAACCCAACAATACAATATACCCAGGAGGCCAGACAAGCAATACCCTGCCTTCATCAACCCAACAATACAATACTACCCAGGAGGCCAGACAAGCAATACCCTGCCTTCATCAACACAAACAATACTACCCAGGAGGCCAGACAAGCAATACCCTGCCTTCATCAACAACACAATACTACCCAGGAGGCCAGACAAGCAATACCCTGCCTTCATCAACCCAACAATACTACCCAGGAGGCCAGACAAGCAATACCCTGCCTTCATCAACCCAACAATACAATACTACCCAGGAGGCCAGACAAGCAATACCCTGCCTTCATCAACCCAACAATACAATACTACCCAGGAGGCCAGACAAGCAATACCCTGCCTTCATCAACCCACAATACAATACTACCCAGGAGGCCAGACAAGCAATACCCTGCCTTCATCAACAATACAATACTACCCAGGAGGCCAGACAAGCAATACCCTGCCTTCATCAACAATACAATACTACCCAGGAGGCCAGACAAGCAATACCCTGCCCTCATCAACCCAACAATACTACCCAGGAGGCCAGACAAGCAATACCCTGCCCTCATCAACCCAACAATGCAGTACTACCCAGGAGGCCAGACAAGCAGTACCCTGCCTTCATCAACCCAACAATACAATACTACCCAGGGGCCAGACAAGCAGTACCCTGCCTTCATCAACAATACAATACTACCCAGGGGCCAGACAAGCAGTACACATCAACCCAACAATACAATACCACCCAGGAGGCCAGACAAGCAATACCCAGCCCTCATCAACCCAACAATACAATACTACACAGGAGGCCAGACAAGCAATACCCAGCCCTCATCAACCCAACAATACAATACTACCCAGGAGGCCAGACAAGCAGTACCCTGCCTTCATCAACAATACAATACTACCCAGGAGGCCAGACAAGCAATACCCTGCCTTCATCAACAATACAATACTACCCAGGAGGCCAGACAAGCAATACCCTGCCCTCATCAACCCAACAATACTACCCAGGAGGCCAGACAAGCAATACCCTGCCCTCATCAACCCAACAATGCAGTACTACCCAGGAGGCCAGACAAGCAGTACCCTGCCTTCATCAACCCAACAATACAATACTACCCAGGGGCCAGACAAGCAGTACCCTGCCTTCATCAACAATACAATACTACCCAGGGGCCAGACAAGCAGTACACATCAACCCAACAATACAATACCACCCAGGAGGCCAGACAAGCAATACCCAGCCCTCATCAACCCAACAATACAATACTACACAGGAGGCCAGACAAGCAATACCCAGCCCTCATCAACCCAACAATACAATACTACCCAGGAGGCCAGACAAGCAATACCCTGCCTTCATCAACAATACAATACTACCCAGGAGGCCAGACAAGCAATACCCTGCCTTCATCAACCCAACAATACTACCCAGGAGGCCAGACAAGCAATACCCTGCCTTCATCAACTCAACAATACAATACTACCCAGGAGGCCAGACAAGCAATACCCTGCCTTCATCAACCCAACAATACAATACTACCCAGGGGCCAGACAAGCAATACCCTGCCTTCATCAACCCAACAATACAATACTACCCAGGGGCCAGACAAGCAATACCCTGCCTTCATCAACCCAACAATACTACCCAGGAGGCCAGACAAGCAGTACCCTGCCTTCATCAACCCAACAATGCAATACTACCCAGGGGCCAGACAAGCAATACCCTGCCTTCATCAACCCAACAATACAGTACTACCCAGGAGGCCAGACAAGCAATACCCTGCCTTCATCAACAATACAATACTACCCAGGAGGCCAGACAAGCAATACACTGCCCTCATCAACCCAACAATACTACACAGGAGGCCAGACAAGCAGTACCCTGCCTTCATCAACCCAACAATACAGTACTATCCAGGAGGCCAGACAAGCAATACCCTGCCTTCATCAACAATACAATACTACCCAGGAGGCCAGACAAGCAATACCCTGCCTTCATCAACCCAACAATACTACCCAGGAGGCCAGATAAGCAATACCCTGCCTTCATCAACCCAACAATACAATACTACCCAGGAGGCCAGACAAGCAATACCCAGCCCAACAATACAATACTACCCAGGAGGCCAGATAAGCAATACCCTGCCTTCATCAACCCAACAATACAATACTACCCAGGGGCCAGACAAGCAATACCCAGCCCAACAATACAATACTACCCAGGAGGCCAGACAAGCAATACCCTGCCCTCATCAACAATACAATACTACCCAGGAGGCCAGACAAGCAATACCCTGCCTTCATC